>CM053756.1:16795324-16815203 GCA_028658305.1 Pachyuromys duprasi | reverse complement strand
TATGGGAAACAGCAAAATATAGGTTAGTTTTTCTGTTGTTTTTGATATTTCTAAAATGTTTTATGCTCAGTCCCATTGAATGCAATTTAATGTTTATAAGCAAATCAAGGCAAAAAAGAAATTTCTCAGAATTTATAACACATTGTTTTCAACAGTTATCACTTCAAATATTTTAAGATTCTATCTAAGAGAATGCAACAGTCCTTACTTTTACTTGTTATTAATGTTCTGATACATTCAAATAAATTGTTTCCAAAAGGCATATTGTTACTGAATGTGACCACATATAACTTTCTAAAAAATGTTTGTATACTGCTGTGTTTCTGTATACTTGCTGCTAACCACACTAGAAGAGGGCATTTTAAGTATTGATTTAGCATGTATATAGTGTGTATTAACTAATACAAGTACATATACATAAATAAAGCTAATAAAATTTTAGAAAAGATGTATAAGGATGGAAGCTTAGGAAGCAGGAGATGGGCCATCCTTCCTAAAAGACAATTTGCCATGGACTCTACTAGATTGAGGGTGCAGTAGGCATTTTGACATGCAGGTGAGGATGCTCCAGAAGGAGGTGACCTCTGTCTAACCCTTGGCTCCCTTTGTCTTTCCATCTGTGGCCACACAGATGAGCCGCTGAGTCTTATTACTGTCTTGTGGCCTGAACCCATCCATTCTGCCACCTTGCTCAGGTAGCCATCATGCTCAGAGGAAGGAGGGTCTCAGCAGCAGGATGATTCTGTGTATCAGCCAACAGCCCCTGGAGTGTCACGGGAGTCATGTGACATCAGAAAGTAAGATGAAAGGCACATGATCATTGCCAATAGCAGGGAACAAGTGGTCCAGTTTGTTTAAGCCACTGCCTGGTCCTCACTTTCCAGGCACCAGCTTTGTCAGTATCCCAAGTCAAGAGGAGAACAGCTGCCCAGAGTCGCGAGGCCAAAGTCAGTGCTGTCTGTGCCCACTGAAGCAGATTATGGCAAATGTGGACAAGGGCAGAGACCCAATGTGGTTTTAAAAGTTATAGACAGGTATATTGAGAAAGATGGAAACGTGACATTCTGAAACCCAGTCTGAGTGATGATTCAGAATTGGGGCCAACATGAAGAACACAGGGAGAACACAATCCATAAGTAATGGATCATGTCAGGGACTGAAATACATACTGTTAGAGAACCCACTCCCCATAAAAAGGAGACATATTAAGTTATTGTGAGACTTAAAATTGGAAGAGTATCCAGAAGGAAGTTGGTAGCAAGAAGAACCAACTTTCCATCCAGCAGTTGGTAAGCCTACTGTGTGATCTGAAACATAAGCATGTTATTACAGCAACTGGAAACACACTGGTTTTTACTTCTTTCTTATTAGAAAAAGTTTTGCAAAAGTTAAGGCAAGATCTTGCAGATTTTCAGGCTCTAGTCACAAGACTATCCCAAAATAAGAAATTTGTTTAGGTTTCCATTTGTTTTCACACTTTTCTAATTAAAAACCTGTCCATGTACTGGCACTAAATTTAGACAACAAACACTAATAGAGTAGCTTAACATTTTAATTTTCGGTTTGAGGCTTGTAAATTCTAGTCTTGGTATGGGGGATGTTGGGAGGATTTACAATGTATAAATTCAGAACATTGTTCTCTCTTTTATCAAGGAAGAAACAGAACAAAATAGCAAACACCACACCCTAGGCTGCTGAGCAGTCAAAAGCAACTGTTGCAAACCCTTCCAGGCCCCACTCTGCAGAGACTGCAGTGGAAGTGACAGAGCATGAGGCAAACAACGTGGAGGGTAGGGAACCAGAGGCTTGTGGTGCTTAAGGAACAGACATGAAGAGAACTTCTCTTTGGCACAGTCTCCCGCTTCTGAGGTGAGAAGCAAACCCTCTGAGTGGAATCACCCTCTGAGTGGAATCACCAGGTGACAAGACACAGGCAGAGCCTTACAGAAATGTGCGCTTCTGTAAAGCTATTAAGCTAGTTCGCTGTCTGATTGGTATCAGTTTTGTTTTGGCTTGTGTTTTAAGTCTAAATTTATTTTAGAATTTCACACATAAATACTGTATTTCCATAATCTCTACCCCTCTTTAATTATTATGGTGTCTATTCCACTCCCTTTCAAATTCATGACCTCTTATTACATACACATATTGTATGTATATAGATGTGTGTTTGTGTGTGTGTACATATGCATATGTATATATATGGTGTATATATGTATATATCCACACAGGTAGGTAGATAAATCCTGCTGAGTCCACTTGGTATTACTCCTAGTTTAGTGTTAGTGCAAACTGCTTGGTATTGGATAACCAGTCAGGGCTCTGTCTCAGAGGAAGACAGATTCTCTTTCTCTTGGCAGTCGTTAATTGCTTATAGCTCTTTATCTACCAGAGAGGCCCTGTGAGATTCTTTCCATCTGTCTTGGGACGTCAACTGTTATTGGAAACGTTCAGGTCTTCTTTAGGCAGCCATGTTTGAGATTCATGGGTGTAGTTTCGCTGTCATAGCTAGAAGGCACAATCTCATAGCATATGTCCTGTTCCTTCGGATCTTGCAATATTTTACCTCCTCTTTTATAAGCTTGCAGATTGTAATTGGGGATCTTGACTACTGGATTTTTCTCTGCATTTAAACCAGCAGTGGCTTTCTATAATATCTCCATCTGCTGATTAAAAAATTAGCCTCTTTGATGTGTGGTAAAAGTAAGTTCCTGTAGGTCTAAGGATGAGTATTTAGACTGTAGACTGCACCAAATGCTCAGAGAAGACCGGGGAAAGTGACTGTGAAAGCCAGATGGCCCAGAGATCTGTTGTGACAGCATCTTTGCTATGTGGCAGAGAGGTTGTACTCATCAACACCAACAATATTTCACCTGAAGAAGGCTGGACACATGTAGGAGATATGTGATGAGCGCTGGGACTGAAGTATGAAGATGATCCTGACAGGCATGGTTCTGGGCAAACCCACCAAGAAAGGCTGCTGTGTGAGCTGTGAGTCGGAGGCTGGGCCTGCGAGTGTGGATACGAGATGGGTGGGCTGTGTTTTCAGGGACTTCCCAGGGAAAGCTGGAGCAGGAGCTGGGCCTAGGCGTGTGGAGACAAGATGGGCAGCAGCTACAAGTTTTAAGTAAGAAAAATAACTTTTAGTAAGCTTGGGTTTTCTCTGTGCCACAGACCCAGTGGGACTTTAATAACTTCCCAAACCCCTCGTCTAATTTTGTACCTACACATTTCAAAGTTACTCTTTAATCTTCCTTATATGTCAGTGAATTATTTGGATAACTGGATATGGATATGGATAATTTAGAGTGATTGAATCTACACTTATCACATAAACTTTGCCCTAAAGATTTTCCCGGCATGTGTTAGTATAGTATAGGTAGCAGCATGCAAATATGAGATAATAAAAGATGAGAAAAATATTTGCCCCAACAAATATTTCACATTCATCGCCTTCTCATAGAATTGGACTAGTTACTAGGAAATTAACACAGACAGAAATGATTTTTATTATACATGGTTGACTAAATATGATGAGGCTATTTAATAGTCACCTTTGAATCTTTAAAGGATCTATTTATTGTTCTTTAGAATGCTTACGTTCCTCAGGCGAGAATCATAAGCAAAACCAAATGCAGCCAAAATCAGCAGTTTGTCTAGTCACGAAGAAGATGCTCGGCATAAGAACCATAACCCCTACCTCCTCACACCACTCTGACATTCAGTTCCATCCCCTCATTTCCTTGCAGGCTATACATGGAGGATACCTCCTCTGCTAAGTATGTCTCTGGAGATGCCACAGTTTCTCTCCCCCTCATCTCTGACGTCATTCCCAATGGCTCTTGGGAGTGAGGGAGGAAAATGACTCACCCACCACGCTCCTGAATGAGAACCAAAGTCACAGAAGCCATAGAAATGGTGGCAGCAAAAAGTGCAAGGAGGGTGGAGGAGAAGCGTTAGGAAGGAAGCGACATTTGCAGTTGTGTCGCAAGATCTCATCCTCCTGATCTTTGTGTTGTTCATTTGCTGGGATGTTAGCGCAGTGGAAAGAGCAGACAGATTTGCTTTGGCGTCCCAGCTCTGGCTCAGACATCAGACAGCATCCTAAAACACGAACAAGCCTCTTTGCTTTGGGGTTGGGATTATATATATATATATATATATATATATATATATATATATATATATATATATATATATGTGTGTGTGTGTGTGTGTGTGTGTGTGTGTGTGTGTATACTATGCAAATATATACATATTAATGTATCAAGGGAAAAATGAACTCATATCCAGATAAGGTAAGCTTAAGGGGAAACTAAAAGATTTCACAAGTGGGACTTCCTCCTAGAGTTACATACTTAGCCAGAAACAAGGAATTTCTCTCTAACAGGCAAGACTATGGAGAGGAACTCAGTCAAAACGGGAGGATCACTAAAGAAAAGGGCACTGAAGCAAAGAGGAAAGGAGTAGGTACAAAGTGCTGAGCAAATGTTCTGTCTTACTTAGGGTGGCTGTCCCTATTTAATTCTACAATGAGTAATGGATTTCTAAGATCAGAACATTCTAGTCATGAAACAGCAATTACTAACTTATCCCCTCCCCCTCCTTTCCCCAAGTCTGTGTCTGTTACTTTTCACTTTTGTAGATGTACAGATCATGGACTTCCTGCCAACAGATTGCTAAGGCTTTCCTATTATTACCTATAATCTAACTACTACTAGTACCAGAAACTTAACGATATTCACATAGTCCAATGCAGTTGTAGAAAATAGTTTCATCGTACTGCTGAAATGAAGCCAGTCTGTTTGAAAAATACCTTCTGGAATGATAATTAAAAAAAATTAACTTGGAAATGTCACTACCATTGTCTTCTAAGGTGAGGTCCCTCTGCAAAAGGCTGACCTCATTCATCACTTCTTTCAATTTCGTAAGCACCTTCTCCCAGTCTTGTCCCTACCTTGCTGTGTCCACATGAGCTAATTATGAGGTGGAAAAGTCTGCTGTATTCGGACAGGATGAAATATCAAAATTACATGTATAATATATGTGTTACATATTATATTATAATATATTACATATTATATACTATATATTTAAATTATATATGTGCTAATAAGCCCAATTAAAGTCCCATATTCTCAACTACAGCATATTTTATAGGAATGGAAAGATGGAAATATAGATTAGACTAGTAAGTATCTAAATTTCCATGGACTTAACGTTTATTCATGATTAAAATTCCTATGTTAAGATCTGATCCTAAAGTAGAGTTGAAGGTGTGGCCGTTGGGGGTAATAAGGGTAGAGACTTCCCCTGCAGCATTTCAGTGCCTTGCAAAAATGACCTTTACCCCTCCTGCCACGTGAGGCACGGGGAGAAGATGGATACATGAACAGCAAGTGGACCCTCCAGACACTTCATCTGCCGATACAGCAGTATCAGACTCCTTAGCCTCTGGCTATTTCTTATAAGCCACACCTTTATGGTATTCTGTTATGGTAGAACAAATAGGTTGAAACAGAATGCATAGGCCTAGTTATCTTGTAGAATAAACCCCTGCATAGCCACTGTCTTAATTAGGGTTTCTGTTGCTGTGATGAAATGCATGACCAAAAGCAACTTGGGGAGAAAATGGTTTATTTCACTCCTGTTTCCATGCTAGTCCATCACCGGGGTAAGTCAGGGCACAAACACTAGCATGCAAAGAACGTGGAGGCGGAAGCTGATGCAGAGCCTATGGAGGAGCGCTGTTTACTGGCCTACTCCTCCTCATGGCTTGATCAACCTGCTTTCTCGTAGCACCCAGGACCACCAGCTCAAAGGTGACACTTTCCGTAATAGGCTGGGTCCTTCTGCATCAATCAATAATGAAGACAGTGCCCTAGAGACTTGCCCACCTACAGCCTGATCTTACGATGCCATTTTCCCCCGTTGGAGTTTCCTCCCCCCAAAATGACTCTGCTTTGTGTCATCACAGCGCTAACAGCAGCACCCTGGGCTTTAATGTGCAATTGGCAAGTCTTCTCACAGTATTCATTCGGTGTTCCTCTCTGCAAGTCTTCATCAGTATTTCTTTGCACGTGGAAGGGACATAAAAGGAAACACAAGGTCTCAGTTAAATTCCTGGAGTCTCCACTATGCCCTGTGATTCACAGGGAACTGCAGCAAGGGGAGGATGCTGCATGTCTGTGCACTTCCCCAGCTGTGATACGCTGTTTTCTCCAGTAGAAGTTCCTCCCTGCTTATGTAATTGCTAAAGCCCAGATGAAGTCCCACTCCTCTCTGAATTCCTTGCTGCACATCCCATTTGGCCCTGACAGGGCTCTTCCCTCACATCCTGCAGCATATGTGCTGATATGCTAATTTAGGTGTAATTTCTCTATCATAAAACTTTCTCAAATTATCTCTCTCCATCCTCCACCACGCTGAAATAATCTGAATGTCACAGGACAGAATCCAGGTTCTCTCTCATACAATGCTGCTGACACTTGAAGCTGGATAAGTCTTTGTAGTGGGAACCTGTTCTCTGTATTGTGGGGTGCTTAGTATTCTTGACCTCTGCTGCCTTGATGCCAATAGCACCCTCAGTTGTACCAAGAACAGAAAACAAAGAACTCCAGAATTGCCAAATGTCCCCCAGCGGTCAACACTGCTCTTAGCAAAGAACCATGGATCTACCTTGATATTGAAATATTTCTTAATATTAGCGATTTAGAGATGAATTTATGTGTGACAGCTGGTTTCATTAGTTATGCTTTCCACCCTGAAATAGGGCACACTGGTTGCCCATACAGCTTTTCAGGTGACTGCTACTTTCAGGGCCTCTGGGAGAAACACCCAAAAGCACATCCCTAGGAAATGTTCTGGTTCTTTCTTCAGAGCGTCTCCTAATGCTAATGACACTAAACCAAAGAGGGTGAGGATGATAAATGTCTTCTGACTATCTGTAAAGCTCCTCTGGGGGTAAAAAGTCAGATGAGGCATGCATACTGCTCTTATGGAGGACCTGAGTTCAAATCCATGCACACATTATCAGGTAGATACCTTTGGCCTCCAGAGGTACTTGGGCTCACACATTCATACATACATACACACATACACACACACACACACACACAATTAACAAGAAATAAACAAGTCAATTTTCAAGAGCACTTTTTGATAGCAGCTTTGTCAGAGTGTTGCCATATCTGGTCCTCAGATTCTGCTCTACCAGTCCTCTGGCCTCAGCCTCAGCTGCTGCTTTGTAGTTACTGCCTCACTCACTCCACCTCAGAGATCAGGCTTGGACTCCACCGCCTATGAGAGAGTGATAGCCTGTGAGGTGCCCTTAGGTGTGGTTGGTGTCTGACCCCAGCCTTTCCTTTTACTGACTTAAATGGTGTTTCACTCACTAATGACTCAGAAAACGATAGAGGTCCAGGAAATCTGTCGGGCGCTTTGTGAGTGCTATAGGACCCTGTTTTAGCACTAAGGTCAGGGTCAGCAAGCTATTGGCTTTATCCCACTCATGAGTTCCAGGCTCCCTGGGCCCTCCAAATTTTTCCGCATTCTATTCATAGTGCCCTTCTGTCTGGACACTGAAAACTGGAGACATCCCACCAGTTCTTTCGTATTCTTAAACACCCGGAAGAAAGTAGGTCGTCGGCTTGCTGTGTTTTAATTGGAAAGCAGCCTCTAAGACTTTGTAAAGGAGACCAAGTGCTTCTTGGTAGGGTAATTATTTCCTAGAGAAGGCACAAACTTTGCCTTTCCCAACCAAATTGCTCTATGAGAACATCATTTAAATGGCCATTTGATCTTATTTGTTAAAATTAAGAGGAGTATTCTTATCTTAATCACCTATTTAAAGCAGCCTGGAAAAGGCTGGGATGCTGCATGCAATTTTCCTACCACAGAGACATCTTTTTCTTTTCTCTTTGAGATTGTAATATGATTACATCATTTCTCCCTTCTCTTTCTTATTTCCAAACCCTTCCATATACCCCTCTCTGTCTCTCACATCCATTGCTTCTTTTCTCATCAGCTGTTACGTATGAATATATGTGTAGGTATGTACATATATGTTCTTTTAATTATAACCAGCTCAGTCTGTATAATGTTACTTGTATGTTTATGTTGGGGCTGGATAGCCAATTGGCATGCTCTTTCCTGGGGAAGACTATTTCTACCTCTCTCAGCATTTCACATTTGTCTGTGGTTCTCTGTGTAAGATGAAGGTCTTAGTGGTTTTTCTCCCTATCCATTTTGGTATGTCTACTGTTCAGCTCGTGCTTAGGAAGTCATGTTGGCGAGACTTTGTTGGTGTAACTTCTGTCATTACTAGAAGCCACAGTCTCACAGCAAACTCCCTGATCCTCTTACAATCTACCAGTCACATTTTCTGTCTGGCTTACTCAGCTTAAATGATTTTGAAGTTGTTAAGTTTTGTTTTGTGTTCTAGGCTGTGGTTTATTTTAGATAAACTTTCTTATGCTGCTGAGTAGAATGTGTATTCTTTGGGGTTTAGGTGGAATAGTCTATAGATATTTGTTAAATCCATTTGATGCATGATGTCAATTAATGCTGATGTTTCTCTTTTTGTTTATTTTTGTCCTGATGCCATGTCTGTTGGAAACTGGTTACTGAAACTACTTACTATTGATGGATGATGTTGCTCTGTGTCTTTAAATACAGCAGTACATTTTAAAAAATGAAATTGGATGCCCCAGTATTTGGTGGATATATATTTAGGATAGTAATGTCTTCTTGGTTAACAGTTCACTTGATTCAGAGGAAGTGACCCTCTTTATCTCTTCTAGTTAGTTTTATTTTGGAGTCTATTTTGTCAGATATTATGATAATGACAGTTGTGCTTGCTTCCTCGGCCGGTTTGATTGGAGTGCTTTAGTCTACCCATTTACTTTTAGATGGTACCAGTTTCTAAGACAAAGATGTGTTTCTTCTAAACAACACATAGATGGATTTTGCTTCTTGATCCATTTAGTTTTATGGTTTGAGAATTGAGGTCGTTGATATTTTGGGAAAGTTTTCTTCTATGATCCTGACCTCCATTGGGATTGGCCATTGTCCATGGAGGCCACATGACTCTATTGAGGATTGTCTGGATCCTTGAAATTAAGTCCTCAGAATTCCATCTCAAGTCCTGCATTGTTTGTGTTTTGCTCATCAGCCACATGTTTGTGTCTTTTTTGGGTATCATTCAGTCACTTATTCTCCTTAAGTTTCTCTTCTTGATTTTACTGAGCCATTTCTTTGTGTCTTCCTTAAACTCCTTGAATTCTTTGACCGAGTTTATGACTGTTCTTTTAAGTTCTGTGTCCTGGGGTTCATCTGGGTAAAACTCATTGGCAAACATTTCTACAGGACTAGCAGGTTTTAGAGAGAAGATATGACTTGATCTATCATATTGCTAATAGTTTCGCAATGAGACCTGTGCATGTGGACTTGTTCTATTAGCTTTACGTTTTATATGCTCAAAGCAAGTTAGGGAAGAAGAGTCGATGGGCCAGCAAGCTCCACTGAGAAGTTGGAAGTGGCTTGGATGAAAGGAAGTTGTGAGGAACTAAGCTTGTATACAGGATGTGCTTCCTAGTATAAGCCTAGAATGGGTGGGAGGGAGGGGAGTAGATCTGGCTGGTTAGATATAGTGTAGGATGGGCCAATGGGCTGGAGGATAGATAGGGAAGGTCCTGGTTAAAGTCAGGTGATCTGGGACTTGAGACAGTATTTTGAAAGAAAAAAATGAATGCATGAATACATAAATTAAAATTATATTTAAAAATCTATAATCTTCCTTTTGCTAATTTGTCTTCTAATAGCCTCAGCCTTGTGCCTAGAATGGACAAGAGAATGACATTTTTCAGTCCTTTACTGGTCCTCATCTTCCTTTATCAGTCAAAAGGAAAAGCAAATTCTAACAGAAGTAGTGTAGCTGGGTGGGAGAGCAGCTTTTAATGTCTGGATCTCTCAAGTTAATTCCACCCCAAGTTGATCTCAGATAAAAAAAAAATCCCATCATTTAGACTATTATGATTAGCCAGGCTTATAGGGATGAGGAACTTTTTCGTTTACTGCATAAATGTCTTGTTGGAGAGTCCATACTCTTAACTTAGAACACATCCCAAATTGTTCCTGGGATAAATCCACTGCTTATCTGAAATCTAACTTTAACTGGCCATTCCATATGTTTATTTGTTGAATCTGACAATTGTAAATCTTGAAGTTCATAGGCTAAATTTAATGTGTACCATCGGTCTTATAGCCTTTAAAAAGAGAAGACAAATTTTCAAGCACATAGATTGCAGCATAATTAAGTTCATAAAGGTTTATCTGCTCATAGTAAAGAAATACAAGTAGCAGCTGCCGAATCACTGAGCTGCCATGCTAAGCCATAAGACATAGCAGACACATCTGCACCATGCTGCAGCCAATTGAACTGCCTCTTCGGGCACAAAAAGCACATTGGAATGTGTGACTTGTTTCAAACTCGTACCGGGGTATTAATCCCACAGTTAGGAGCTCGGCTGAGAGAGTTTAAAATTTAAACAAAATACTGAGCTAAATCCTCTGTTTCCTGTAAGTACCCAGATGGGTTGTGCTCATGTTTGACTGTATGACTTCATCTCCTCTGCTCCCATGGCTTGTTTGAACCCCTACTTCATGGTGATACATCCTTTCCTTATCTATATTGAGAGTTCTCGTCTGATGACATTGAACCCTGCTGCTACAAGTGGGATTGATTTTATCTGTTTTATGACAACTTCAAAGTTTAACTCCAGTAGACAACCATATTTCTTTTACTTCCACATTGTTTTTATTTTTTGAGCGGGGGGAGGTGTTTCGAGACAGGCTTTCTATGTGTAGGTCTAGCTATCTTGGAACTCACTCTGTAGACCAGGCTGGCTTCAAACTCACAGAGATCTGTCTGTCTCTGTCTCCTGAGTGCTGGGATGAAAGGTGCAAGCCACCACTGCCCAGCAACTTCCACACTCTTAAAAAACATTTGCCTGTACACTTCCTATAAAAACAGAACTGTGTGATACTATTCTCTCTGAATAAGTCATTGCTATGGTATTTTGGCTCAGAATTTGTATTATCTTTCTGTATTATCTCATTTAATGTATTACCAAGTTTGGGAGCAGAGACATAGCTCTAAAATATCAGAAAACTGTATAAATCTTAATCTATCTGATCAGACTTTGCTATACCACTATGCCACTGGATTCCGTTATAAATTGAATGTTGTCTATGGATTAATATGGAAACAAACAAAACAAAAACACAGAGGATAAAACTGTATTAATTTAGCTTCTTCTGTGGCTAAACTATTATAGGAGATATAAAATGTCCATAGCTAATGACCACTGTGATAATAGAAGAAGTAAGCATGGACTTAGGATAATAAAGGCCCTCACTAAAATTATACCTCTGCCACTGGGGGAGACTGCAGGGCAGAAATCAGAGTAAACATTGGTAGCTGATGAATTGTGACTCATTTCTTCTAACGTTAATGCTCTGATTCTCAGTGCTTTTGAATATGAGAGTATTTTGAGATCAATTCTTTAATAAGGTTGAAATGGGGTCATTCATGTAATATAACTAATGTCCTTATACTCTGAAGAATTTAGGGCAACTGAATACAACCCAGAGGGAAGTACCAAAGAAATAAACGCTGTCAACACCTTGATCTCAGATCTCAGGCCCTGGAACAATCACAAAATAACCTGTGCTGTTTAAGTGACCCAGTCCGAGGTCCATTAGGACAGCCCTGACTAACTATTATGAACAAGAGCTTTAGATCCTGGGTTCTCTTTGCTGATCCTCCTGCCTTTACTTCTGGTCTGTGCACCTGGCCTGTCTTAGCTTAGTTTTTCTTTTCCTCTTTCTTTTTTTCATTAAAAAAAATAGCACTTATTTCTCCTGGGCTTGATGCGATCATTAAATAATTAAATGCCTAGAATGACACTTTGAAAAACAAAGCAGTAACAAGGAACGTAAGGACTATCTCTTTTATTTAGATTCACAGCATGAAATAGCATGTTCATTAATTATCCTTGACAAATTCATTAAGGGTCTGTTAGATGGAAATGCAGAAGTCAATGATATAGTCCTGGGGTTTATTCTGATTGAGATTAGGGAGCTAATATTTGTTACTTCCAATTGGTGCTTTACATACTATATTTTTTTCTGATTATTCAATGCATATTTAAAATTTATTTCTAAATTTGTAGAATAATTTTAATTCTACAGAATAAGTACTACTAAAATAGAGGATTACCATGTGCCAATTTTTTTCTTTAATAACATTCTTCACCAGTATGATATATTTGTTATAATCAATTATTATGATGCCTTAATAGCTAACACCTGCTCTGTACTTAGGTTTCTTTATATTTTTTTAACCCAATGTGACTTATCTTCTCCAGTATATCATTGAGAAATGCCACATTATCTTCAGTTGGCATACCTCCTTAGATTCATCACCTGTGATCTTCTCTCAGCCTTTGATTCTTTTCTAAGTAGTGTTGAGAGTTTTAAGGAGCTCTTCTCGGGTATATGATAAAATGCTCCTTCACTGAGTTTAGAATGTTTTTGCCCATGTTTGTACTGGCTCTTCCAGGCTTTGGGGAGAAAGACCATATCATGCGTGGAGGTTATCTTAGCTAGAGTTCATATTGCTATGGTAAAAACTCCACGACCAAAAGTAACTCGGAAAGGAAACAGGTTATTTCTCCTTACAATGAGGGATGTGCGGACTAGAAATCAAGCAGGGCAGTAACATGGAGGTGGAAACTGAAGTAAAGGCCGTGGAGGAGTGCTGGTTACTGGCATGCTCCCAATGCCTTGCTCATCCTGCTTCCTTTAGTTTTCAGTAGTGGTGGTACTACCCACAGTGGGCTGGGCCCTCTCACATTCATCAAGAAAATGTACAGACTTATCTACAGGCCAATACTGTAGAGGAGCCAATTTTTTTTAATGGAGGTTCCTTCTTCACAGATGACCATACCGAGTGTCAAGTTGGCATTAAAACCTAGCTAGCAAAGGGGTCCCTCACTGTTCACATATCAAGTTAGGGTGCAGACTGTCAACACAATGTTGACCCCAGTCACCTGACTGGAGTGATCTTGTTGAGTTTTTCCACTGCAAATCTACTCTTTAAAAAAAAAAGAAATCCTTCTTCATGAGGCATTTTTGAGCCACTATACACAGCTCACATTAAGAAGCTGACAGTTATACTTTCTTGAGACAGGGCTTTTATGTACAGTGTTTGGGTTTTCTCATAGAGCTGATTTTTCTGTTTTCCTCCACTGATTTATTCAGTCCTTTATGACTGTATAAAATCATAAGCATTTATTTTATATTTGTGCTATATTATAATGCTACATTACTCACATTGCTGCTCAAAGGGTTTTGAGCATTTAGAACAGTTTTAGTTGTACACACACACACACACACACACAGAGTGACACATGTGCATATGCATAGACATGTGAACATACAGACACACATGAGCACACACACATATGCAGAAAGACACACACTGCACAAACACACTTGTACACACAAACATGCGCTAATCATTGGTCTCTTGTTGCTGACATGTTTTTTTCTGAGCAATATTCAGCATTCACAAATGAATGGCTTATGTAATATATTTTTCCATAATGCATGTTCCTTTTTATTTCTGAGGTTACCATAACTAATAATTGGTATTATTATTTCTTATTTAGTCATACACAAAACAATAGTGTGCCTTCCAATTAACAGCATCAATAAAAGTCAGAAGTTACCAGGCAACGTGAATCAATGCTCCTGAACAGAGCTTCCAGTTTACAGCTCCCCTTTTTAGCTAAGCTTTTGGTTGTTCTAGGACTTTGAATAGTCATTTGGATACATATGCACTGGTTTGTGAAAATGCTTGCTTTGTGTTAAAATACAAAATTGTCAGCTATAATATTTTTTCTTATTATTTTTGCCTGATTCTATGCTGTAAATGTTCTTAACTTCTGAATATCATTTTTTTTTTTTTTTTACGGTTAGCATGTACCTTTATTTCCTTCTTTATCTTGCCAGATTATTAGATCTGTGCTTTGTTCAGGATTTTGAGATTGTCTTGTTCCTTTTAAATGTGTTAAAGTGGACTGTTTAGGCCAATTAGGTGGCCAATGATGTTCAGCTATAATTGTTTTTGTTTGTTTTTTAAATAATTTTTATTTTTTTACATTAATCACAGGTTATTTACTTTGTATCCAGCCGTAGGTCCCTCCCACATTCCTTCCCAATCCCACCCTCCCTCTCATCTCCTCCCTGCCCCTTTCCACGTCCACTGATAGGGGAGGTTCTCTTCCCCTTCCATCTGACCCTAGCGTATCCGGTATCTTTATGACTGGCTGCAATATCCTCTTCTGTGGCCTAGCAAGGCTGCTCCTCCCTGGGGTGGCGGGAGGTCAAGGAGCCAGCCATTGAGTACAGGGACTCATATGAAAGAAGGGGGAGTTAGTATGACCTGGAGAGGACAGGAGCTCCACAAGGACCAAATAGATCAGGGCACAGGGGTCTTTTATGAGACTGTTTCTCCAACCAAGGACCATGAATGTATATAACCTAGAACCCCTGCTAGGATGTAGCCCATGGTAGCTCAGTATCCAAGTGGGTGCCCTAATAAGGGGAACAGGGACTGTTTCTGATATGAACCGAATATCAATTTTAAGGCCATCATTTCAGAGACAAAAACTACAAAACTACGTATGATTTCAGTACTCATAAAAGCTATCTTAAAAATAATTTTATTAATAGGGAGGACCGCTTCTCCTTCTGTTTGATCCTAGTCTACCAGGTCTCATCAGGACTGGTTGCACTGTCTTCTTCTGTGGACTAGAGAAGGGGCAGAAGAGGACTAGGGAAGGAGTAAAGAACGAGTGAGGGTAAGATTGGGAGGAGATGAGGGAGGGACCATAGCTGGGATACAAATTGAATAAATTGTAATAAATGATAATAAAAATTATAATAAAGATATTTAATAAAAAGTAGTAATTCTATTGATTGGAATGTAAATTGAATAAACAAATTAATTAGTTAATAAAAAATAATTCTATTGTTTTCTATTTCAGTAATAATTTCACTATAGCTAAGGGAAATTTCAATGAACTTGGAATTTTACTTTATAACACTTATAAATATGCAGATGCAGACTTATACTTGGCTTTAGAGCTGAATAAAGTTATTTAAGTTCTTTTTGTAAAAAAAAAAACTTGTGAATATATTTATTCAGTATCATTTATATGTTCTCTTGTGAACCTGAAATGTTTCAGAGGTTAGTACTTTAGTAGCTAATATAACATTTGGCAGTGTCTAGACATTGTCTAGAGAATATTTAGGTACATGTCACAACTAAATATTTTGCTCCAAAAATTTTAGAAACTAACAAACGAGGAAAAATTATTTTTAGGATGATAGTTGAATAAAAATTGGAGTTGTAATCTTGCTTTATACCACAGGGTAACTTCTAACTTAATAATTCTTTGGAGTCACCTTCCAAATGCTGGGATTTCAGGCAAGAGCCACCATACCTAGCACACTTGAAAATTTAAATAGTCAATATTCATCTTTCCACAAGAGCTTTTCAGAAGAAAGCTTGCAATACCAACTGTATTATCTTGCCTTTCTGTTCCTATGATTACAAAAAAATATTATTCAGCCAAAAACAACAGAGGAGAAAAAGGTTTATTTCAGCTTACATTTCTATCATGGAGGTAAGTTACAGCAGGTATTTAAGCAGTAACTAGAAGCAGAAACCACAGGAAAAATAAAATAAAATAAAAAACTCTGATGGCTAACTCAGGGACTCATCCCTTTCTTATTCATCTTTGACTAACCTGCCTAGAGATGGTGACAGCCACAGTGGGCTGTACCCTTCCTCATCAGTCATCAATCAAAACAGTGCCTTACAGACATGCCAACAGGGAATCTAATCGAGACTATTCTTCAGTTAAGATTTCCTCTTCTCAGGAGACTCTAGGTTATGTCAAGGTGGCAATAAAAGATAACAAAGAAAACAACATAACAAAATTGTACAACACAAATAAAGCATTTCTGTGTTTCTATTAGAGAAATCAATATCTACCTGGAATATTGAAGCTTAGAGAGATGAAGTAGAATTTAGTAGCAATGGAAGTAGAAGAAATAGCTCCCTGGTGAGCTGTGTAGACATAAGGAACTGAGACCAGGTTCCCTAGCACCTACATAAAAGCTGGGTGTAAGGGATAGCCACTGGAAATATGAATACGGAGGATTCCTAGAGGTTCAGTGGCCAACCAGTCCAGGTGAAACAGTGAGTTCCAGGTTTAGCAAGAGATCCTGTTTCAAAATTAATACGGCTGACAGCAATAGAAGAAGATATTAGATGGCACCTGGTCTCTACATTCACACACATGGGTGTGTACACAGAAAACACATACAATTTAGTGGCTAGCAAGTAATAAGCATATGGTCTGATACACTACTATATTAATCATAAATCATATTCATTTACCAGTTGTGTCAAAATAACTTAATATACAACCAAATATATCACTCATAACCCACACTTTTTAAATGGAAAAGACAATGTGTACTATTCCATAGTATTAATGTTAACCATCAAACATGTTTAGAAATCCTTAAGCTAGACTCTAGTAGAGACTAAAGGCTTGGCAGTTCTTCAAACATTGATGATTAAGGTACATAAAATTGAAACATTTGTGAAGAAAGACCCTACTAATATTTATTGTTACAGGATTTTTGCAAAAGAAAAAATGTAACTAGGTTTTTAAGACATTAATTTATTGCAATGAATAGAACAAGAACATTTTATCAAATAGAAAAAGATATTTTTAGTACTTACAAAGCATAATAAATTTCCAGAAGTCTCTGTATTCACTCGTTATTTCTATAGAAACTAACAAGTAAGATCGATTGGACACTTTTCAATAACACTAGTGGATTCAAATATGGGGATGAGAAATATGAATAAGGGTAACTTAGCTAATGGGAGGGATGATAACATCCAAAAATACACATCTTGTTGAGGAAGAGTCTCTGTCAGAGTTTTCTGTATGACGTGCTGCAGAATGCATTTCTGTAGAAGCCAACTTTTCTCATCACATTTATCAATTAGCCTGGTGAATATGAAACACTGAACCATCTCCATGCCCACAAATTATTCTGTACACTCTGTGTAGTACCAAATTGATTCCAATAGGATAAAAATCAATACCCACCAAAGTTGGATACAGAACTTTTGGTTATTTTCCTTTAATGGTCTACCCTACCCAACTGTCTTTTAATGTACACTTCTTGATGTAATGTCTAAGAGTATGTGTAGGGCTGCAAATTTTGCTACAACTTCAGTTGTACTGTTTTCGTGCACCCAGCATCTCAGAGAACAAGGTCAGAAAGTTCAGCTCTAAGGTGTGTTGAAGTCCAAGGATTAGCATTATTTTACATATACATCCATCGTTGTATATCTCAAGTCAGCTCTTACACTATCTGTTTAAGGAAATCCCAAAATGAAAAACTTACCTGTGAGAGTTATTATAAATAATGTATTCTTGTAGAGAAGAATCTGGATCAGTTATTCAGCACAACTATTTATACATAATTCCACTTGGTGTATATTTGTGATGGTACAATTTAAAACTGCTCTAAGAAGCATCTTGTTAATAAAGCAGGAGTTATTTTTAGATAGGAAGGCATATTGTCTGTCAATATCTGTATGCTTACCTTTGAAAAAAGGCATGCTAAAAAATAGAGATCACAAATAATAGAATTTTATACAGTGATTATAATTTACATGGTATAGAAAGTTCTCTTAGAAAATATAGACCTATCTCTCCATGTAGTTTATTATTAACTGAATAAATTTATCCCTTTGATGAACATAGTTATTACATAGTAGTTTTTTTAAAATGTATAATGCTAAACATCACCAAGGATGATTATTTAAAAGGTAAAATCCAAGGGCTAGAAAGATGTCTCAGCTGCTAAGAGAATCTGTAGCTTTCACAGAAGCCCTGGTTCAGTTCCTAGCTCCTACACAGTAGCTTACAACCATATTTAAATCCAGTTCCAGGAGATCAGACACCCACATCTGGCTTTTGTGGGCATCGAGCATACAAGTGGTACACATGCATATATGCCAACAAACACGCATACCCATAAAAATTAAAACATCCTAAAAATAAAAATAGGAATTAAAATTCAGTTCTGCCTTCTCTTCTCCAGGAATCTTCATCCAGGTGTCCAGCCCACACGTCCCCAGCCCACAGAACGAAACCAGTTTCTTCCAGTTCAGCTCCTTCCATCTTTTCCCTGCACAGTCTCTCTATTCAGGCTGCTCAGTCTTCTGCCTTGCATGGGGGATCTCTCTAGCAATCCACCCAGCCCTGGAAAAAGACATGCTCCCCTCAGCTGTGTCCTCTTGGGACTCCGACTAACTTCCAAGCTTACCACATCACCTTATGCCCAGGAGGCTGAAAACTCGTATCAAAGTCTAGCAAGGTGACTCCATGAGGTAAAACTGCTTTCAACAAGCCTGATGACCTGAGTTTGATCTCCACATGGTGGAAGGAAAGAACATATTTGGTACAGTTTTCCTCTGAGCTACACACTTGAACCTTGACAGGAAAGTCCCTACACAAAAACATAAGCATATACTCCCCCCCCCACACACAAAATAAATAAATAAGATGTACTCAATTAAAAAAAAACTATATCAACCTAACTCCAGAGCTTAAGTGCTTTACTTGAGTTCCATTGCAAAAACACAAGCAACACAAACAATCAGTCAATCAAACAAACAAATCTAAAGAATTCCTCCCGACCAAGTCTATAGTATAGTCACCAATGAAAACAACTTAGAAAAACACCTAGGGTGCAGAATTTGAAAGAACCATTATGGACATGCTAAAGGAGCTCTGGGAATTTGAAGAGGACACAAATGCACACCTGAAGAATCTTTACAGGGATACATTGATTGAAGTCCAAGAAAAAACAAATAAATGGCTGATGAATTAACGAAGACAATGTGGGGTGTAGAGTTTTATTTCACTGAAGAGGTAGAAATATTGAAGGGAAGTCAAACCAAAATGAAACCAGAAATAAAAATTCAGTAATGCTAATAAAAAACCTCAGTGGAAAACCTCACCAACAAAAAGGATCGTGCAGAGGACAGAACATCAGGGCTTAAGACAAAGTAGAGGAATTGAATCATTCAACAAAATAAAATGATAAAAAATTTTAAATGGTTAAAAATACCTTATGGTTTAAATATTTAGGAACTTTGGAATATGAAAAAGACATCAAGTCTATAAATTATAAGTACGGAAGAAGAAAAAGATGTCCAGGTCAAAGGCATAAAAACCATAGAAGAAAATTTTCTACAAAAAGGAAAGAGATGCCCATTTAGGTATAAGAGACACACAGAATAGCATATATAGGACCAGAGAAAAAATTCCCCCCATGACATTGTAGTTAAAACACTAACATACACCTCCCCCTGAGTGGGAAGGGGAGGGCTTGCCAGGCCACAGGTGAGAGACCAAGAGATTAAAGGTAGCTATTTTTAGTGCTTGAGGCCTAAAATAGTTGGGTGGGGAGGTCCTGTGGAAGAACTCGCCTTACCACATTCTTTACCCACACACTAGAGATACAGTTGCTAGGAAACTGGTCCATCCCCCTAGGGAGGGATTAATGGTTTGGGGACCTTCCTATAGCCAATCAATTCAAAATGTAATGTTTCGACAAATAGATGCTTGCCAGGTAGGAATCGCCCCTGCCTTGGGCATGCTGGGAGGGAACAGAATCCTTAAATTACCCAACTAACCTGAGCACGGGGCTC
>CM053756.1:16776122-16789107 GCA_028658305.1 Pachyuromys duprasi | reverse complement strand
GGAAGTGCTGGCTCACAGTCACCTACCTGTGTGTTTCTTCTTATCAGGTGTGTTGACTAAGACAGCCAAATCCTGCTTACTATTTTCTCATCCCATTCATAATCGGTGACCTTCTTCTTGTCTTACCACAGCAAGGATGATATTTCTCCTGTTCCTATTCCTATTCCCTTTCCTAAAAGACAGGGTATTCTTTGTCGTTCATTGTTGAACAATTGAAATGGTTGGCTTATTAGACTGCAGGGCACCCTGGGAACAAGGGAAGTTCTCAGAACTAATGAACAGATGATGTCATTTCTGGGGAATCCAAACCAACTAGCAAATAGTTGTTGGAAGAACAAAAAGACCCAAATGTAGAATTCAGAAAGAAATGTGTTTTAATTTAGAACTAGATTTTACAAGCAATTCATTTAAAATGTTATAAAAGGTATACTGGTTGTACATAAAACACCTTAGCATATTAATAGGAAAACATTATTTTTCAGGTCTATGGATGATCAATTATAAACATGAACGCTTTGACATTTATTTTCTATGCAAGCATATAACTAAAAGAAAATACTATGTTCTTACCAGGCCCATTTTCTCTTGAATATCTCAAATTCAGAGTTTCTTTGCTTTTTTGGTACCTCCCTATACTTCTAACAGCCTTGTCTCCTTACACTGCTCATCTGAACTTTCAGACCGACATCGGGTTCACTTTGTCTCAAGGTACTGTCTAACCTGTAAATATACTTTTACTACATTAATTTCTACATTCAGTTATATCACCTGTGATAAAAGTGGTGGTCAGGCAGCACCACTGAGACAGAATATGATTTAGGACTATGAAAGCATGTTTCCCTCCTCAGGAAAAGTGCAGGTTTCTTTAGAAGGAAGTTGTAAACCTGGCGGCTACTCTGAGCCTGGGTTTTGTCTGCAATAAGGAGTAGGTGTGGGACCAAATTACTAGATAATATTCCATAAAGATAAATCACTGTGTGACACAAAAGCCAAAGGAGATGACAGCTTCCCTGAGAGAGAAGTTCGTACACAGACATAATTGACTGGAGATAAAGGGGTACCCCCCTTTCTCTGAGCTGGAGTATTTGGGGCTAGGTGCTGAGGAGAGGAATTTCTGAGAAATTTTTCTAAAAGGGCCAGATGTGCTTTATTTCTCACACTCTAGCCACCAAGACAGACATTTATACTGATAAATTTTCACTCTCAGAACCTGTTAGTAAGTGTGGTGATGTGAGATAATTGTTCCTTGCGTCCATAGCCTTCTTCCTCTGCAGTATCAGAATAGCTTCTGGCAGAAACAAATCTAATTTAAAGGAGGCCAAACTCTTGTGTTGTCTTTCAGATTGAGGATGGCAAATACATTTTATATCCTACTCATCCGTAGTTGATTCATCGTAATTGCTTAAAGTCCTCAGTGTTGAATAATTCTGAGGGCTTAGCAGGCTCAGTGGCTGATAACTTTAGCATGTTTAAAGCGAGAGCAGGAGATACCACCTCTTTACCTGAAAGCCTGGTTTGTGTGAATTTTACTTGGCATCATTTTTTTTTACCAATTTTATTTAAAAAAATTAGTGATATTAGAAATATAAATTCAAAATCAAATTATTTTCTCATTATTTCACTAGTAGCTATTATGAGTCAATCATTGACTTAAGTGCTGATAATAAAATTGTGAGCAACATAAAAGGTCATAAAATCTATGTTATGACTGAAGATAACTATGAGGGAGGAAAGACATAAGAGTTTGTATTAAGATGATACATCTGTTTACTAACAAAATGAACTTGGACAAGTTACCTACCCAATCAGGGGCTTTATAAACTGGGGTTTAGAGACATCAATAGCACTCACAAAATCAACATACAAAAATATTTACTATATGTGCACATCAGGAGTTTTATTGTTATAGCAACAAACATTTTTATAAACTTTGGCATGATCACTGAATTCTTCTATTTGGTAGTCAGTCACATGAATTGTTATGTTCCTTGCTGTGGGTCCATGCATATATTGTATTTTTTCTGTTGCACATAAATATTCTATGAATTTTTCAGTCTGTATTAACAGTGCAAGAAGAAAATTATATTTTATAAAATGCAAGAAACAACATAGTCACTGAGAGAACGGAAGATCAAGCAAGTCTGATCATATCAGAAAATAGCTCTGTGAGGAAAAGTTCCAAGATTGGGTTGTAATAATACTCAGGAGGAACAGGTTCTTGCTGATCTCAGTAACCCCTTCCTTCCTGGAGACCTAGGTTTTGTTTGATTCTAGGCACTGTCAAGGCAGGGTAAGCTATGACAGGGGCTGGAGAGATGGCTCAGCATTTAAGAGCACTTGCTGTTCTTCCAAAGAACGAAGATTCTGTTTACAACACCCACATTGGCTGGTTCTAGACTGCCTGTAACTCTAGCTTCAGGGAATTCGATGACCTCTTTTGGTACACCTATGTATATTCAGGCACATGCACACACATACACACACACACACACACAAAATAAAGATAAAAATAAAGACAGAATATCTACCCTCAGCACTTGTTCAGCATGAAGGCACAACAGGGAAATACTGGGGAGGAAGCTAGTGGAACAGGCATCTCAGACCTTCCTGAGAGCCCTGGGGAGACTTGGCCGTGTGAGTACAGGCTTTGGAGGCAGATCATAGGTTCTGATTCCAACTCTGCTAATAACCGCTTGTGAAACCTTGGGGAAGTAATTAATCTCTCTGAACATCCGTTTCCAGATCTAATGCAATGGAAAAGGGGGAAACATAATAATACCTCCATTATTAGAACAAATGAAATGATACAACTCAGGTTCATATAATAGTGCTTAAGCATAAGTACTATGTGCATAGCAATTAGCAATTGTTAATAACAGCATGCTTATTAATATGATAGCCTTCTACCTCTGCGGGAGTTAAAAGAAATCCCAAATTTTAGTTACCAATTAATATAAAAATTATTGTTAATCCTTTCAGTTACTATTAATAGTACGAGTACACCCATGTAAACCTTACTTAATTAATGATAACTTTTAATTAGCTTCCATACAATACGAAGACTCACAGTGACGGTTTGTAAGCTTGTGGCAAAGCTCAGCAATACCACCAAACACTAGCACTATCTCCTCCTCCTCTGCCGTCCTTGGGTCAGTGATTTCTTTTTAATCTTCCTGATCAGAAGATGGCCACCACAACTACAAACATAACGTGTCACAGAGGGGAGAGGAGATTTCATTGCTTTGAGGTAAGCAGCTTGCCATTCTACTCTAAAATACAGTTCTGTTCAAAAGAAAGAATGGAGGGTAGCTGCTAGGCAGGCAGGTAACAATCTCCACCACAATCTTAGGACTTAAAAATGCATGGGTTGACTCTTCAAAGGCAAATGAAGTAACTACCTGTAACAAGTTGGAAGTATATGTAATATTTAGATACAAAGACCACAAGAGAGGTGTTTGAAAAAAGACAGAAGAGCTGTCAGATCCTTGGGCAAGTTTTCCCGGCGAATTTTAATCATGATTGTGTGCATAAAACATAAATTTATTTTCAGATATGCAAATGAAGCACCTGGAATAATTGAAAATAATGTAGGTCGGTTTCATACGCTGTCTCTCCCAGGCATATGTATTATTTGAGTAATCATAAGTGACTTAAATTCAACTTTCCCTAAGCCTTGCTCTAAAACACATCCCCCTTCTTACCGCCTTCTTACACAGTAAACTTTAGTTAGAGCTGTCTCCACTCTCCACACTTCGGCATTCTTCAGGAAGTCTCTCACCAATGACCCCCCACCAACCCCCTTCTCCCCCTACTCCACCCCCCCCCCATCATCATTGTGCTCACTCAATCTGACACTTCACAGCTAGCCTCTTAGAAAATGAATGGTCACATCTCCTGGCGCTTTGACTGTTCCTGCTGAAACTCACTCTTGGCCTTCCCACATCTTCAGATTGTAAGGTTGAAAGGGCCTCCTTAGGATGCTGGATGAGTTCCTCAGACTGTGTCTCTTTAACCACATGCATAGGCTCTCACTGGTAAATTCAGGTCTGTTGTTTTCAACACTGTCTTTAATATCAAGTACTCCCTTATGACCTTCTACATGGATTCTATGCACCTCCAGCAACATAAACTCCCAAAGGTACTCCTACAACCACATCACATCACCACCACCATGGCTCATGTGGTCCCCAGATTAATATTTACTTACTCAGTTGCTTGGCTGCAAAGTTTTTGTTGTTGTTTTGTTTTATTTTAATTAATTTTATTCATATATTTATTTTTTTACAATTTATTCATTTTGTATCCCCATTGCAGTCCCCTCCCTTGTCTCCTCTCAGTCCCTCCCACTCTCTCTCCTCTCTCCCTATGCCCTTTCCCTAGTCCCCTGATAGCGGAGAACCTCCTCCCCTTCTATCTGACCCTAGCCTATCAGTTTCATCAAGGCTGCATCATCTTCCTCTGTGGTCTGGCTAGGATGCAACCCCCATAGGGAGGTGATCAAAGAGCCAGTCACTGAGTTCATGTCAGAGACAGCTCCTGTACCCCTTACTTGGGAATCAACTTGGAAACTGAGCAGCCAACGGGCTTCCTTTGAACAGGGGATCTAGGTCCTCCCCATGAATGGTCCTTAGTTGGAGTATCTGACTCTACAGGACCCCTAGGACCAAGTGTTTAGGCTCTGTTTTTCTCTTTGTGGAGCTCCTGTCCCTTCCAGATCTTTCTATCTCCCTTTTCTTCCATAAGGACTCCAGCACTCTGCCCAAAGTTTGGCTATGAGTCTCAGTATCTCCTTTGATACCCGGGTGGGTAGAGTCTTTCAGAGGTCCTCTGTGGAAGGCTCCTGTCTTGTTCCTTGATTTCTACTTATTTTTAATTTTTGTATTAATTATAGTTTATTCACTTTGTATCCCAGCTGTAACCTCCTCCCTCATTACCTCCCAACTCCACCCTCCCTCCCTCATCTCCTCCCCTGCCCCTCTCCAAGTCCACTGATAGGAGAGGTCTTCTTCCCCTTTCTTCTGACCCTAGCCTATAAGGTCTCATCAGGACTGGTTGCATTGTCTTCCTCTGTGGCCTAGTAAGGCTGCTTTCCCATCAGGGGGAGGTGATCAAAGAGCTAGCTAATGAATTGATGTTACAGACAGTCCGTGTTCCCCTTACTAGAGAACCCACTTGGAGACTGAGATGCCATGGGCTATATCTGTGCAGGGATTTTAGGTTATGAATGGCCCTTGGTTGGAGTATCAGTCTCAGAAAAGACTCCTGGGCCCAGATTTCATGGTTCTGTTGCTCTTCTTGTGGAGCTTCTGTGCCTTCCAGATCTTTCTATTTCCTGCTTCCTTCATAAAATTCCCTGCACTACGCCCAAAGTTTGGCTATGAGTCTCAGCATCTACCTTGATACCCTTCTGAGTAGAGTCTTTCAGAGGCTCTCTGTGGTAGGTGCCTCTCCTGTTACCTGTTTTCTCCATCTTCTGATGTCCATCCTGCTTGCCTTTCTGAGTGAGGACTGATCATCTTACCCAGGTTCTTCCTTCTTGCTTAGCTTCTAGGTGTACAGATTTTAGCATATTTATCCTATGTTATATGTCTAATATTTACTTATAAATGAATATATACCATGTGTGTCTTTCTGCTTCTGGGATACTTCACTCAGGATGATCTTTACTAGTTCCTATCATTTGCCTGCAAATTTCATTATTTCCTTGTTTTTAAATGCTGAGTAGTATTTCATTGTAAAAATGTACCATAGCTTCTTTATCCATTCTTTGGTTGAAGGACATCTGGGTTGTTTCCATTTTCTGGTTATTACAAATAGAGCTGCTATGAACATGGTTGAACAAATGTCCTTGTTGTATACTTGAGCATATTTTGGACATATGCCTAGGAGTGATATAGTTCGATCTTGAGGAAGCACTATTCCTAATTGTCTGAGAAAGCTCTAGATTGATTTCCAAAGTGGTTGTACAGGCTTACATTCCCACCAGCAATAGAGAAGGGTTCCCCTTTCTTCACTACCTCTCCAGCATGTTTTGTCACTAGAGTTTTTGATCTTAGTCATTCTGATGGGTATAAGATGAAATCTCAGGGTTGTTTTGATTTGTATTTCCTGATGACTAAAGATGTTGAACATTTCTCTAAGTCTTTCTCTGCCATTCAAAACCCAGAATTGCTAAAGCAACCCTGTACAATAACAGATCATCTGGAGGTATCTCCATCCCTGATCTCAGGCTGTACTACAGAGCAATAGTAATAAAAACTGCATGGTACTGGCATAGACACAAAATGATGGATTAATGAATTGAAGAGAAGACCCAGAAATAAACCCACACACCTATGAATACTTGTTCTTTGACAGAAAAAAAAGCCAAAACATACAATGAAAAAAAGACAGCATCTTCAACAAATGATGCTGGTCTAACTGAATGTCTACAAGTAGAAAAATGAAAATAAATCCATATTTATCACCCTGCACAAAACTAAAGTCTAAGTGGATCAAAGACCTCAACATAAAACCAGATACACTAAATCAGTTAGAAGAAAAAGTGAGGAAGAACCTAGAACTCACTGTCATGGGAGCCAACTTCCTGAACAGAATACCAACAGCACAGGATCTAAGAGCAACAATCAATAAATGGGACCTCATGAAACTGAAAAGTTTCTGTAAAGCAAAGGACACTGTCATCAGAACAAAATGACAGCCTACAGACTGGGAAAGGATCTTCACCAAACCTATATCTAACAGAGGGCTAATATCTAGCATATATAAAACTTAAGAGGTTAAACATCAACAAATCAAGTAATCCAATTAAAAAATGGGGTACGGAGCTAAATGGAGAATTCTCTACAGAGCCCTCAAAATTTTGAAATGATATTTAGCTAGTTCCTCTTTTCATCTATTTCCCCTTCATGAGTCAGTGGGCAGGTCTTGTATGCTGTTTCCAAAACCAACCTTGACAAGAATCATGCAACATCACTGTGATGTCACTCTGCCCCAAACCACTGCCATCTAGCATTTCTGTTTTATTACTATCATATACCCACCTACTTCCATCATTCCCCCTACAGTCACCTCTACAATATCCAAGAGACTCCTTCTAAATATATTACATCATGTCACACTCTACTCTAAATTCTCCAATTTCGAGTAAATAGAGCCTAACCTCCACCATATTCCCTTCAACTTCAGGGGTGGTAATCTCCCACTGACTTTCCATCTCATTTTTGTCCTACCTACATGTATGTGCTCACTACATGCCATTCACCCAGGCTCGCTAACACATCTGAAACATCCCAACCACGTTCTGGTTGCCTTTTGGTGACTTTTTATGACTGTTTCTCCCTGTCCCGCCCCTCCCTTGCAATGAAAGGTTTTCATTAACTGCTTATCTGAAATACTGCTTATCGCCTCTTTTCTCTCTTTCTGCTTCTGCTTAAATTTCCACCATACCCCTTATAATCACCTGGCATGCCTGTTTGATTACTATGCATGTCTTCCCACTGTGTGCATCTCTTGCATTTCCTCGTGTACCCAGGAGACAGCCTGCCTCCAGTATGTGCTGAGTGCATGTGTGACTTGACAGAGAATGAATGTGTAAATGGTGATTTTTTTTAATTTTTGTTTAATTTTATATGAATCTCATAGGGTTCTTGAGACTGTTTTCACTGTTTTATACTAACATTTTCAATTGTTTCACTTGTGTTAAGCAGGCACGTGTGTGTGTAAAAATAAATAAAATTTATCTTATGAATTCCAACAACTTTTTGTGCTGTACTTTCACTAATGTTATTCCATGTATTAATGACTTCTATCAGCTATAACACATTTTCTTTATGTAAAAAGTATATCAAAATCCTACCCCCTGAATATGGGGCATCTTTACTTTTTGGAGCCATTTTTATTTTTATTTTTTTATTTATTTTTATTTTTTATTTTTTGGTTAACCTAGAGCACAATGCTTGGCAATGATTACTCCATCCTAAACCTCCACACCCACATAGTTTCCTTCCATTTAGATTTCCCACATTTTACTTGCTTTTAGTCATATCCTAGGTCCTGTTCATCTTTCCTGGTTGTTCCAAATCCTGTCCTCTTGGAGCCATTTTTCTGTAGCCCAGTGTTTTAATAATCTAAAAGAGAAGAAACCAAATACCACAGTGCTATGATTTTTCTGAGTGTGCCAATTAACACCTTGAAAACACAAGATATTAAATTTTACTGTTATGCTTGACACTATTATGTGATCTTTTCCTGCTGTATGCACAATATTTTGATGAACTTGTTTCAGCACATCTTCATTAAGACTGTAGCCCCTTTACAAATGTTAATAGCATCTAAACATGTAGATATAAATACACAGAGTAAAATCTAAATATATTCATTAAGGTATCTTTTTGGAAAACAAAGAAAAGTGTTGACAAGGGTCCCTTTCCCTGTGCATTTGTTATTTCTCACAAACACTAATGAAAGTTAATCTAATGGAAGGGAATTTTGAATTTAGCTTGGAATGTCATTTGTACACATCCCTTTCTTTTCTATATCTTGGCTTGTCTGTTTTCTAAAGAGCACTATTTTATTATAATAGAATGAATTCCAGTTACTCCACAAATATCTGCCCTTAAATTAAGACATTTATATCCATCCACATCTTTTTCTCTTTCTGACTCTTCTTCATCCCCTTCTATTTAACAAGCAGCTTCCACATCCTTACTATTGCCTTGGATTTACTAGAGAAATTGTCATATATATCTTCTTTCATCACTTACTACTGCCTAGAAATAATAATCAATAATATACTAATGATGTTTCCTGTTCTCAATCTCTGATCTTATTTTGTTGGGGATGATTAACTATAAGCATTCTGTATTAGTCAGGGCTCTCTAAAAGAGCTTATGTGCTTATGTGTGAGTGTGTGTGTGTGTGTGCAATCATATATATAATGTATCAAATAATACAATAATATACAACATATATGCTATTTATTAGATTGGTTTTTCAGGATGTGTAGAGTATATGGATCAAGTAATTCAACAATGGCCTTCTTACATAGTAAAGGCAGAGAATCCAGTAGTTGCTCAGTTCAAAACCACCTGGCTGTCTCAGAAGTTCAAGCCTGGCACTGACAGCTTTCTGGAACTGCCGGTCTACATTGCAGTCCTGGAGAAATTTGATTCAATACAGTCCACAGTTAACAGGATAGATGAACTTCGTGAGAGTGAAGACAAGCAAGCAAAAAGTGAAGTTTCTTCTTCTATGTCTTTTTTAAAAATTAAGTTTCTATTTTTACAGTTCTAGTAATTACAGTTTATTTACTTTGTATCCCAGCTGCAGCCCCCTTCCTCATTCCCTCCTAATCCCACCCTCCCTTCCTTATCTCCTCCCTGCCCCTTTCCAAGCCCACTGCTAGGAGAAGTCCTCCTCCCCTTCCATCTGATCCTAGCTTATCAGGTATCTTCAGGACTGGCTACAATATCCTCCTCTGTGGCCTGGCAAGGCTGCTCCTCCCTCGGGCGTTGGGCGGGGGGAGGTAAAAGAGTCAGCCATTGAGTTCATGTCAGAAATAGTCCCTGTTCCCCTTGATAGGGTACTCACTTGGATATTGAGCTGTGATAGGTTACATCTGAGCAGGGGTTCTAGGTTATATCCATTCATGGTCCTTGGTTGGAGAAACAGTCTCAGAAAAGACCCCTGGGCCCAGACATATTTGGTCCTTGTGGAACTCCTGTCCTCTCCAGGTCATACTAACTCCCCCTTCTTTCATATGATTCCCTGTACTCTGCCCAAGGTTTGGTTATGAGTCTCAGTATCTATTTTGTTACACTGCTCGGTAGAGTCTTTCAGGGGCTCTCTGTGGTAGGCTCCTGTCCTGTTACTTGTTTTCTCCTATTTCCAATGTCCATCCCATTTGTCCTTCTAAGTGAAGATTGACCATCTTATCTTGGGTCCTCTTTCTTGTTTAGCTTCTTGAGGCGAGGCGTACAGATATTAGTATGGTTAGCCTATCTTATAGGTCTAGTTTCCACTTATGGGATCTAGAAAAGATCATCCTGAGAGGTATCCCAGAAGCAGAAAGACACACATGGTATATACTTCTATGTCTTTTTTATATGGGGTGCCACCAGAAAGCCTGGCCCAGATTTAGGGTGGGTCTTCCAGCTTCCAATAATCTGATTAAGAAAATCCCTCACAGAAATATTAATTGACATTAATTGAGCACAGATGTAGTCCCATTGACAATCAAGGTTAGCCATCATGAACATTTAACGTCTGCTCAATAAATAAGCACAAGGCAGAGCTCTCGATCTAAATGACTTCAGTTCTGTGGCCAATGAGATGCCGAACTCAAATCCAGCATCACTAAAATATTCAAAATGTCATTTTGTTCTCTCAAATCATCCCCATGTGCAGTTTTTTAAGTGGCATCATTTCATCACTTTCAATATTCTCCAACTTTGACTTGGTGTATTTCCCCTTTGATTCAAAGTTAGCAAGAGTATAAGTAAGAGTTATGAACAGTTACATATAAATATGTCTCTTTCAAATTGGTTGATTTTAGGTCATAAATTCTATGGTTGGTTTAAATAAAAACATAAAATTATTTCAAAGACCAGGAATGCAAATAAAAAGCATGCAATCATAAATGTGAAAATCAGACTTAATTACTACATTGTCAAGGAACAAGGAAGATTAAGCTAAAATAAAAAGTTTTAATCTTATTGATTATGTTCTTTTAGCTTTCCCTTCATCATGCTAACTCAAACATCTTTTCATATAAACTGTCATAATTACTTTCTAGCTACTGAGTTTTAAACCTGTTCACTAATCCCTCTCCGTTGTACAGTATTTAGCAATTGAAATCATAATAGTACCAAGAGGCAACCATCAGCCCCTATGCAGAAATGTTCCCAGCCACTTGGAATGGTTTCTTTTCTCGTTTGTCACATAGCCTGGAGAAAATCAGAACTAGATCATGGGTGTTCCAAGCAATCAATGTCAGTGAGAGAGTCACTGACATCTCCAGAGTAGAACTTTCAAAAAGGTCAGTATGAAGACACCCTTTTACTTATTTAAGCGTTACGTGCTCTAAAGTGAACAGTGAAAGTAAACATAGGATGTATTTGGTTTCACTCTGTGTATGTAAGTAGGTATGTACATTTTGTGGGAATATAATTCCATTTACCTCCTTCAACTATATAATAGCTGCATCTTTATGTTTCTGAATGGAGATAGATGTCAAGGAATCTTTGCTGATCTCATTGTTTATGATATAATCTTTATTTCCCTTACTTAACCAGATGAGGTTATTAATATCTATCACCAAATGAAAATATGAACTGCAGTAGTTTGGACATGCCACCTTCTTAGAACTCAGCTTCCTCATCTAATAAGATAGAGACAGACTCAGTCAGAATAATAACTACCGTGATAACCATAAGTTGATGTTAGGTGCCTAGTTTAGAACAGGGAGATCATAAAATTTCATAGCCATGATCACATTTAAATTTCTAGAACCCTTTTGAAGAAGAGACCAGCCATGCCTCTCTTTTACAATGATAAGTTGGAATTTCAGCAAATTAATTAGAGTCCCTACGGGCTCTAACTGATGAAGGACAAAGCAGGATCTGGCCCTTAATCTGTTCTATATCAAGATGGTTACTCATTGCTCCAAAGTAGTGACACTTCTCAGTGTTCTACTACCTTCATCACTTTTAAATTTTCATGATGGTCCTCTTCTAAATAAGAATATTTCCTGTTTTCTTATCACCATTTGAAACATTTTCGACTTCTTCTGTTAATTATGAAATCAATACTTGTTGTTTTAGTTAAAGAAATAAGCAAGAGACCAATAAGTAGAAAGTCAGAGGTTCTTTAATTGATGCTGGGACTTGCTAAATTAGGAAGCCTCATCATTCAGAGAGACACTTTTTTTTAATAAGATTTAAATTAAAGCAAAATCACACAGGGCTGACTCCTGGAGAGTACAACTCCAACAGATACTTTGTTATGCAGAGCAAATCCATTTAGAAGTTTTAGGTTTCTACAAATAATCGCTATTATTTTAAATATTGTAAAGAGTACCACTTTATCAAGTATTTGAATCTTTAGTACCATACATCAATTAAGAAAGAAAATATAGTTAGAAATAGTAAGGATTGTTGCTTTTTTCTGCTGGAATTAACACAGATAATGGTAACAAAGTAAAAAATAGCTTTGTTCCAAATAACTAAAGATAGTTTGAGAAGACCATTAATTCTAGCCTTGATTTTGATGTTAGTCCCTATCCTGATTGTACTTTAATCTTTATACACTCTTATTTACATTTTATTGAAAACATGGAGGCTCACAGAGACTGAACAACCAACTAAAGAGTATCTATGGACTGGTCCTTGGACCCCTGTGCATTTGTAGCAGATGTACTGCTTCGTCTTCATGTGGGTCTCCCAACATCTGGAGCGGGGGCCCTCTCTGACTCTGATGCTTCCCTTTGGATCCCAGTCCACTAACTGGGCTGCCTTGTCTGGCCTCAGTGGGAAACTAGTCCTGCAGCAACTGACTTAATATGCCAGGGCAGGTTGGTACCCATGGGAGACCTCTCCCTTCCCTAAGAAGGAGAAGGGAGAACAGGGTAGAGGTGTGGGGTCTGCAATCGGTATGTAAAGTGAATGTATAAATAATTTTTAATGTAAAAAAAAGAAAAATTTATTCAAGGAAACAGTGTTTGCTATCTATATTATTAAAATCTTGTTTTAAAATACAATCTGATGGGGCCCATGATAGCTCGTTGTCGACTGAAGACCCTAGTGAGGGAAACAGGGAATGTTTCAGTCATGATCTTGATGGCTGACTCTTTGACCCTCCCCCATACAAGCCGGGGAGTGACAGACTGGCTAGATCCCAGGGGAGGGCATTGCAGCCAGCCCTGAGGAGACAGGATGAGCTGGGGTTGGATGGAAGGGGAGGAGGTCCTCCCCTGTTGGTGGACTTG
>CM053756.1:16741517-16776022 GCA_028658305.1 Pachyuromys duprasi | reverse complement strand
AAGGGAATGAGGGAGGAGGCTACGCCTGGGATGCAAAGTACCTAACCTGTGATTGATATAAAAATAAATAAATTAATAAAAAAAATATTTTCCGGTCCTTGAAAAAAAAATCCAAACAAAAGTGCTCTGTGGGTGCTACAGAATACAATTATTTTTCCTTTTATTTTTTCATTTAAACGTAGGCTGTTATAAAAAAAATAAAATAAAATACAATCTGAGCATATACATATACGTTAGGACTACCAGGAGATAAACATAATCTAAGTTGATCCAGGACAGAATTTGAGTTTAGAGGATTCTTTCAATATTTTGAAATATAAAACAGACAAATTATATTAAGAGTTTTAAATTATAATCAAGAAACTATAAACTAGCATAAACATTAGCCAAATATGCCAGCTAACTAATAATTTAGAATATAAATTTATTTGTATTAATAATGGTTTTTTAAGAACTGCTGCTTTATTGTTATTTACAGCTAATATTCAATATTAATTGGGAAATAATTTCTTCATATATATGTAATATATAGTTATACACATACCATATACATTTCACACCCTTAAAACCTCCTTTAAGTCCTCTTGACATAAGCAGGGTAAAAAAAATCACATGTCCCTTGTTTTTAAAAATGTCCCTCACAGGTAAGAAACCCTTGAAAATATTTTCTAGGTATCTAGATGTTGAATATCATCCTATTATGTTCAATGTCTACCTTTTCAAGCCTTTGTTTATCACTCACATTGGCCTGACTCCAAATCTGTAGCTGGCTTCCCACCTTTCGAAAAGAGTTCACAAGAGTCTTCACAGTCCTTTTATACAAAGTTCAAACAAATGTTAACTATGACAAGGATTCTTGGTTTCTCCTGAGCATTGTTAACTGCTCTTCTTTCTTGTCAGGAGATCAAAGTCCTGCAAACCAAATCATATGTACATATTGCCTGATACCCCTCAGTCTTCCAATGCAGGCTAATAGGATATTACTCAAGAAAAGACACTGGAAGCAGGTTGTTTCAGCAGCATCATGTGGTAGAAGCTAGTTCCTACTATCAACTCCAAGGGAAGAGACTGGGAAAGCATCTAGGCTAGAGCCTCATTTCATAAGATATTTGGAAAGGGTTATTTAGGATTTCTCTTGTTATGTTTTCTTTTGCTGTGATTAAATGCCATGACCCCAAAGTAACTTGAGGAGAAGGGGTGTATTTCTCTTTAAACTTCCACATCACAGTAAATCATTAAACACAGTCAAGGCAGGAACTTAAGGCAGGAACCTGAACACAAGAATTGAAGTAGAGACCATAGAAGAGTGCTGCTTACTAGTTTGCTCTTTATAGCTTGCCTAGCCCGTTTTCTTATACAACTCAGGACCACCTGCCCTGGAATAGTACCACACAAGGTGGACTGGGCCTTCCCACATTAATCCTAATTTGAAAAACTACCATTCTGGTTTTCCTGGAGGCCAATCTACTGAGGGCACTTTTTCAAATGAAATTCCTTCTTCCCCTGCGGGGGTTGGGGGGGGGGGGGAAACAAACTCTAGCCTCTGTCAAGTTGACAGTAAACTAACCAGGACAGCGATAGTATGTGACAGTTAAACGTTATATGGTAATCATGGGACATGAGGAATATGTTCATTTACTTCACCATAGTGCCATTTCTCAAAGAAGCAAAATTAAGGATAGTTGTAGTAGTCCCTTTTCTGCTTCTGTGCTGAAATTCCTTGGGAAATATAACTTAAGAAAATGCGTACTTGCTCACATTTCCATGGCTGGGTAGACAGCAAGCAGGAGCCTAGGCGGCTGCTCACATTGCCTTTACAATCCGAAAGGAATCCTGTTTCTCCACTTGTTTTCTCCATTTTACACAGACCTTGATCTCCACCCCCCCCCCCAAAAAATGGCACACTGCATAGTTAAATGGGTCTCCCCACACCAACCACACTGTTCAAGATAACCCCTCAGAGACATTTTCAGATGCCCACTTTAATCAGCTCATTCCTCACAGGTGTGCTAACTGCTTTTTTAGTGGGTGGTTCTAGAACCTACCAAGTTGGCAATTAAAACTAACCACCACACTAAGCATTCTGCTACAGCCTGTGTACTTCAAATATACTCAAAAGAATTCTTAAGAGAAAAACAAAAAGGCACAAGAAACTTACACTGAGAAGTAAGAGCTGTAGAAGGCAGGAATATCAATGGATAAGAAAAAGACTATCAAACATCTCAGGGGCTAAAGCTTTAGAAATACTTTATAACTAATAAAGGAAAGGACTGAACAAAAATCATTCCAGACACAGCTGCTGAAAGACTTTCTTAGTCTTTTCTCCTAGCTTTTAAAGTACTTTCATCACTACTTTCTACAAATTTAATTGTGAATAGAAAATAAGTGTGGATTCCAAGTGAAATGGAATTGCTACATCCGGAAAAAAAAAGTTTTGTCCTTGAAATATTATGATCTTTTATAGCCTAATCAAAGACTGAGCAAAATCTTGTTTTCAGAGGAAATGTCAGTAATAGTCCTTATTTCTCTCCTGCACAGGAGGGAATTCATTCCATCAGTCTTGATTCATTAAAAAGGATTGAAATTGTGTCTGTTTTGTCTCTATTGACCTTCATCATCGAATGAGACTTTGTGAGCTCTTATCATAAATTTCTCCTGAGATTTTGACATCAGTTGTAATTTCCAGGAATTAATAAAAAGAGAGAGAGGAAAGAGAGAAAGAGAGAATACCTTGAATGAATCAGAAACAAACAGAAAATTTGGATGTCCCCTAGTTCTTGTTTTTTTCAAGATGCTGCTGTGCGGTGGATGAGAACCGGAATTTAGGTCAAAGGTCCAGGTCTTTCCAGCAGATTCTGTGGAAATTGCCTAAGCTTTGGGGTCCTCATCTGGTAAAGGAAGGTAGAAATGCTTACCAGATAAAATATAGATAATGAGTGATTGGTAAACTTATGACATGTTCAACATAATAAGTGATCAAAGAAGCAAAATTAAGTATCTATTGAATTAGCGATGGGCTCTGCCAATATTTGGCTAAAGGAGGCAGGCATTTTCATACACTATAGAAATGAAATGTTAACATATATCAAAGATCTGGAAATGTTCACGAAGCTTGACTCAGCAAATCTCTTTCTAGGAATATATTTGCAGAAAATCATTTGGAAAAGGCTATATTCACAAAGATAACTATGAATACTGCAACTGGGAAAAGCATTCATTTTTCCAAATACTTGAAGAAAATAAATAAAACCCTCCACAAGATGTAAGCAACAAAGGTGCTTTCAAGTGCAGTCTACAGTCTTTGTATTGGCAAGTGCATATGTGTGACATAGGAGTCAGCTTTGGCCAAGTATCTTAGTGGTCACATCAGCTGTCAAGTTTTAAATGGGCTTACATTTCCTTGTGGATTCCAATTACCCTGACCCATAGAAATATTTGACTGAAGCTGTTCCTATTTACAAAGCTGCCTGGGAAACTGTTCCAGGAAAGACCCTTCGCTTTTTAGGAGCTCCCTCCTCGCAGTCATTTGACTGCTTTAGATATGCAAACACGTGTTGACCGTCACTGAAACTCCTCTGCTCTGTGAGGAGGATGCTGTCTCCTCTGCACACATCTGTCAGGCCAGGAACCAAGACACTTCCCGATACAGTCAATTTTAGTCACTCTTCTATTGCTGTGAAGAGACACCATAACCAAGACAACTCTTACAAAAGAGAGCATTTCATTGGGGCTGGCTTACAGGGTCAGAGGTTTAGTCCATTATCATCACAATGGGAAGCATGGTGCTGGCTGGAGAGGTACCTAACAGTTCAGCATCCAGATTCACAGGGAGCACAAACAGCCTGACTTGAGCATTTGAAAACTCCAAGGGTCAACCGCACTGACTCCAACAAGGCCACACCTCCTAATCTCTGCCAGTTAGTGCCGCTTCCTAATGACCAAGCATTCAAATCTAGGAACCTATGGAAGACATTCCTATTCAAACCACCACATCTTTCAGTTGCTTTGGGCAAAGGGAAGTTCAGGAAGCAATTGCTAGCTGCTGCTGCTGCTGCTGCTGCTGCTACTCCTGATAATGATGGTGATGATGATGATGATGATGATGCAAATAGCCACAATGAGTTTCCAGTCCAAGAGTCTCATAGGATCCCTATATTTTCATGAGTCTCCATGCCTCAGGAACTAGGGGTAACCCAAACCTAAGCCCAACATTTGTGTGCTTACAGCCCAAGAAAAGAGACACCATTCTTTTTTTTTCTTCACCATTTATTCATTATATATCCCAATTGAAGCCCATTCCCTCAACTCTTCCCAGTCCCACCCTCCCTCTTTCCTCCCACCCCCAACCCTTTTCCCCTAGTCCACCAAAAGGGGGACTTCTCCACTATTGCCATCTGCCAACAGTTTGTTAAGTCTCATCAGGACTGCCTGGATCCTCTTCCTCAGAGGCCTGGCATGGCTGCATCATCAGGAGGGTGATCAAAGAGCAGTCAACTGAGTTCATGCTAGAGGAAGCCCCTGCTTCTCTCACTCAGAGATCCACATGGAGACTGAGCTGCCATTTAGCCACATCTGAGTAGGGAGTCTAGGTCCACATGCATGGTCCTCCGTTGGTGCATCAGTCTCTGCAGGACCTCCTGGGCTCAGATCATTCTTTAGGCCCAGAATGAGATAAAATTCAGTTTTTAAAATCTCATTTCTCATTACTGTTGTCTGTCTAATTTCTATACCTAGGACTAGTGTTCAACCCATTTCTCACAGCTTCTATTAAATATCTGGATATGGCCATACATCCAGTCTATATGAAACTACATGAAGCTCATCCCAGAAGGCAGTAAACTCAGGCAGAAGTCAGCAAAATAGACCCAGTGGTCAAATCTGGCCAGCGGTCTTTAATTCATAAAGCTTTATTGGGACACATCACATTCATCATTTGCATATTGTATCTGGCGGTTTTTCAGCTGCATTGGCCAAGTTGAATAGTTGCATCAAGGACCATATGGCCTGGGATGTCTAAAATATTTACACTCTCCCTCTTTGAGTAAAATGTTTGCCAAGCCCTGATCTAAGGACAAAAGTTATAACCCAAATAGAGGATCTGGAAAGATGGCCTCTGGTCAGTGAGCACAGGCAACTAAACCGAGCCTGTACTGTAGAATTGTAGAACTGTTTAAAGGAAGTCAACAAGGGAGCAGATTAAAAGATGAAGTGGGTGCTTTAGCAGCTTGCTTATAAATACACGGCTGGCTGCACAGGACCAGATATGGGCGTGACACAGCAGACAGGCTCCCTGCCTTCTATTGCAAAAACTGCACCCTCCCCTCTCCCACAGAGGATAAGATGGGAGCTTTGCAAGGCAGCTAACACAAAGCTGTTTGATGCCTGGGGTGACTGGGAGGGGAACAAAGTGTCCTAGATTTGAGGATGCTGTTCAGAGATGTGATTCCCTTTTGTACCTGGATTCCTCTGGTTAGGGAAGGCAACAGAATGAGTGTGTAAGCTCTCCCATTGCAAGGAATGGACTAGACCTTAGGGCAAGGTGGCATCTTACCAAGTCAAGCACTGAATACGGAGTGTACAAGATAGTCCTTGCTCTCTACTTTCAAAAATCAAATTAATTTATCATTTTGACACTTCCCGCTGCCTCCTTCCTGGGGCTTCCTTTACATTCACTTAGAGAACAAGTTTGTACATCCCTAAGACCTAGAAAGAGGCAGCAAGAGGCTTAGATTCTCAAGTGCTACAATAACTGAGTGACCTCTTATTCCCAATTGCAAGTTTCCTATGGATTCATGATCAACCTCTGATTTTTTTTTTTACGCTCTCAAGAATAAAGGGACTTACTGTGAGCCGATGAGGTAACTCAGTGGGCAAAGGTGTTTGTCACAGAAGCTTGACAAACTGAGTTCCACCTCTAGAACTCACATACAACTGTGAAGAGGAAACTGATCCTACAGGGCCACCCTCTGACCTCTACACATGTACCATGACACATGCCCCTCCCGCACACCCGCCATGCACACACACAATAATAATAAATGTTAAACAAACGAAACTTAGAAAGAGCTCATGCTGCAAAGAACTAGGTTCCTATGACATTTAGGGCCTTAAATTCCTAGATATAATAAGAAAGCTTTTCTTGGGACTTCCCGCATTTCTGGGGCTCTACTGTTGACTAAGACCATAAAATCCCTTGTCTCTCAGATGCCATCATTCTGACAGGAATTCTTATCCTGTATATACCTCTGAGAAGGAAGGGGCAAGGACCGCTCTACTCACATCCACTGTCCTGGTACGTGTGCTTTACCACTCACCGAAGTCAAAGGAATACCTTTGTGGATTATTTCCTAATATTTGGAAATAGAAAGACTAGCATAGGATTCCTTTACTCTCTCCTATACTTGCATGTTCTGAGTTCTGGAAACTTAAAAGCCAGAAACAGTTTCTTCTCTACTACTTTTTACCCATGTAGCTTTTCCCTCATGCAACGAGCCCACAATAATCCTAAATTGTAACTAAAAGACCAATGAGGAACAGAAAATGCCAAGGGGGAAATCAGTTAAAATTGGTTACTATTTGAACAACATATTCTCACTGAAGCCATGATTTTGGGTTTCCCTCTCTAAGCAGTACTGTCCTAAAAACAGACTAGTGGATCAATGGAATCAAATTTAAGACACAGAAATAAACTCACATACCTACAGACACTTGATTTTTGACAAAGAAGCTAAAACCGTAAAATGAAAAAAAGATAGTATCCTCAACAAATGGTGCTGGTCTAATTGGATGTCTACATGTAGAAAAATGCTAATAGATACATATTTATCACCCTGCACAAAACTAAAGTCAAGTGGATCAAAGGCCTCAACATAAAACCAAATCCGTTAGAAGAAGAAGTAGGGAAGAGCTTTGATCTTATTGGCACAGGAAATAACTTCCTGCACAGAACACCAACAACTTGGGCTTTAAGATCAACAATTAATAATTGGGACCTCATGAAACCAAAAACCTTCTGTAAAGCAAAAGACACTGTCAACAGAACCGAATGACAGCCTACAGACTGGGAAAAGATCTTCATCAATCCTACATCTGACAGAGGCTAATATCCAAAATATATAAAAAACTCAAGGAATTAAACTCTAACAAACTAAATAACCCAATTTTTAAAATGATGTACAGATCTAAACAGAGAATTTTCAACAGAGGAATATCGAATTGATAACATTTAAAGAAATGCTCAAAATCCTTAGTCATCAGGAAAATATAAATCAAAACAACTGTGAGATTCCCCCTTACACCCATCAGAATGACTAAAATCAAAAACTCAAGTGACAGCATATACTGGTAAGGTTGTGGAGAAAGGGGAAACCTCCTCCATTGCTGGCGGGAACGCAAGATTGTACAATCACTTCGGAAATCAATCTGGCACTTTCTCAGACAATTGAAATATTCCTACCTTAAGATCCAGCTATACCACTCCTGGGCATATATCCAAAAGATGTTCCACCCTAGAACAAGGACACTTACTCAATTATGTTCATAGCAGCTTTATTCATAATAGCCAGAATCTGGAAACAACCTAGATGTCCCTCAACAGAGGAATGGATACAGAAATTGCAGTGCATTTACACAATGGAATACTACCCAGCTATTAAAAATAAGGAAATCATCAAATTTTCAGGCAAATGGTAGGAACTAGAAAAGATCATCATGTGAGAAATGACCCAGAACCAGAAATACATGCATGGAATATTAGCCATATAATACCAGATAAACACACTACAATCCATAGACCTAAGGAAGCTAAATAACAAGGGAGGATGCTTAACTCTCATTCAGAAAGGCAAATTGAATAGACACTGGGAGTGGCTGAAGAGAGGGAACAGGATGGGAGCTTACCACAAATGTTCTCTGAAAGACTCCACCCAGCAGGGGATCAAAGCAGATGCTAAGATTCACAGCCAAACTTTGGGCAGAGCACAGGGAGTTGTAGGAAAGAATGGAGAAATAGGGGAGGGTGGGAGGGAATGAGGGAGGAGGCTATGCCTGGGATGCAAAGTACCTAACCTGTGATTGATATAAAAATAAATAAATTAATAAAAAAAAGAATGGAGAAATAGAAGAACCGAGAGTGGACAGAAGTTGTGTAAGAAGACCAACAGAGCCAACAAATCTGGGCTGGGGGAGGGGAGGGCTGCAGAGACTGATGCACCAACCAAGGAACATGCATAAAGAAGACCTAGACACCCTGCTCAGATGTACCTCAGTATTGACCTGGATGACCTAGTAAGGGAAGCAGGGGCTGTCTCTGACATGGTCTCTGTTGCCCACTCTTTGATCACATTCCTCTGGTTGGGGGGCATTGCCAGGCCACAGAGGAAGAGGATGTAAGCAGTCTTAATGAAACTTGATAGGCTGGTCAGATGGTAGGGGAGGAAGGCTCTGCCTTTCAGAGAAATAGGGGAGGGGAAGAGAGAGGAAGAGTGAGACTAGGAGGAGACAAGGGAGAGGACTATAATTGGGATGTAAAGTGAATAAATTATAAAAAATAAAGTTTAATTAAAAATATGCCATAGAATGCCTTTTCCTACTTGCATGTTAAAATGCAAGTAAATGCACACATGACCCACCTCCTAGAGTGACACATGCAATTAACATGAGAATAGCATCCACGAACATTTTTTGTAATACACATATTAAGATAAAAATTCATATGTATTTATCAAGATTATGTGTTAAGATTATGTGTGTGTGTGTAGTGGATGATATATATGTCTTATAAATATCTGTGTAGGTGGAAACTGGCAAAAGACAAAGTAGCAACATACAAACGAAGCCCTTCAAATGGCATATAAATATGCGTGCCCAAAAACTGAATAAAGATAGATTCCTCCTGTTAGCAGAGACATTAGCAGACTGACAGAGAATGCACAAGACAAGTTAGGAATATTAATTTTTTTCAGTTAAACGCTCCCAAATTTTACAGAGCCTCCTAAAATTTGTATATAGACTACCAGAACTTGCTCATAGATACTAGTCTGACTAAATGAAAACAACAAATGACCCAAGACAGGAAACTAAACTTAAATTCTCTAAGTTCGGAATAAAAGTACTAACAGACAGCAGAATTCACCACTAACTCCAAAAGCAACAAGTAACACATTTGCAGACAGAATCGTCCTTGGAGGGCAAATGTTCCCTTCTTTATCGTTATTTTGAATCCAAGATGAAGACATGTCCTCCTGGACAGTTGTCCATTAGCTGGCTTATACCATAATACCTCCTTAATCCTCTTAAAATGAAATGTTTACTGCTGCCATTTAATTTCAAATATGTGCATGTCCTTATATTCACCCTATCTAAACATTTTCCGCCTTGATTCGGAAAGGATTGGTTATCGGTTTTTGGTTTTCTGGTTTACGGGGACATGATGCTTTGGTTTACAGAATGCAACTGATGGAATAAATAACCACAGCAGATGCCTAGGTAAACATACGCTTTATATGGTATCTCTGTTACTAGGTGATACCCAGCAGCATGCTAGGTGTACAATAGCGTCACAGCTTTTCATAAATAAACGTGTGTCAAACACACCCCGGATGAAATTCTCTGGGAACAGAGTTGTTTAAAGGCTTGGTTCACAAGAGAATTGCATTTAAATTTTCTTAACCAACTGTAAACAGGATACGACATAAAGGGGAGGAAAAATTTAAAACCCTGGTGCCATTATGAAGCGATTCTGTTTAGAACTTAGAATTCCATCCTTTCTTGGCAGAGCTATGCTGCTGGCTTCATTTTGAAGCAGATTGCTTTGAAGCCTCCCCCCCCCCCAGTCCAAAATTTAGGTGCCAAGCTCTGTAAATTCAGTATGTTACTGCCAATGTTTGTTAACCTGCTAGAAAAATATCACATCCTACCAAAGCGGTACCATTAAGGGATGCCATTACTGGACATCCCTTGGGACACTTTATAGGGAAGTTCTGGTTTGGAAGGTAAGGAGTAAGAAAGGATGCTTGTCCAGTATCTTTTCCAACCTGCTCAGCATCAAAATAGCTCACTTGTTTCATGCTAAACTACACTTTAGCAATTCTCTTGTTAGTGTGCAGGCTGGGCAGACTCCCAATCATCATCAGGCTGAGCTCTTCACTCATGGGCAATCTGAGAAGTCATTTCTGCCACCAATGCCTCCAGGAGAGTTACAGGTGTGTAGGCTGACGAGACATTGGGTGTTTAAGTGAATAATTCCATGCCCAGTGTCTATGGCAATAAAGCTATGTGCACGTGTCAACCAACGTCTAGCCAGAGTCCATAAAAATGATGGAAAGAGCCATCTCATTCAGTGTGCCCGATGGTGTGTTAGCAACTGTGTCATTTTCAGTATACAGGAAACAAAGAAGAGTAACAGGAAGAGGACCAGGGCCAAGATACACCTTCAAAGGTAAACGCCTCCGGATCCACAGCATCCAGCCTGGCCCACCTTCCACCACACCACCGCCTCTTTCAACAGTCTACTAAAACCTGGAATCCTTAAGTGAACTGACCCTTTAGAGGAACTTGTGATCTAATCATGTTTGTAAATAACCCCAACAGGCACGCTAGAGGAATCATTCACTAACCTCCAAGACGTGTCTCAACTCCATAAAAAAATGATAAGGTGAGACAACACAGGTGGGCCATGTCCATGCAATATGTTGACTCGGACTAGGTACAAAATTTGGTAAACCATCCAGAAGCACAAAGTGCACATATTCAGTGAGTGCACGGGCTGACTCGCTCTTCCATTTGCGTCTGCTCAAGGTGTTCAGCATGAGGTCCTCCAGAGGCAACCTTCATGTGTCTGTCTCAGCTACAACCTCCGCGGAAGACAACTTTAGCCTCTGTTTGTTTGCTACAAAGCATCCTCTAGAATCAAAAGCAGCAGCAATGAAAGTAAATACCACCTAAATTTTTTTGTTTGGGTTTTTTGTTTGTTTGTTTTTTACTGAAGCTTTCAAGGAGAAATGATTGAATGCATACTGACAGCAAAATCCATACAATTTCTTCCCCTCCCTTTCTGTCATGCTACTCTGCTAGGTTTCTCTCTGTTAATTTTATTTTTTATTCACTTTACGTCTTTATCATAGACCCATCCCTCCTGGCCCACCATCCATTATTCAATGGTCCCTCATCCAGAGGACCTGTAAGCACAGTTTTTTCCTATTACCAACACAGCTCAAGGCCCACTCACTGCTTAACTAGTCACTTCTTTGGACCAGACACAGCAAAAAGGCCATTGTTTTTTTTTTCTTCTTTAAATCTTCTTGTTTATTTTTATTTTTATGTGTATGAATATTTTGTCACATGGATGTCTGATTGGATGTGTGCATTGCCCATAGAGGCCAAAAGAGGGCGTCAGATTCCCGAGGACTAGAACTACAAGCACTTAGGAACCACCACATGGTTGCTAAAAATTGAACCCCAGTCCGCTGGAAGTACATCCAGCACTCTTAACTGATGAGCTAGCTCTTCAGCCTAGAAGATCATCTTTTTGAAGTAATTAAAACCACCATCATCACATTACCAACTATCTCACGGAGTAGCAATTAACCCAAATAAAGTTGATGATGGAGACCACTCTCCATTCTTCTCTGTAAGCCTGCAGTGTTCCAAGAATCTCATCTAAACTTTAGTTTACAAGGAGAGGACATGGACTAAACTCCCTGTATATATCTAATGGTTCCTGGTTTTATTACTTTTGAATTCCATCCACAGCTTCTCCAGGTCCTCCTCACCTATATCCCTTATCACATGAAAAAAAAAAGTGGGAGTTTCTTCACAGTCTTTTGAGATACAACCCAAGAGCCAACAAAATGGCATATGACTACGTCTAATCCTAAGATAATTAGCTGCTCCCATGAGGAGCCCACTTTTGAATATACCTTACTTTCTAACTCTTTCATTGAGACTCACACCATCAGTCACACCCTTGAGTATAACTTTACTGTTTTTTCTGAGCATCGTTCATTCTTTTAACCCCAAAGCTTAACTTATATTACATCATATTTAATAAAACCTCCAACTCTAATTCATTAACTCCTGAAATTCTTTTCGGTGTAGAAACCACAAACCTTGCTTTGATCTCTAAAAACTTCAGGGACACCTTTAGACTTCTGAGGGTAGCAGTATGGAGTTCTGTCTCTCCCGCCAAAGCTGACAAAAGGAAAAAAAATGGGAAGAATGTTACTACATATCATGGAAGACAGAAATAGAAAAGGGAATCTTTGGTTCATTTAGACACGTGGTGCACAGCAAAAGAGCTGTAGGGCCTTAGCAAGGTTTATTCAGTAGCACGCAGTCACTGGTTGGTTAGAGTACAGGAAGAAGAGGAATTGGTTGCTAAGTAGTGAGTTATGGGTGTTTTGCTGTTTTGATTAACTATGCACGTACTGTCCTCCCTTGATGCACCTGATTTCAATTACAAGCATCTCCAATCATACATAGGCATAACATGGGTAAATAGCGAATTTTTCCTAAAGTTTTTGAAGAAATCACAATTTTCCTTACTGTGCATCCAGTTTAGGCCAGATTCACTCATTTCCCCCAGTGCTAGGATATATCTTAGGATAAGCTTTGTCACAGGAAAAGGGAGTTACTAATGGTTGCTGGGAGCTCATGGGGTTGGCTTAGTTCTCAGGTTGGGAATGGGGATGTGCGCCAGAGGGTGTGTGCCTGCGTGTGCGTAGTTCAAGCCAAGCAGAGTCGCAAGTTACTAAGCTGCCAAAGTTACTTTGGCCTTCCCTCTGAGGCTGTGCCTCCTTAGTTCATTAAGGGAAATGAAGGAAGGTGTTCCATTTTGGAGCTATTCTTACTACCCCAGAAGTGACCAAGAAACTTGAAAATCCATGTTTTTAGGGGATGGAGAGATGGCTCCGTGGTTAAGAGCACTTGGTGTTCTTGCAGAGGACTCCAGTTCAGTTCCCCCACCCACAGCCACCAGTAGCTCCAGTTCCAGGAAATCTGACCCCCTTCTACCGGCTCTGGCCACCAGGCATGCACATAGCACATGGACAAACATGCAAACAAACACTCACACACATAAGCTAAAAATTAGTAAGTGTCCTTAAAAAAAAGTTCATAAAAGGGAAAAACTTAGAGGATCATAAGGTCAAACATTATTACCACATAAAGTTGTAGCTGTTGCCACGGGCCACATTACTTTGAAGCTAACACTGCAGTCAAGAGCAAAGTTGAGTGGAACAAATTAACTCATTGGACCTTTCTAAATGTCTGGTATCACTATTTGAATATTGAGAATCTATTGAACGTTTATTGTAAATTATATTTAAACTTGAATTTTGTACTATTCTCTAAACACATAGATAGACATTCTTTCCATTTATCATCAGCTTTATTTGAGCTAATTGCTACTCCATGAGAGATTGGATGCATAATGACATGACAGTAGTTTTAATTACTTAAAAGATGATCTGTCAGGTTGGAGAGATGGCTCAGCAGTTAAGAGTACTCTGCTCTTCTAAAGGACCCAGCTTCCATCCCAGCACCCCCACTGTGGTTCAGGGATATCCCCTTAATAAGATAATACACTTATCAGACCCATCGCCCCTCCCATGCTTCAGTATGTGAAAGAGCTTGACTGCTCAGCTCTTGGTCGATTCTCTCTCTCTCTCTCTCTCTCTCTCTCTCTCTCTCTCTCTCTCTCTCTCTCTCTCTCTCTCTCTCTCTCTCTCTCTCTCTCTCTCGGTACTGTCCAAAATCCTAAGCATATTTGTCCTGACACTCTGGGCTTTCTCCTTGTTTCTCTGAAGCCATACGTCTACAGCTGCATAACAAAATCCACACTTCTCTTTAAAGGTGCGACTTTTTCACTCCTCCATTTCCTTCTCTCAGTAGGTACTAAGATTTACAGCTTACCTACTTTGATGTTTTCCTCCCAAGCTCTAATCTAATCTCTAATATCTACTGATTCTTGTTTGTGTTTTGCTCTTTTGTTTGTTTGGCTTTTTGAGACAGAGTTTCTCTGTGTAGCTTTGGCTGGACTCCTTTTGTAGACCAGGTTGCCTCTGCCTCCCAGAAAGCTGGGATTACAGCCATGTGCCACTGTGACCAGCTTCTTAGCTTATTTCTAAGATTAAAAAAAGAAAGAAAAAGTATTTGTGTGTGTATGTGTGTCTGTCTGTATTTGAGTATATGTGTCAATATTAATGTGAGAGTCTGTTTATGTTGTGTGAGTGTTTGTGTGTGGATGAACCTTTGGCACACATGTGTGTGTGTGTGTGGGGGGTGCCCATGGAGGCTAGAAAAGGCATTGTATCCCTTGGAGCTGGAGTTACAGGATGACTGTGTACTGTCAGGCACAGGTGCATTGAACCAAATTCTGGAAGAGCAGGAAGCTCTCTTAATGCTGAGACACCCCTCCAGCCCCATGAGTCCATTTTTAAATTCCCAGAATCCACAAAAGGGAACTTTGTTTTCTAAGTAAGAAAAACAACTAGTCCCTTACCTATAACCAATTCCCTAAAACGTTCTTATAATTCCCTAATATGCTCTCACTTCCTTAAAAAAAAGTGTTCCTAATGAAACGGGGGAAAATCATTACCATGATGGACACACTGCCAGTGAGCTTAGCAAATAGCGGAGCCTTGAGGGGTATTCCCTACCAACAGGGACAGCTCAGAAGGCATGGTATGACACCTTCTCACTGGGTAACTCTTGCCACTTACAAAGGTTCCATCATTAAGTGAAATCCAAGTCCGGAAAATAAATGACTACAGAACGTCTAGAGGTCCATCTCCATCTGGGAATTAAAGGCACCCTGAATCCAGAAAGACAAATTTAATCTGAGAAGGGTATTTCCTGGCTATGTTATAAAGCTTTCCTGGTCTTCCTTAAGGAGAACCTAGTATCCTGTTGCAAGTAAATTTTCTAAATGTAAAACTTTCAAATACCTTAAAATAGAAAACACTTAACAATCTCTCAATAGTAGAAATTTATAAATAATTCTATGAATGAAAATTGCATTTTATATTTATGGAAACTTCATGCAGGGAAGCTTCCATTGATACTTTTGCTCTAGGAGACCCCAAACTGCACTCTGAGTTCAGCTCTATGATACAAAGCAGGTTTAAGATTTTTTTTTTTGCATTCTTTTTCTTTTCTTTTTTTGTATTAAAAGGAGATTTATTGAATCATCTTGCAGGATGTGTTTTATGTTGTCAAACAATGGCTGCCTCGCCCCTTAGAAGCCCGGAATTCAGAATCTTCAATCCCAAAGCCCTGGTGTCTCAACAGTCCCTATCTGGTGCTAACGGGTGGGATGGTGAAAAATTTTCAGAGCTAGAGATAGGAATGGAGAGTGGAAACCTGATAACCAAGGCCAGTAGTTTGCATTTGGACTTTACACAAAGAAAGAGCCAGCTTTCTGACTTCTTTGGACAGAAGTTGGCCTTGTTTCTAACTGCAACCTGCCTGAGTATAGAGTATAGAGATAGAGACAGTATAGAGATAGGCTGGGGCTAGGTTCCTTTATTACACTTCCAAGAAATAGCTTCCACTTTCTCGTGGTTTGGAGGGACTCCTTTACATTTAAAGTGAGATGGGGCCTGCAGTTGAGAATAAGTAGGCCTGGAGGTTTTTCAAGCCTAGGGGAATGCAACAGCCATGAAATACTGATACCAATATTTATAGGGCGCCTTTGACTCTCGCTATTCGAAGAGGGAAACCCAACCTGTCTACTCCTCAGAAGAAGGATGAGTAGAGCGACATCTCTCCTATAGCAATGCATCCTCTTGATACAAGTTCTAAGACTTCCTGTCAGTGATTTAAAGTTGTCCCATTTAAAGCTGATCTTCCTCAGGTTAATTAAAAAGAAACATGTTTGTTTTAAAACGAGCTACTTAATCTTCAGCAATATGCAAGAAGAGCTTAATGGAATCCATTGCAATTCTGAAGCACTCTTCAGGAAATGTTGATTATTATTAAAATGAGATTTAATTGTGTTAAGTAACTTTATCTGGATTGTGTCTTTATTCACTGGTTTGGGGTATTTCTAAGGATATTTGAATCAAACAGTTATTTTGAATTGGCAAAAATCCCAGCTCTTCCTTCAGGTTATGTTGCTTTCAACAAATATTTTTCACTCATATCATAGACAAGGTATAATGCTTTGTGATTTAGTAGATTTCAAGAAATGAATAAACAAAATCTTTGCTTTTAATAGTCACATACTACTAAAATGGATTACGCAATTCACTGAGTAGTTCAAATACAATGCAGATGGAAATTAGCATCACTTAAATTGTTTCATTTGGAAAAAACCAAATACTACTGAATCTAGATCTATTCAGAATTATCTTTATCAAATATTTAAAGGTTTCAAGTAATATAAACCTTTACAGTTTCTTTTAACAAAAGGGTTAAACATTAGCAAATAAGCATATTCCATGGAACCAAATGGACCCAGAAGCCAACCATTAAATGAGAAAATCACTTTCTGTCCCTCCAAAGACTTGGAGCCTCTTCTTTCTGCTTGTTTTTTTGTTTGTTTGTTTGTTTGTTTGTTTTTTTAACTGTTCTCTATCCCTACAACTTGCTTTTTAAAGTTTTGTATGCAGAAGGCTCAACAGGCTGTGTATGGCAGTGTCAGCTACTGGTATAAACACCTGAGATAGCTTGACACCATTTAAATGAGGTCATGGGTTCAGAAGTCTTAAGTCATAGTCAGATGACCCAACCTCTGTGGGTCTGTGGTGAGGCAAAACAGCTGGGTGGGGAGGGCATAAGGAAGGAAGCTGCTTATCTCATGAGTACTGGAGTGTGAATGGGGAAAGGATATGAATCAGTAGTTTAAAGACAAGACATAGCTGTGGGAGGGGCAGGGTGGAACAGAACCCCATCCATCAACTCAGTTCCCAAGTTTCTTCATCCCCAAACAGACTATCCATAAATAAAGTGAACAATAGAACTAAGAAACTCCATCACCCAGTCACATATAAAAAGCCCCATTGTTAAATACTACAGTACTGGGAACCAAGCCTTGAACATGTAGCCTTTGAGGGAGCATGCCATATTGATACCATAATACAAAGGTTGCCTGAACTTTAATTTGCCTCAGGTAACTCATAGCTGCCTGTAAGTCTAGCTCCAGCACACATGGTACATTCTTCTGGTCTATGTGAGCACCTGAATTCATGTGCATATGCCCACATACAAACATACATACACATAATTAAAAGTAAAATTAAATCTTAAGAAAATTAAAAGTCCCAAATTTCTCCCACGTTATTACTATTATTACTTATTGTGTTATTTTGTATTCAGTCTTCAAGCTTCAATGAATTGAAGTGAAAGTTTCTGGGATCTTTGCCATTGTTTTTTGCTGCTGCTGCTGCTGCTGCTGCTGCTGCTGCTGCGGTTTGCTTTTTGACAAGACTTCTGGTATCTTGATGAATGAGGTTAGCATATTCTCAAAGAAACCAACAACCTCAATCAGACAGAAGGAGCTAAGAGAGAGCCCCTTTCCCTACTAATCTCCTACCTGGGGGAGGGAGGGTTGTGCACTGGAAGGGAAGAAGAGGTGTTTAAAAACCTTAAATAAAGTGGGCTTTTGAAAAAAAATCTAAGTCTGCAAATAACAAATAACTTTTAGACTTTTGTCTAAAAGTCTGAGCAAGTAGAAGCTAGAGTTGTCTCACAAATAAAGAATGCTAGGGTGACTTAATTTAGTTTTTTGGTGATATTATAGGAAACAAAATTCTCTTCATCTTTCTGTCCTGACACTCTTAGCATTTTGACTGCACAACACTAGCACTTCTTGTTCTCAAAAATGATTACAATTTTTGGAGACAGTCCCTGTTCCCATTATTATGGAACCCACTTGGACACTGAACTGCCATGGGCTACATCTGTGCAGGGGTTCTAGGTTTTCTCCATGCATGGTACTAGATTGGAGTATCAGTCTCAGGAAAGACCCCTGTGCTCAGATTTTTTGGTTCTGTTGCTCTCCTTGTGGAGCTCCTGTCTTCTCCTTATCTTACCATTTCCCACATCTTTCATAAGATTCCCTGCACTCTGCCCAACAGTTGGCCATAAGTCTCAGCATCCACTTTGATATTCTGCAGGGCAGAGCCTTTCAGAGGCCCTCTGTGACAGGCTCCTAACTTTTTCCTGTTTTCTTCTTCTGATGTCCATCTGCTTTGCCTTTCTGGCTGAGCAAGTTAGCCAGAGTCCTCCCTCTTGATTAGTTTCTTTAGGTGTACAGATTTTAGTAGGCTTATCCTATATTATATGTCTGTATGAGCGAGTATATGCCATGTATGTCTTTCTGCTTCTGGGATAGCTCACTCAAGATGATCCTTTCCAGGTCCCACCATTTACCTGCAAATTTCATAACGGGAACAGGGACTGTCTCTGACATGAACTGATTGGCCTGCTCTTTGATCACCTCACCCTGATGGGGGAGTAGCCTTACCAGGCCACAGAGAAAGACAATGCAGCCACTCCTGATGAGACCTGATAGACTATGATCAGAAGGAAGGAGAGGAAGACCTCCCCTATCAGTGGACTTGGGGAGGGGCATGTGTGGAGAAGGGGGAGGGAAGGTGGGACTGGGAAGGGGTATGGGGGGATACAAAGTGAATAAAGTGTAATTAATAAAAATTTAAAAAATGATTGCAAAAGATTAGTGATATACAAAGTCTTCCCCTCCCTCATGTAGTTTTTATACCCCGGTGTTTGACTCTCAGTGACTCTTTCCAAATCACAGTCAGAAATAAAAAGTACGAACCCTAGGTAAGACCATGGGGAGAGCAGTGGGATGTCAACACTGAATTCGTAACCCTTCGAGTTTACCTGGAAATCGTTCGAAACGAGGCCGCACAGCAGACAGATTCAGACACGCACATGGAAGAAGACAAAAACGAGTCATTTGGAACTCAGTTATCATGCTTTGGGTTCCACCTATGTTAATTTCACAAATAATTGATAATAAAAAGGAAATAAACATCAAGATCAGGAAGAGCCATGAACTCCAAGATTATTTAGCTGTGAAAACCACTCTCTGCACCATGGATAGCCATCCTTCCACATAGTGCCCAGAAAACAGCCTCTAGAAACCTCTTGTGATACCAAGAGATCTAAGGCCCCAACTAATGATTAAATTTTTTTAAAAAAAATTATTCCAAATGGAGGTGGTATGAATTAACTAAGGCAGCTTGTGCAAAAAGCTCTTTAGATAAAATGGGGGTGAGTTTCCACCACTCCAGTCATTTCGTTGCTCATTTCACAGATGTCTTGGAGAATCATGCTGTTCTCAGAGCCTGTGGGGACTCACCAATGAAAGCTGAAGGCAGACCATGCCGCTTTTCAAATGAAGCAAAAGGATCACAGGGTGAGTATTTGAACAATCTGCCCATAGTGTCTATTTCTGCTAGATTATTCCAGAAAACTACACCATTCTTTGGAAATTTCTCTCCATGCTGTACAACCAATTTGGTGTGCATCTCAACAATTTTGTCAAATGCATCCTAGTCTGTATTTGCTATTTAAAAATTCATTTTATGTTTATTATACTGCATTATGACCTGAATAAAAGCTAATAAAAAAAACCTACAACATCAAATCTGTGGCTAGGATCAAAACTTACTTCTCACAAAGAACCAAGTTTTCTTTCTTTACTCTGTGTTTTAGGCAATACTTTTGTCCAAACCATATTTTGTCAGCTAGCAAAGGCAGCTTCATGGTGAGGAAACTTGACAAATACTACCTCAAGATTAAAACTAATCATGAAAAGTCATGACTGGGGTGCAGACATGACACACACCTGTAATTCTAGCACACCAAAGGCTACACCAAGAATACTGAAGTGCATAGTGAGTCTGTGACTAATTTAGGCTATGGAATGAAAACGTTCTCAAAAGAGCAAAAGCAATAATTTTTAAAAAGCTATATATATATATAGTATGTGCTCTTTACATGAGGTGGAAAGAATAGCCATTCACTTCTGTGTCATCATCTCTGAAGGTGATTACCTCACTCTAATCACGACAAAAATATCAGCAAATCCAAACAGAATGGGGACATTTCTCCAAACTCCCAGCATCATAATGAGCAAGAGAAATCTGAAAACTGCCACAGCCAAGCGCAACTGAGAATGGAGTAATGGCTACGAGTAACTTGGCATGCTTATGGGGGGGGTGTAGAAAATGGCATTACGTAAAGCATAAGCATCTCTGAATAGCATATGGTCAAGGTGCATTCGCTGTTCACACGTTGTTTATTGCTCATCTGCTGCTGCAGGTACATACTGCTCTTGTAACAAGCGAACAAGAGGGGTAACTAGATGTGATGTGTGCAGGCTCTCCGTGCTATTGCGATTGCTCTGTGTGACAGTGAATGCTGTCAGTTTGATAGAGTCTAGAATCACCTGGGAGATGGGTATTTGGGCATTGCTGTGAACCTTGTTTGTGTTAACTGGCATGCGAAACCTCTGCCTCTGTCGCTGGCACCATCCTCTGGTGGAGACCCTGGACAGGGGATCTTGTCGTGACAGCAGTTGCTTCAAGGTCCTCCTGTCGTGACTTCCCCACTTCCCCACCATGGCTTTACTATTTCTGGAACTGTGAGGGGCAATAAGCACTTTCTCAGTTAACTATGTTTTGAGACATGTTTTTATTCATGTGTATATGCATGTGTCTCTGTGTCTGACATGCATGGGTCAAAGACGTGTTGGAGCTTCTGGAACTGAAATTGGAGGTGATTGTAAACTGCCCCCATAAGGATGCTAGGAACTGAACTGGGGTCCTCCGAAAGGCTGGTAACTACTCCTAACTGCTGAGCCGTCTGTGTAAGTCCTCCCCTTCAGAATGTTTTTGCAAAGAGCAATATTGCCACAATACTTATTATATCACCAGGAAAAGAAATTATGGCATTTCATAGACCTAAAATGCTTCTAAGAATTGTTTTCTTAGCTGAGAAGGATAACACTTCCCATCTATCACAGAAATGTACACATTTTGTGAGGACATCAGGATTGGCTATTTGAAATCACGTGACTGCAGAGCCAAGGAGTAATCTCGCTCACTTGTTACCTTATACTGGGGGATGACGAAGCAAGAATGTTTTTACAAAAAATAAAAAAAATAAAAAAAAAATAATAATAATAAAAGACCCCATTCTGCGTGTTATCTCAGAGTGAGTAGTGTCTATGGAACACATTCTGTGAAAATGACTCTAGATTAAAAGTGGGAGGAAGTTAGGGATAGTTCAGAATCATGGGTCTCACAGCTATTTTGTATGTCTCCATTAGAAATGCCTGGAATGAGAGCAGGGGATAAAGCTCACTGTTTAAGCATTTGTCTAGGATGGCTCTGAGAGCCTTTGCCCATGTTGAAAACAAACAAACAAACAAACAAACAAACAAAAAGCAGAAATTTTGCAACACACACACACACACAGGATTTGTAATAATTATTAACAGAAGAAAATGTTCCCATTTAAGTTTTCAGGTGATGATTTGCAGTGTGTGTGTGTGTGTGTGTGTGTGTGTGTGTGTGTGTGTGTGGTATATGTGTGTCTCTGTATGTTCTATGTAGCTACACATGAGTCTAAGGATTCTGGCAGTATCTGTTCTTTTGGGTGATTTGTACCTCTGTTTCTTCCATCCATTAACTGGTTATTTACTTTTAACTGTCTGCCTTTGATTATCTGTTATGCTTTCTTACTAGCAATGCCAGATGCTAGAAATAAATTACATGTGTGCATGCACTGGCATGCTCGCTGGCTCTCGCGCTCGCACTCTCGCTCTCGCTCTCACACACACACATCACTATTCCTGTACTCCGAAGTTCTCATGACTAAGTAGGGAAAATTCTTCCTTTATAACAGCTCTTTTTTGATGAACTAAAAGAGTCAATGCACCCACTGCAAACGCACACACGCTGCCACCGCCCTTCATTTATTCCTTTGAAAAATCTTTATCCAGGATCTGCTATCATATTCTAAACACTGTTCAGACACCAGATTCGTAAGGGTGAGTCAGGGTTCACGCCCTTGCGGTGCCTGGAGAGACGCGCATAATGAGCAGATAACGTGTTCGAGCTGTGAGTGCCGTGAAGTACTGAAGCAAGGCAAAGGGACACAAACTGATAGGCAGCTGCTGCTGGCTCTTGGCTTCTCTGGCAGCACACCCTCACGTGTTCTTTCTCTCTGTTTGCCTCCTGCTCTTCAAAATCCTGTTCAGCCCACCATGCTGTCCAGGGTAGCGATCTCCTCTACTCTTACCTCAAGCTGGCTTTTCCGGTGGCTTTATGATATCTGTAATGTGCTCGCACCTCGTGAGCCGCCATGTTACATCTGGTGCGCTACATTGCCCATCAGATGCATGGTCCTCTCTTTCTCTCTCTTTCCACATGGTCCTTTCTCTCTCTCTCTCATAATAAAGTTCTTTTTATGAAGGGGAAGAAAGTATATTATTTTAAACATCAATGTCAGAAAGTGTCACATAATAAACTCACTCTTGGGCAGACACCTGAAAGCAACAGAAAGACCAACTACCCAAAAAATTGTGGGTAAAACTACAGTAGGTTATTTTTTTTCTTGCTAAATCTTAGCAGTTTTATCTCAGCAGAACTAAACTATTTTTTTCTCACATTTCCTATTATTATCTTGATTTAATTTTTTTAAACTTTTGCTTGTGTTTTACCTTTGAGACTGCATGTTGCTCTGTGCAAGAATGGCCCCCAAACCCATAATCCCTCTGCCTCAGCCTCCTAAGTATTAGACTTGTGGAGAGTTGTACCACTATGACTCACTACTATAAATTTTAATTCCAAACGGATTACAGTTTTGCTTCTTGATGGATTTGAACTCTTGTCACTTGTAACAATTTTTTAGTATATTTTGATTTAGCATTCATGGAAGATTGATTTTTTTTTCATTGTTTATTTCAACCGTCAAGTCCTCAAAGTCTTTGGCTTGTACTGTAATAACCATCGCATTTTTTGTTGTTTTTTTTTTTTCCCAGAGTTGCTGAGGTACAAGGTTTTCTTTCCTTTTTCTTTTTTCCTTTGAAATAGTTTGCTTCTCCACTGACTTTATCTGTCTTTAATTTTCTATTGTCCTGATTAATTTACATTACTTTTAAAAGATCACAATATTTAGAGAAATGTTTTTCTATCTGCCAAGTTTATTCACCAGCCAAGAAACCCTTACAGCAGTCAAACTACATGCTGAATCTTGATGAAGTTTGTAGAGGTCTAGAATTTGCTTCTTGGTGTTGGGCAACAGATCAATGTAGAAGTAAGATTTTACAACCCAGATTTGTTACCAATTATGGCCATATCAGGTTGGTATTTCAGAACATGTTATTAAAAATTCTTCAGAGAAGACTATCAAAACCCCCACATTTCTTTCTTGTGATATGTGACAATAAAGTATTAAAAGCAACCATATCAGTTATTAACCTTAAGCAGTCATGGTATTATGGACCATAAATGTTTAGAGAAACTGGGAGTTTTCAATACTTCAAGCAGCTATTTTAGCCAGTCTCTAACTCAGCATGAAGGCAGCCATTGCCTAAATTGGTAACCAAAATCTACATATGACTGTGACTGGGGGGGGGGGAATCCACATGGATAAATATATAAGCTTAATTCAAAGGAACCCCTCTTTTAGTATTCAGCAATAATAACCCAAAGTAGCACCCGAAGGAACTTCTTTTTTGTCAAAGTAGGAAGGTTCACTTTGCTTATTTAGAAAGCATGAATTTTCAGTCTGTGGTGGTTTGAATGGGAAGGCACCCCCGAGGCTCATATGCTCGAATGCCTAATCACCAGGAAGTAGAACTGTTTGAGGATTAGGAGGTATATATATATATATATATATATATATATATATGTAGCGTGTGTGTGTACATGAATTCAGGTGCTTATGGTGGCCAGAAGAGTGTATCAAAGCTGTATTCCCTGAAGCTGAAGTTAGAGCTGGTTGTGAGTTGACCAGCATAGATTCTGGGAACCAAACATTTGCCCCTCTGTTTATGCTGCTAACCAAGGAGCCATCTATTCAGGACCATTTTAGTAATCTCTACAGGACTCTCCATTCATAGCTAATAGTGTGTCAAAAGGGGGGTTATGAGGAAAACATGGTGCACTATTCTTTCATTCATTTATTCACCTGTGCTCTATTAGGCACAGTTAAGTGTGGGAAAAAAGTATATATCAGTTCTTCAAATAAGTGTGAGAGAGGCAAAGGGCACATAGTAACTGAGTACAGAGAGTGCCAGGTACTAGTAACAAATGAACCCACGGAACCTGAGGGGATGTGGAGGTCGCTTGCACTTGGGACTGTTTTTGAGACTTCTTGTAAATACCACGATAATAATTAGGGTAGCTAACCTAATAATTACCTAAATCCCTGAAAGATAAATAGAGTGGCAGTGAACAAAACTGATTCTTTGGATCCTGTCAGAATCTCATTAAAATGGTGTCAGGTGAGGTGTGACGGGAACTCGTAACTAAAAGCCATTTGCTGGTGTTGCTGTCATATGCAAATTAACAGCTGGACAATCTGATCAATGTGATTCCTCAGACTTTCAGGCTGGTTTCATGCAGCAGCTCTATGTTGCATCGTGTTACCCCATCTTTTTAAAATTTCAATTTAAAGAGGCAAGTTTTCTCTCAGTCATACAAACTGTGGGTCAGCCACTAATATTTTTTTTTAGTTTGTTTATAGTACTCTCTACAAAATGAGAGAGTACTATATGAGTTATAGATATTTGTGAATATTATTTAACTGAGTGATACTTAACGTAAAAACATAGAATAATAGAGGGAAGGAGACATGACTCATGCTCACCCTTGATGTTATGGGAAATTAAATGAACGACTCTGCTGGAACATGAAATGGAGAAAAGTGTAGTTTTATATGACCATATAAAAATGTAGATCAGAGTTGGAAGCCATCAAGAGACACTGGGATGAAACAGGAAGAGAACAGAATCTTGTAATCACAGAGAGATTCCCTCTGTTCAAAGCATTGACGCACACCAACCCTCATGACCTTGGCCATTTAGTTAGAATTTTTATTGATATAATAAAACACCATGACCAAAGCAACTTGATGAGGAAAGGGTTTATTTCTGATTGCAATTCATCATAGTTCATCACTGAAGGAAAATCAGGGCAGAAATGTAAATAAGACGGGAACATAGAGTTAAGGAACCAACGCAGACGCCGTGGAGGAGTGCTGCTTACTGGCTTGTTCCTCATGGCTTGCTCAGCCCTCTTTCTGGAAGCACCCAGTCCAGGGGTGGAACCACCCACAGTGAGCTAGGCACTCTAACTTCAGTCATCAGTCTAGAAAAATGCACACCAGCCAGTTGGTGGGAACATTTCCTCACTGGAAGTCCCCTCTTACAAAATGACTCCGCGTTGTGTGACGTTGACATAAAACTAGCAGCACAGACTCTGGGATATCCGCACACTTAGTAAAACAGTATTTCTGGTTGTGTCTGTGAAACATTTTGCATTTTATTGGTAAAATCAGGAAGGTCTCCCCTGGTCTACTATAGATGTAAAAACCATCTAATCTGCTAATGATCCAGATAAAATGAAAAGATAGAAGACAGGTGACTTCTGTCTCTGTGAGAGATGGATCCACATCTTAACCTGACCACAGGTATCAGAACTTCAAATTAGGTCACCTCCGGTTTGGAACTTCTTACCTGGGGGTTCTCAGGACTTCTATATTGAGAGGTAAGCTATCAATTCACTTAGTAATTTGTAATTCTTCTTTGTTTTTCTCCTCCTCTTTTAATTCCATTGCATCCTTCTCCTCCTCCTTTCTTTCTCCCAGGAATGCCCATCACTTCTGAATGTTACCTAAATCCCATTCTTCTGAAATTCTATAGCATTGTACTATAACATACCAATTTGAATGTGTCTATTGCATATTCTTGTTTTTTGAAAAAAATGTGATGTGAAAATCAGTCAAAAGTCAGTAAAAGTCAAGTCGTCCGGTATCTTCAAGCTTAAAGCAAACATGTCAAAATGAGTAGTTGCTTCTATGCAGCTTATAACTCACTCTGAAAGCGAATCAAACTCATTACGCTGTGGCTCTGTCCGCAGAATCACCTGGCAGCTCCCCAAGTGACCCACAGAGAAACAGGCTTCATATATAAATTACATTGTATTTTTAAGCATTCTCACTGTGTCCCGTCATTGAAAAATGCCCATTTGTATATGTTGTCTTCCCAAAATCAAAGGGTGTAAGCTCCCTAAGCATATCCATATGATCTTGCCCTTCACAATGCATAACAACTTTATTCCTGAGAAAATGGCTCTTATTAGATTTACTGACAAAGGTCAGGACAAGGTTTGTATAACCTCATCACATAATTCAAGATTAAGAGAGCTGGCCCTCTATTGGAAATGACTCTTGATTGTGTTATGAGATTGACATAATGAATTTGAGTTATAAGAAATAAAAGTCTCCAAAGAATAAAGCTAAATGCAATTTAAAAAATAATGAAATGGTAAACTGCATCTGCAGAATTGCTTTTGGTTACTAGAATAGACATGAAATGAATTAATGGAAAATGCTAAAGTGATAAGTTTAATATTGTGGTCTCAAGAGATGTTATGATACCAGCAAAACTAATCAATTTAGATTATTCAGTCCGCTTATTACTTTCACTTCAGGGGAATTCCTGAATCATTAAACTTAGTAATTTCTATAGCTACTATGGGTCTCTGATTACACTGCTCACCTAATGAAATGGTAAACAGATTCCCAAATTAAAAGCCCCTAAGGCTAAAATATTTATCTTTCAAATATCAAATATTTAATCAGGACTATTAGCCATTATAAGTTAGGCAGAATGAAGTTTCATCCTGTAACTAACTTCAAGTAAAGAACTTAAGAATTTTTTTAGGTTTTGTTTTAAACCATATGCAAATAAAGCTTGATATTTTCAAGTGCAGGTTTATATGGACACACAACTTGATGGAAGCCTTTACTGAAGCAAAGCATGTATTCTTGTAGTTAAAGGGAAAGTTGACAGGGTACCACTGTCTGAGTGACCTTCCTATTAGCTATGCTCACACTGTGTCAGGAGTTATTTCCTGGGACTGGTGGTCCTGCATTGGGTCCTCCCTACAGGATGCCTGAAGGAGCAGGACAAGGCCCTCAGGGCTGATTAATAATGACATTTATTGAAGCTGGCTGCACAGACTGTCTTTCGTCTCACTTAGATCTTTTGAAGTCTTGCTGTTAGTTAAGTGTTGATTAATTATTGTTCTTGTAAGAGAAGACATGTGACTTCTCAAGCTAGATAGCTGGCAAAGACACAAAGCACATGAATACAAACTGCACAAAAATTACAAGGAGGAAAAACCTTCTAACTGTACTTGGGACTTGGATTTTAAAAGATTGAGAAATATGGGATTAGCCGATTAGAAATAAGTCATTTAGACTTGGGAAAGGCCATGTACTGTTTGAACATGTTGATAACTCTACTCTGTTTGTTTTTCAAACTCTTAAACATGAAGTAAAAAGCAATAATATGTTTTTTAATTAATTTATTTTTTTATTCATTACAATTTATTCACTTTGTATCCCAGTTGTAGCCCCCTCCCTCATCCACTCCCAATTGTACCCTCCCTCTTCTCTTCCCATGCCCCTTCCCCAGTTCACTGATAGGGGAGGTCCTCTTCCCCTTCCATCTGACCCTAGCTAGCTTATCAGGTCTCATCAGGACTGCCTGCATTGTCTTCCTCTATGGGGAGCTCCACAAGGAGAGCAACAGAAACAAAAAATCTGGGAATAGGTGTCTTCTGAGACTGATACTCCAACCAAGGGCCATTCATGGAGATAACCTAGAACCCCTGCTCAGATGTAGCCCAAAGCAGCTCAGTCTCCAAGTGGGTACCCTAGTAAGGGGAACAGGGACTGTCTCTGACATGAACTCAGTGGCTGGCTCTTTGATCACCTCCCCCTGAGGGGGGAGCAGCCTTACCAAGCAATACAAATGTTTATACGTGTGTGTGCACACACAGAGAGTGGGGGTGGGAGGCACAGGAGGACAGACACACACACACACACACACACACACACACACATATATATATATATATATATATATATATATAGAGAGAGAGAGAGAGAGAGAGAGAGAGAGAGAGAATTTAGTCTGTCAATATTAGAAAATCATTCTGAAAATGAAAAAGACACATGTAATACTCTTTTACCTTGCATTACGGAATAATGCTACCTTTTTTAAAAAGAGGAATTCTTGTTTTTTAAATGGTAGATGTTTTTATGTGTAATAGTGTTTTGCTCACATTTATGTATATGTACCACACATGTACAGGTCAAAAGAAGTCATTGGTTCCTCTGGAAATGGAGTTAAGAACAGTTTTGAGATGGCATGTGATTTGTTGGGAACCAAACCTGGGTCCTCTACAAGAGCGGCAAGTGATCTTAACCTCTGAGCCAGGTTTCTAACCCCTTAGAAAAGGAATTCCTAAATGACTCTTCTAAACAAAAAATGCATTATAAATTATATGACTTAATGAATATGAATTCATGAGAACTATCCACCTGCAAGGTCATTATCAGTTCTCTGGGTATTTAGCCTCAAATCCACCAGTGGACCTTGGAGTTGTACCAGGAAGTTCTGAGATCACAAATTTCCTGAGTTGCTCTTGTGGTTGAACACTGATGCATGAAATAAGACAGTACATCCATACATCTTAGGTCACCCACACTAAACACATACATAATTCTTGAGCCTTGTTCATGAAGAAAGCATTTAAATAATTTACATGTTAATCACAAACAACAATTCTCATTAAACCAACCTTGTTTTTTGTTCTTTTTCTAACTTGCTATGGACAAAAAATACGAGCAAAACATACTTGAAGTCAAAGAAACCCATTTTGTTTCCAAATGTTTATCACATATGAAGTTGAATATTTAAGTACGTATTTAACTGTCATTTTTTCACTCTTCCAGAACATGATATTATTTACTTCTGTGTAGTAACAGAGACAATGCCTTTATAAACTAAACAAAGTCTTCGGTATTGTGCTAAACACTATGGGCAAGAATTGAATAACAGATTCTTCCAAGATTAAAACATTCTCTCCCATAAGGATGCTCCTTAAGCAGGAGGGCAAACAGCTCAAAGAGCTTCAGGAAGTCCCTAAAACTGAGCATATTTGCTAGGTCCCTTCCTCGTTGAGTAAAGAAGCAAAGCTAATGAAAACTCCCCTCAGATATAACTATTCTATACTATACTATACTATTGTACACTATACCATACTATGCTTATAGATATATAGACATAGATATTAAAGATAAGAAGGACAAGGAGTATCAATTTGAGATTGAGTAAAGGGGAAGGTACACTGGAAAGATTGAAAGGGGTCAAAAAGGAGAAATTATGTAACTAGATTTTAATTTAGATAAAAAGAGTTTCTGGAATTGAGAAAAGAGGTGTATCTAAGGTACACAAAATTCTTAAATAATATTTAAAATTAAGTCTCCAAGAGGAACTTGCACTAGACATTCAATGTATACTTGAAGATGAACTTAGGATAAATCACATATATTTTCAGGCAAAATACTCCATCCGTCTTTTAGCTTCCCGTAATGAGAAAGGGAAAAATATATACATAACCTAACATAATCTAACTCAAACTTCCTCTGATTCTTTGAATTTAGTGTATGCCAACTCTCCAATATATACTATTGGGTAAAATGACAAGTTAACAGTCTATCAAGACAGGATTCTTAGGCGAGTTTACCAAGTTGCATCTTGGCACAATGCAGTCATTTCCCACTCAGTGTCAACCTAAAGGAAATGAAAGAGCTCCTGGTCTCAAGAGAAGTAATGAGGATGATTATGGAGGAAAAGGTTTTGAGGAGAGTTGATTTGGGATGATTGAAGTGGAAGGAGGGTGGAAGGAGTGAGAGATGCGAGAAGCATCATGCAAAGTGACTTAGTGATACTGGCAAAGACAGCCTGCTCAGGAAAATCCACATCATTTCAGAAGGGGAGGGGTAGACTAAGAGAGGACGGGGAAGAAAGTGGTTAAAGGGAAGGACTCAAGTTGCTACTTAGGTTTGGGGTTAATCACTATGATGATGGAAACACGTGGAAGATTTGTTGATAAATAGTCTGATTTCTAAGCTCTTGCAAATGCAGACTGGAAGCACAAGGCAGAATTATAGCCACTGAGTCTGTAGGAATGGAAAGTGGTTTAGGTCTCTACCATGATGCTTTACTAGCTTTAAGTATAATGATCTTTCTTCACATTAGCATCTCTAGCTAACTAAAGATTTTGTCACTTCCTCTCTGCTAATGTATCTAACTGACATTGTCTTTGACTAAATTGCTTTGCATCCTTCTATTATGGTGGCCATTGTCTTTAACCAAGATACACCCAATGCTCTCACTGATGATGAAGATGAAGGCTGGGCAAGGATATTTGCTGGGGGAAAGGGCCCGGAATATGACAGTCTTGAATAAACTATTGGATTTGACTGATTTAGCTGAGTGTTTCAGGACAGTCTCTGTAGTCCTCAGAACCCTGGATTTCTCACCTTAAATAAATTAAAAACTAAAATAGCTACATGGTTAGGTTTGGAGAATTGCAGACAATTTCATTCACGGTTTCTAAAATAAGACCTCAGGAAGCGGTATACATATTTATTATTTAAGGCTAAACACCGTGATCCGATTTCCCATTTTCCAGTTTCTCTTCAAGACAAACACATGCTGGCAGGGGCTCAGGACTGCAGACAACTAAGCCCGGAACTTTCCTGACACTCTAATTTCTGGTCATTAATGCTTCCCAAGAGCTAAGCAGTGACCCGCTCCCCAAACCTATGCAAAACAGCTTTGTCTTCAAGTATGTAATCAACCTGACAGGGCCACTGCTGAAATAAATGAGAACTCCATGGCCAGGTGGCCCTGGGGATTGTAGAGTGCAATTAACCTGCCCACTCCCACTCCCAGAGAACCCCAGAGGGACAGTGGCCTTGTCACTGGCTGAGTTTGGTGCTGGCTGTTAATTTCCAAGCAGCTTTTCCACTCCCCTTCTGGTTCTGATCAGGGCTACCTACAGAGAAGAGCTTGCCAAAAGCAGAGCCCCAAATGCAGAGCACCCATTCTATGGGGAAACCTGTCAAAAAAAAATCTCATAGGAAGCAAGTGAACAAGGTGGCTCAGGAGGTGGGGAGGGGGGTCAAGATTTTTTTTTCTCCTTTCATAAGGCGCATAATGAGGCAACCCGCCAGTTTTGCTTTGTTTGGCTTTTTTAAAAAGATGGTGTGATGTGCATGGTGTAAACAAAAGACTTGATAAGGGAGCAAACAGGGGGTCTTACCCTAGAAGCGCAGGATGCCAGCTTAAGAAGAAGGCACGGGACTGAAATGCTTTGGCTACCCATGTTGCTGGCTTCCAATCCACATCCATTTAGTAGCTCCTTTTTCCATTCCTAAAGACAGGAATATCATAAAAATCTGCCCCGCCAGAGCTGCGGCTGGCAGTTTTGCAGCCATCATTAGAACATGTTGGCAGTGGGAAACGGCTTCGGTATTTGCAGAACTGGCTGTCATTTGTGCCAAAATCAGACAGAAATAGAAATAGCAACATCAATATTGTTATCAGGAGTCAGTAGCTGCTCTGGGCCTGCAGACTTTGCAAGCAGTGCCTTGTGTCTTAATCACGTGGGGGCTTCTCAGCACCATTTGTGCGGGGGAGATAGAAGGCTCTACAAGGATGAACCGGGAGGAAAATGGCCACTGAATAGGAGCAGGTAGCCTGACTCTACCATTCGACAGGTTCTTTCCCCAAGACATTTACCTCTTTTTAATTACAGGAAAAGCCAGAAAATTAATCCATTCTAATGGAAGTTTTAATTAACAGAAAATTTCCAGAAGGCAATTTAGATAATTTGGCCACATTATCAGTAGCTTTATTTAAAAAATGTGTCGAACCAGAATATCATATTAAAGATTACATATTAGAGATTGAGGCAGAAAAGTAGGGAAGAGAATGGCTTTCGATTTCTTATTCCTGGACACGAGAATCTTAAGCCCTACCAGAGGTGCTCACCAACCCCCAATATCCGCCTATATGAAAGTCATTGAAAATGCCGAAGATTTGTAGGTACAAAAATATATGTTTACAATAAAAAAATGATTGGACATCAGTTAAGCATTCAATAGTCCTGCAGGGTGGTTTAATTTAGCTACTAAAGAAAAGGAATTTAATGGTCTTAAGTGACATGAAAAAAAAAGAGTTGTTTAAATCTTATTTTTTTCCTCATTCCAAAGAAAAGTTTGTAAAGTTTGTAATCTCAAGAAAGAGGAATTTTTTTGAGGGGAGGGGTAGAATATTCGTGAGGTATAACTTATTTTTAAAGAAATAAAATTACATGAAGAATAGAGAATCAGAGTGACTTTAGATATCACTAATCTGTCTACTTTCTGCCTTTTCTTGTATGCATGGCCTCATTAATCCTGCTTCTGTCAATAGGAGGTTGATAAGTGTGTGCCCACAGTTGACCACACCTGGCTGCTTATCACTTCCCTTCAATATGTGTGAGGTATAGAAGGACCTCCAAACAGTCCTTCAAGAGGCAGGCACATTGATGGCCATGCTAAACTAACTGAAGCAAGAATAACAACTATATTCATACTATCACATTTCATTAACAGCATCAGTCCTTTACGTAAAATAAATGTATTTATTTCATGATCCCTGCCCCAAGAAGTCACAAGGAAACATTTATTAACCTCAGACAGGATGCTGCCTGCAAACAAAAGAAACAATTCCATCCAAATCCACTTGGAACAACGACTTTCCTGGGGTTCCTTACAGGGAACATGGTTAGACTCCAGGCAGCTTCATCACAACACAGTCCAGTCGTGGCATGAATGGCAACCTCAAAAAAACCGCCTCAGTGAAGTACCATCTTCAGCTTCCAACTCAAATACCCTCAGCACCCGTCAGACCACATCCAGCTTCGCACAGGAAGGAGCAGATAGCCAGAAGCCCAGACGGCACTGGGGTACTCCTCCTTTTCTTCTAGGGTTTGTCAGTATTCTGGTGACCATTACCATAGACCTGGCTATAGATGTGTTATCTTTCTTATTTTATCACCACAACTGTGGGGCTAAAGCACTCTACAGGTCACCGTAGCAATTTTCTCCCTCCTTTTCCAAAGTAGAATGAATTTTCTTAAGAGTTTTAAATTTTTAAAATAAGATAATACTTGTTCTTTAAAGAACACAATTCTAAGTGCAGATTTAAAGTAGTTTTGAAGTGAGCCACATAGGTATAAGAGACATTTACAGCAAGGCCTGCAGCCGTGTGAAACTGGGAGGAGAGATTCTGGTAGTTTAGACTAGCAGAAAGGTGCTGAAGGTGAGAGAAGTTAGAACACCGTGATACTCGGAATGCTGCTAACACAGTGAGAGCGAATGAGGTGCTGGGCTGACTTAAGCATTTCTGAATTGTTCAGCAATTAAGAATGTGAGACAAACATCATGAGTGTAGGCCGTAGTTCAAACAGCACAAAGTCAGACTCATTATCTTCTTTTCTCTTCAAAACTGTTAGTTTAATACAAGTGCCAGTAACCTGTTTTAGAGCTCGGAAACTGAAGAATCATTTTGGCCATCCTCTGCTCTCTTTAACCCTCTCCAGGAAAGCACTGATATTGCCTGAAGGGACCTGTCAAATGTCAATAAAAGGATTGCAATGAAGTAGAAAAACATTTCTAAACAAGTGAAATTATTATAGCAAGAGATATACAGTTTTTATGAGTTAAAATGTGTGCAGAAAGTACTCTAATGTAAACTGGCAGTTGGTAAGGAAATTAGATTTTAGTTTTTGTTTTGAATATCACCTGAATGTCTTTAGCCTGCTATATTTCTGATGCAGACATTTTTTAAAAAATTAAATGTCTTCTTATGGGGTAAAAACAATGATTATGATTTTACTGGGAAAATAATAAAAGATGAGGAAGGAAAATACAAAAACAAACTAACAAACAAAAACTGGCCAAATTCTAATTAGAGACAGACTTGAGCACAAGGGACAATGGGCAGATTGAGGGTACCTGGGGGCTCTTAAGAAGACACTAAAGCTTAGTGTGACCTTGCAAATGGTGTGGCCAGCAGAATAGCATTCTGCGAGGCAAGAAAGAAGTCTAGTTCAACATAGTTTAGTTAGCCAGTATTGAGTGTTGGTTTAAACTCTTAGAGTCTGACCCCAGGCAGTTCATTTTTGACGTAATTTCAATGCAGTACAACATGGGAGAAAGTTTCCTCACTACAATTATCATAATAATGTTTAAGGTGTGGCTACAACCAAACTCTTTTGCAAAGCACTCGTGACCTCTTTCCTAAGAACGGGTTCTCTAGTTTTAGGGTCTAGGGGAGAATCTGGTGTGGTCTAAGTCATCATACAGGTTACCAGGCTACAAAGGACATGTGACAT
>CM053756.1:16710715-16741017 GCA_028658305.1 Pachyuromys duprasi | reverse complement strand
AGAGGTCCTCCTTGGCATGCTCCTGTCCTATTGCTTGTTTTCTCCTCCACTCAATGACCATCCCATTTGTTCATCCAAACAAGCATTGATCATACCAACCTGGGTCCTCCTTCCTGTATATCCTCTCTAGGTGTGTGTATTTCAGCTTGACCTTCCTATCCTATAGGTCTATATAAGTGAGTATATACCATATGTTTCTTTCTGCTTTTGGGATACCTCACTCAGGATGATCATTTCTAGGTCCCACCATTTGCCTGCGAATTTCATGATTTCCTCCTTTTTAATTGCTGAGTAGTATTCCATTGTGTAAAAGTACCACAATTTCTGTATCCATTCCTCAACTGAGGGACATCTGGGTTGTTTCCAGGTTCTGGCTATTACAAATAAAGCAGCCACGAACATAGTTGAGCAAATGTCCTTGTTGTGTACTTGTTTTAATGAGAAATATACACTTTTGAATTGTTAGGAAGGGGTGATAGAAAAATTAGTAAGCAGGATGAAAAAAACTATTCAATAATTTTTAAAACTACAATGGAATATGACAAAATGAAAGAAGTAGATGACAAGAAATAATGAAGATGAAGGCAGGAATAGAATAGTGACTAAATGAATAATACATAAAACCAACAAAAGAGTGAAAAATAAGCAAGATTGTCTAATGCCAACCAAAACTAACCAAAAGAGAGAAAAAATTAATACAACTGGTGATAAAAAGGGTATGTGTACATAGACTCGAACAAAATGTAGACAATCATTATGGAATACTAAGGAAAGTCCTATTTCAAAACTTTAGAATAAATGGATTAATAAATGTGTATCATGTATTATTACAGAGATTAAATAAGGGGGATACAAACAACTTACTCAGATCCATGACAAGAGGTTGAATATTAATAAGTTTACCAACAAGAGCACTCCAGAACCTGGGAGGTTGACTATCAACCCTGTGAAGAGCTGTTGAGTGTCTTCTTTCAAAGCTTCAGTAAGATATTAAAGAAATAGTACCAATTCTACTCCCCCATGCCAGCATTACTCTGATATCACAACCAAGTAAGGGCAACAACAAGAAAACTGAACGCCACTTTCTTTATAACATCGACGAAAGACACTCAAGAAAAAAATCTTGCAAACTGAATTCATTAAGAGAAAGCCCTGAGGAGCGGCGTCTTGACTGAATGTGAACTGTTGATATGGACACTGCCAGACAAGGACTGAGGCAGGAAACCCTTGGGAAACTGGCAAAACCTTTCCCCATATGTGTCAGGCTTGGAACTGGCAACATCTTCTTCCTCTGGTCAAAGGCCAAGTGTGAATAATTGACCAGTGTACCAAAACTAGCAACTGCAGTTTCTTCCTCACAAAGTTTTAACAGCCTGAGCCTGCTTCCCTAGGAGACCTCCTACAGAGACTAACTCCTCTCCCTGAGCTGCCCAAGATAAGCACACAGAACTTCCTGGCTGTCTGTGGCAGATGCAGCTTTCTTCCTGGCCACACAGCCCACCTGACCTCAGTTTTCCAGTACATGTGTCTGTACATTCTTCATTCCCTCACCATCCCTCTTCAGGGTTCCAGGACCCAGCCTCGAAGAAACACAAATATATTAAGATAATAACATGCTGTGACCAAGTTTATTTCATTCCAAGGTTGCAAAAATGACAACATATGCAAATCAATAAATGTAATATAATACAAATAGTTTCAAGACCAGAACTCATGTAATTATCATAATAGGTACAGAAAGCTTGTTGGCAAAGTTCAATAACCTTTCATGAAATAAAAGAAAGCCTGAAAGAAGTAAGAACAAGAAGGAATATGCCACAACATAATAAATTTTATCTAATAAACATACAGCGAATGGTGTGCTGAACAACAGATGAGAATGATTTCTAAGCCAAAGTGCCCACTCCACAGGCTTGCTCAAAGTAATGCTTGGAGTCATAGCTAGAGCAATAAAATGGACAAAACAAACAAAAATAAATAAAAAACAAAACAGAACAAAAACAACCAGCCAGCCAAACAAAAACTTCAAGGGACACAAATAGGAAGGGAGGAAGACAGTGTATTCTTGTCTGAAGGTGATGTAACACTATAGTTTAAAGGCCCTATGAACTCCACGGGACTCCTAGATATATTTTCAGCAAAACAGCAAGATACTAAATCAACACATAAAATTCCAAAGGTTTTTAAATATTGATAATGAAGCTTTTGATAAAGAAATCTGAGAAAATACAATGTCAGAGAGACTAGACCCATGAAGTCTCATCAACATGGCTACTTAAGCAAGGTTTGAGCAATATATATGTGTGTATGTATTATATGTATATATGTATATACATACACATACATGTGTTAATCAAACATATATGTGTTTGGTTATATATAACATATATATGGTTTGATTATATATGTTTAATATATATGATAAATATGTATAAACAAATAAAGAAAAGAAGACATAAATTGAGAGAGATCAAGGGATGTGCATAAGAGGAGCTAGAGAAAGAAGTGTAAAATGATATAATCATAGTACAATTTCAAAAAATAAAAACTATTGTTTAAAAAAATTAAAAGCAGAACACCTGAATAAATCTAATGAAGGAAATGAAATACCTCTACAATGAAAACATAAAGACACTAAGGAAAAACAATGAAGACATTAAAATATGGAAGACCTCCCATGCTGACAGGTTGGCAGAATTAATATTGTGAAAATAACTGTACTACAAAAGTTAGCCACGAATCCTATGCCATCCTTATAAAATGTTTTAATTATTGTTTTCGTTGAACCAGAAAACTCAATCCCACAATTCAAATAGAAACACAAAAGACAGTAGATTGCCAGAGCACTTCTAACCAGAATGACACATATACAGGACAGCTCTCAAGATGAAGCCCCAGTAACCGGCTTGAAGCTCATCACATTTGTTTATTTTATACATCTGAATAGAGGAGGGTTTTATTGTACACAACTGAGCAAGGAGGCTGCTTGGTTAATCACGGCATGGGGTCTTTGTAGAGAAGAATTTCAGGCTGTAAACATGAGGGATGAGGATGCTGTGGTTGACATTTTCTGCACACTCTGTCAACATCTCCACATGATTTGTGGGAAAGCTTTGTCACTTCCCTGTGCCTGATGCAGAGAAGGCTTTGCCATTCTGGGTCTCAGGCAGTGGGGTTCCTGACATGTCAATAACATGCAATCATTCAGAGCTTCCTCTGCTCCTCATACCCAGGCAGTGTTTTAAGTATTACTTTATTATTATTATTACTTTATTATTGTTTTATAATCATAAATTGTTATTATTATTAGCATTAGCAAAGAAACCCATAAGCAGGAATCCCAGTTCAGCTCTCTCCTTTCATTAATTTGAAATCTTGTAAGTTAGAGCCTTTCACAAGGGAGGGGTACGGAAGGACTTTAGAACTTTGGGTTGAAAAAGCCATAGAGTGCTCAAAGCTCAGTAGGCAGTTCTGTAAAAACCAGCTACTAAGCAGCAGTCCTTCATGGTCTCTGTATCAGCTCCTGCCCTGTTTGAGTTTCTGTTTTGACTTTCTTTAATGAGGAACTGGGATGTGGATGTGTAAGCCAAATAAACCTTTTCTTCCCCCATTTGTTTTTGGTATAATGATTTATCACAGAACCCACTGTCTTAGGACAATGGTTGTTATGCCTTTAATGGAACTAATCTCATTAACAGCATAGCAGGTAGCTAGGAGATGGTAGCACATGTCTTTAATCCCAGTACTTGGCAGGCATAGGCAGATGGATCTCTGAGTTTGAGACCAGCCTGCTCTACAGAGTGAGTTCCAGGAAAGCCAGGGACACAGGGTGAAACTCTGTCCTGAAAACCCCAAAACAAACAAACAAACAAAACCCAAATATAGCTGCTTATTCAGAACTTGTCTGTCACCTTAAACTTGCTTGTGATTCTCTCCTCACATTTTTCACTCTATCACCGCGGGTTTGACAGAGAGTGGTAAGGAGTAACCACGCCTCAACCTGAATGGTGTGATGTCTTGACATTTGCTGATGAACCACTTGGTCCATTTCTTTTTAATTCAGGTACTCAGGACATGGACAAAGTGCAGACAGAGTCTTTGCCATTGTATAAGAATAGCACAGTATCTCATAAAGTCCGTGTTCCTCTTTGCAACCTCATGAGCTAGATATGCACTGAATGCGGTTATCTTGGCATTGTAGCTTACTAAATTCTCACCAGATGGTCTATTAAGCCCCTTTTACACTGCAGGATTTCTCTCATCCCACAGCTCCAAACCCATCCGCATTCCTTCAGAAAATACTTTTGAAAGGAAAGATTTATTTTGTCTTACAGTTGGAAAGGGACAGTCCATCATGGGAGGCAAGAGCTGGTGGGGAGAGCAGGCCCAGCTGTGGTGGCAGGAACAGGAAACAGCTGGTTACATTTCAGTCTGCAGTCACGGAGCAGAGAGATGAATGCGGCTGCTCAGTGCATAGTCTCCTCTTCCCCTTTTTAGGACCCTCGCCTATGAGGCAGTAGCATCCACATTCAGAGTAAGTATTCCAGCTTCAGTTGATCCTAAATGGAAATGACGTTAAAGACATCCCCAAAGGTGTGTTCCCGAAGGGGATCCTAAATGTAGTCAAGTTGACAATTACGATTACTCCTCAGGGAAATGTAAGTGAAAATGGCTCCAAGACTCCTTCTCACCTCAATTAAAATGACTAGCTTGGAGAAGACGAATGAGCAGAAATGACCAAGCCCACAGCCCAATGGTAGCTACACACTGCTGCCTCTTGGCTGGTAGATGTCATCGGAGGCTATGAGCTAGGCTTGACTGTCACCCCAGCCTAGTGTTAAATGAATAAGATGATCTACATGCAAATAGAATAACATGTCATTTTAAGAACTAGGTCTATGTCAACTTAAATGAGTAAAATCAACCAAGAGACAAAAATTCAACGTGGCACATGTGGTGGAATTACCTAAACAGATTTAAAGCAGCCTTTAAAATCTGCTTTAAAGATAATTAAAAACATCCCCAAAAGAAAACCAGAAAGGCCATTTTTTTTAAAAACAAAATGTGCTAAGAACTAAAATCTAAATTTTAGAATTCAAAATACAATAGCAAAAAGAAAAACAAAACCTGAAACTTCCTTTTGCATAAAGGGCAAATGGCTGGTTGTGGCCTAGGTTTCTCTGTCAAGAATAAGCACAAAGTTGGATGCCTCAAAAATACAGAAGTATCAGTGATTTTCAAGATTCATGACTGAGCATCCAACTAAGACAGAGCCTGAGTAGCAGAATTCTAAAGTATGGAAACACACATTGCAGTAAGTGCTGTATCCTTACATTTCCACTGGAGGTATTTGCTGTATTGTTAAAAGATGGAAAGGTTGCTAACAGGCAGAGTCAGAGATGAACTTTGATCAGCACCACAAAGCAGGCTAGGCAGTAGCTGAAGAGCATCAAGGTCATCCAACATTCAGCGACATCAACACAACAGAAACAGAATGTGCTGAGGGGAAACAATAACCCTATCTGATTTCCCCGGAAATAAATGTGCTTATGCTAAAGCAGTAAAGAGCCTCAGATAGAGATGGTGATTGGGAAACAGTATCTAGTAGTCTTAAGGAGGAACAGAGCTTGGGGAAACTCACAATGCTCAAAAAAAAATTGTATTCTTTGATCGTGGACTTTGCACAATTTCCAAGAGAAAGCACAAAAAACAATGAGAATGAATCAGAAATAGAATATACCTCACAAATCTGAATCAGAGTTTCTATAAAATAACTACCTGTGAGATGGCAAGGAACGTTCTTTTCCAGAAGATGGAACAAGTCAGTGTTTCAAAATAGTCTTGATTCTCTTCCATACTCATTAATCAACTTTCAATACAGTATTTGTAGGAAGAGTAGCAGACAAGAAAATAAAACAAAAGCCAAACAAGAAGAAAACACAAAATAAGTGACAATGTGCCAGAGTTCTCTAGATTGTACCATATTAGACAAGGACTCTAACATAACTGTAATTAAAATACTAAGAAAAATAAATGAAAAGATACAGAATTTAGGTGTATGGGCTACCTGAATAAAAATAAAACTAATAAAATCTATAAAAGTTATTTTAAAATAAATCGAATATAACATATAAGACCGTTTCCTAAAACAAAATGATAAAAAAATACCTAAACAAGATGGATATGCACATCAAATATTAGAAAGTAACCAGATTAAAAATGAAAGTGTGAAAAACATGTAAAAATTATGAGAAAACATTTTATTATAAAGGCAATTTAAGTTTTAGAAAAACAAAAACATCAGAAGATGATGGCTACAGCACTGAAGAGATAATGGCCAAAAAAATGTTACAAGGTGAAGGAAAGCATCAGGTTACAGACATTGATTCATGGGATTAATCAACAACAAAACAAACAGGGGCCAGAATGGCGAGTCAGTGACTCAATGGATGGGGAAAATGTGAATACTCAGCCAGGATTAATTAACCAAGTGAGTCCCTGTAGCTCATGCAAAGGTTGAAAGAGGGAAGTGACCACAGAAAGTTCTTCTTCATCATCCACTGTATACAATAGCACATGTGCTTACATACACATAGATGCACACATTTTGCACATATATGTATATATACATTCACACAATAATAATTTTAAAGTTTTAAAAATAATTACCCCATATCCCAGCTGCCTGTTGAAAATTAAAGCTGTTTTTCTTCTTCGTAATAGCAGAGACCAAGATAGGAGGATCCTTAATCCCAGGCCAGCCTGTGCATCATCCCTAAGACTTGTCTCAAAACTGCATAGGTCTGAGGATGTAGTTAGGGGAAATGTACTTGCCTAGCACATAAAAAGACCTAGGTTTGATTCCACACAACTATTATACCCCTCTTCAGTTAAAACAGGCAAGGGGAAATGGTGTATAAAAAATAAACACACACACACACACACACACACACAAAGCCAGAAATATCTATAATATCAAAAGCTGTCTTTTCAGCAGAAATTATGTAAGACAAAGAAAATACAATACTGTCATTAATGTAATTATATAAAGGATAATTGTAGTTCTATAACCTGAAAACAGTACTTGAATATAAAAGCAAAAGTGAAAAAAAAAAGAAAAACAACTAAAATCTAAGGTGATTCAACAATAGTAATCCTCTTAAAAAAAAATGTGAAAGCCAGTTACTCGTGCCAAACAAAGCTCAGTCCATCCGAAGATCACAAATGTAGGGAAATTCATAAATAGGTGGAGACAGCTAAATGTTTGGGTCCATTTATCACCCAACACATTGCCCATGTGATGGTGATAGCAAGGTCTGGAGTAGTTTAAATGAGACACGGAATGAAAAGAAAAAACAGCCATGATCAGCTCCGCAAAATGGAGGATTCTCTACCTAAAGCATTCTTTTCTTACTGCAATAGGTACCTTCATTTTTATCATCTTCTGATGGTTCAAGTGGTCTTTATGTGACACTAACAGAAAATAAATGAAGATGCTAATGAAACAGTAAAAAATAAATACAGGATAAAACCTTTATTTCAGTATGAAGAAAGAAAATAGAGGATGAGGAAGGGAAGGAGAAAAGGAAAAAGAAGAATAGTACTTATCAGATATCCTGATATGGTAATTAGATACAATCAACAATCACTAACCCAATGTACCTGTAGTTGTATCTGAGTGTCTTAAATATTTTAAAGAAAACATAAAACGTAGTGTTGAACTTTTACAAGTGGGACACTTGTCCTTATAAGGGTGACTATGATTTAACAAGAAGATGTGAACATTAAGCAAAGGAAAACCAGGGCCTGCAGTCATGTAATACAAAGTAAGATTGAAGGGAAAAATTAACACATAGAAAGTATATTCATGATGATAAAAAGTTCAATTATTGAGATGGAGAAACTGCGACTTTATACATACTTAGTAAAATGGCCTCAATATAAATAATAGAAAGTATTGTTAAACTGAACAAGGGGAGCATTAATGAACGTGCTGACATTGGTGGGAAAAGTTTATGAGGCCTCAAAAAAGGACTATGGGAAAGAAAGGAATGTTAAAGGCTGGAGAAATAGGCTTTCCCACAAAAGAGCCGACAAGTTAGTTAGCCAATACGAAGCTACCAGACCTTAAATACTGTACACACAAGTGACCACACAAGTAATTTTATACAGACTAAGCAGTTTGTATTTACTTATAAAAGTGTACATATATATATGGCATCTATATATTTATAAATATACAACATTACATAATTATATTATATATTTTACTCAAATTTATTATATATTGATATTGTGTATATTAAATGTAATATAGACAGAGATAACAAAGAAGTAGAGAATTTGTGAGAGAGGTATTTGGGAAATGTTGGCAGGAAGAAAGGGAAAGGAAAAGTGATGTAATTATATTTTAGTTTCAAAAAGCAAAAAAAAATAAAATAAACATTTATAATTTTCTAGGAAAAACTTAAAAGGAGGTGTACAGTTTGCTGGAGAGACATAAACCATTATCTATCATTCCCAGGCCATCAGCAACAGACCAAATAAATAACACTGTAATCTAACTTTGTTGGTTTTGTTCATTACTTTCTGGAGCATGCATCAGTCACTCAAACGTAGCCACTTCACAAAGTTCGCTCAACAGCACCAGCAGTGACTCATGGGGCTGAGTCCCTGGGTCTCCCTACATAAATGTGAGGCAGCTCACTTGGTGACACTTCTCTTAGATGGCACCTTTCTGAATTCCCAGAATTTTCTTAGTTTCCTAAGTCTCATGAGTTTGCCTTCTCCATCCAAGACACAAGGTTTAAATTTGGAGGAAATAGTTACACAAGAGGACAGCATAAATTCAGCAGCACACCCAAAGGGATTGCGTTCCACATGCCCTTGATTTATTTCTGTGATACTAAATCATTCAACATACGCAAAAAAACGAACAGATGGTTCCTGGAATACCAGGACAAAAGAGGGCCTTACCACTTCTATTCATATTATTGGAAATCATGGGTACGGTGACCTCGAGACCCTGTTTTGAGGTACATGCCTGTTGTGGCAAGTATGTGTCCTTAAACTCATGGTTGGAAGCAATATACTCGATAGGGAGGTATTGGACTTTAGGACTTTTAATAGTTGCTTTAACCCTGATAGATCTGTCATCATGAGTGACTTAGTGCAGTGTCATAGCAGTGGCTTCCTTGTAAATGACAATATCACTTTCTCTCCTCTCCTCACCTCTCCTCTCTCTTTTTCTCCTTTTCTCTTTTTTTTTCCATCTCCCTCATCTTCTTGTTACCCACTCTCATAGCCAGAAGGTCCTTAGTAGATGACTAAAGCTGTTGATAGTTTACATAGAACCTCTAGGATACTAGAACTGTGTGAGAGAGATAAATTCTGTTCGCTCTAAGCTATCTGGTCTATAGGATTTTATTGTAGCATAAAAATGGACTAAAATCTGCCTCTGGGATACCACACTCAGGATGATCTTTTCCAGTTCCCACCATTTACCTGCACATTTCATGCTTTCCTTGTTTTTTTATAGCTGAATAGATGGTGTATCCATTCCTCAACTGAGGGACATCTGGGCTATTTCCAACTTCTGGCTATTACAAATAAAGCTTCCACTACAAACATGGTTGAGCAGATGTCCTTGTTGTATACTTGAGTGTCCTTTGGATATATGCCTAGCAGTGGTATAGCTGGATCTTAAGGAAGCACTATTCCTAACTGTCTGAGAAAGTGCCAGCCAGATTGATTTCCAGAAGGGGTGGACAAGTTTACATTCCCACCAGCAGTGGAGGAGGGTTCCCCTTTCTCCACATTCTCTCCAGCATGTCTTGTCACTTGAGTTATTCATCTTAGCCATTCTGATGGATGTAAGGTGAAATCTCAGGGTCGTTTTGATTTGCATTTCCCTGATGACTAAGGATGTTGAACATTTCTTTTAAGTGTTTCTCTGCCATTCAATATTCCTCTATTGAGAATTCTCTGTTTGGCTCTGTACCCCATTTTTTAATTGGATTACTTGATTTGTTGCTGTTTAACTTCTTGAGTTCTTTATATATACTGGATATTAGCCCTCTGTCTGATAGAGGGTTGGTGAAGATTCTTTCCCAATCTGTAGGCTGTCGTTTTGTTTTGATGAGAGTGTCCTTTGCTTTACAGAAGCTTTTCAGTTTCATGAGGTCCCATTTATTGATTGTTGCTCTTAGAGCCTGTGCTGTTGGTGTTCTGTTCAAGAAGTTGTCTCCTATACCAATGAGTTCAAGGCTCTTCCCCACTTTTTCTTCTAACCAATTTGGATACTAGACATATAATATAGGATAAACATACTAAAATATGTTCACCTAAGGAAGCTAATCAGGAAGGAGGACTCTGGCTAAGAAGCTCAATCCCCATTCAGAAAGGCAAAGAAGGTGGACATCAGAGGAGGGAGAAAACAGGGAACAAGACAGAAGTCTACCACAAAGGGCCTCTTAAAAGTTTTACCCTGCAGGGTATTAATACAGATTTTGAGACTCGTAGCCAAACTTTGGGCTGAGTGCAGGGAATCTTATAAAGGAAGTGAGAGATGGTTAGACCTGGAGAGGACAGGAGCTCCACAAGGACAGTAACAAATCCTAAAAGTCTGAGCATAAGGGTCTTTTTTGAGACTGATACTCCAGCCAAGGACTACTCTTAGAAATGGCCTGGAACCCCTGCACAGATGTAGCCCATGGCAGTTCAGTGTCCAAGTGGGTTCCATAGTAATGGGAACAGGGTCTGTCTCTGACATGAACTGATTGGCCTGCTCTTTGATCACCTCCTCCTGAAGTGGGAGCAGCCTTACCAGGCCACAGAAGAAGACAATGCAGCCATTCCTGATAGACTAGGTCCAGAGGGAAGGGGAGGAGGACCTCCCTTTTGAGTGGACTGGGAGAGGGACATGGGTGGGAAAGAGGGAGGGTGGAATTGGGAGGGATACAAAATGAATAAACTGTAATTAATAAAAATAAAAAATGGACTAAAATCATATATGATGGAATGATATCAGTATCTTGAAGAGATAGCTATTTTACCCCATGTACAGTGCAGCATCGTTCATAATAACGAAGACAGAATCTTTGTGGGTTAAATGGAGATGTTACAAATAAGCACTGTGGTATATTATTTTTCTTTCAAAAAGAAGATTATTCTGTGATTTGTGACAAAATGATTGAAGATGGAAGACCAGTAAGTCAAACAATCCAGCTCCAGAAGACAAATTCTATCTGATTTCCCTTATCAAAAAAAAAAAAAACATAGTAAATTTGAAGTCATAGGAATGGGCAGAGCCTACAGAAAAGGAAGAAGGACAGAGGAGAGAAAATGGTAAAAGTGTACATTTTAATTAGACAAAAGAACTAAGTTTTAGTGATCTGTTGTATAGAATTATGACAGTGGCAATGTATACTTCAAATCTGCGGAAAGAGTAGATTTTAAATGTTCCTAGCACAAAGCATATGTGAGTTAGTAGGTATGTTAACTAGCCTTATTTAATGATTTAAAAGTTACACACACACACACAGTCATCTTGCTTTTCTGTAACAGTTTTATGATGTCAGCTTTAATTGTCAACTTCACACAACTGAGAATCACTTGGGAAGAAAATCTCAAGGAGGATTTCTCTACTCTGAATTGGCCTTTGGGATATTGTCTTAAGCTAATTGGTGTGAGCATATTTGGCCCACTATGGTTGGCAAAATAATCTACACAGGGGTCCCGAATTGTATAAGAACAGAGAAATCAAGCTGATTACAAGCAAAAAGTGAGCATGAACAAACCCATTTGTCTACCCGAAGTGTGAATGTCATGTGATTAGCTGCTGAGTGGATATGACGTGTGACTAGCTCTTGCCTTGACTTCCCCACAATGATGAGGCATAATTTAGAATTTTAAGCTGAAATGAATAAATAAACTCTTTTTCCCCCCTATGTTACTTTTTGATATGGTATTTTACCACAGCAATGGAAAGGCAACTAGAGCACACATTACAATTATTTGTTGATTTAAACAAAATTAAATTTAAAAATAATTTTGAAAAATAAAAAGGGAAAAGCAGAACTGCAGTTGGAGAATTTAGTAAATCCAATCCCTTTTAATAACTGATTGGGCATGTAATGACAAAAGTGATGAAGATAGGTGAGGCTTTAACAAAAATAAGTTTTGTCTTAGTCATATGTTTGTGTTTCTCTAAGACACTGTTGTTTGGATGTGAAATGTCCCCTACAAGCTCATGTGCTTGGACATTTGGTCCTCAGTTGCTGCTGGTGCTTTGGAAGGCTGTGAATGTTTTAGAAGTTGGAGTCCCCTGGAGGAAGTCAGTAGTCATTGGTGGCCAGGGACTAGCCTGCTTCCTGTCCACACTGCTTTCTTTCTTTTTTATTAATTTTTATTTTTTAAATATTAACCACAGGTTATTTATTTTGTATCCCAGCTGTAACCTTCTCCCTCATTCCCTCCCAATCCCACCCTCCCTCTATCATCTCCTCCCTGCCCTTTTCCAAGTCCACTGCTAGGGGAGGTCCTCCTCCCCTTCCATCTGACCCTAACTTATCAGGTATCTTCAGGACTGATTGCAATGTCCTCCTCGGTGGCCTAGCAAGGTTGTTCCTCCCTTGGGGGTGAGGGTAAAGGAGCCAGTCATTGAGTTCACGTCAGAAATAGTTTCTGTTCCCCTTACAAGGGAAACCCACTTGGAAACTGAGCTACCATGGGCTACATCCTAGCAGGGGTTCTAGGTTATATACACACATGGTCCTTGGTTGGAGAGACAGTCTCATAAAAGACCCTTGTGTCCTGATATATTTGGTCCTTGCGGAGCTCCTGTCCTTTCCAGGTCATACTAACTCCCGCTTTTATCATATGATTCCCTGCTCTTTACCAAAGGTTTGGCTATGAATTGCACACTCTGCTTTCTAGCTGTGGATACAATGATATCAGCCACATGACTTCCGCACTGTGATGTACTGTGTCCTCTTAAGACCCTGAGCCGGAACAAACCTTAAGTTGCTTTTATTATCACAAAACAGGGAGAAAAGTAGCCACTTTAGAGTATTTGTTAAAATCCTCTGCAGAGTGGAAACAAAAGATTTCCACAAAATATTCAAAGAATCAACATTATCTAGAGTATGCTGGATCTTACTCTTTTTATTTGACAAAATACTTAGTGTCCTAATTAGTGCAGTAAGATTAACAAAAAGTTAAAATAATTTCTTATCATTCTCACATAGTTTTATATGCAAAGAAAATTCAGAAGAATCCAGAAACTATTATAATTAATAAGTAAATTTACCAGAAGACTAAATACAAAATCACTTTTATCTCTGGGAACCAGAGTCATTTAGAAAATAAAATTAAGCAAACAAGATAATGTGAACATAGAATATTAAATAATTAAAAAGGAAGAGATAAAATAGAATGTTATAATTAGATGTTGAGTAAAATATTATCTGATAGCTAAAGAAATATAGACAGGAAAAATTAAGAAATGAAACTATCTTTAGTAGATTTAATATATCACTAGCAAAACAAATATAATAGAAGAACAGTTAAATTCTGCTATGACCTGATGCATTTTTAATGTTCTAAATTATATTTATCTTTGTTGCTTATTTGTTTTACATTTTAAGAATTTCATCGTTATTCTTCCAATTTCATTTTGATTGGTTATAGCCATTAACTCGCAATTTAAACTCTAAACTTCTGTTTTATATTAAAATACACAAGTGTTTATCCTATACCTCAATATATTTGTATTTTCATTGCAAAAAACACATCACAACAAGTAAATATCTATTTCATAAATAGTTCAATACATATCACATAAACTTCACTAATGTAAACACCAAGCTCCCAAAGTAAAGCGGGTACTATACTAGATTTATGTTGAACTCTCATAATCACAAAAGGTATACATAACTTAATTTGTGGGCTCTTTAACCATTATCCTTTATTTGAGAAATGGGGAATCCCTAAACGTATGAAACTCAGTGAATCAAATCTGCTGGTAATAAGTCAAGAGGAGGCACCTTTTGCCAGGATTTTTTTTCCAGAAGAGGAGTGTGTTTGACAACAATTCCTAGCATAATCCTAAATCTGAAAGGTAAGGGTCCTTCTAGGAACAAGTTGATTATGGTATTGGCTGTGGTCATGTCTTCACATGGTTAAAGAACATGAGGACTCCTAGCTTTTGTCTTCCTGAGTGCTCATTCCATAGATACCCTCACCCATCCAGCAATTATTCTGTTGATTTGCTCTTTTCATCCTAAACACTTCCTTTCTGCTTCTGGCCTCAACATCTTCACACAGTATGCTGTCAAGGTGGTAATGCTGTTGTTCTGACAATCGCATTTTCAGGAGGCTTAGACCACTGCAAATTCTTTTCCACCCATGAAGATCTGTGCATGGGAGTAATGGACTTACATCAGCTAAGTGAGAAACCAATGGAAGGATTTGTCAAAGCAAGAAAAATGCAGAGTCAGAATAATTGTGTGCATTATTTAAGGGTCAAGCTAGAACACTCTTGCAAATTCGAGGTAGATCCTTTTGTGTAGATCAAGTTACATGTTTTCATATCCTCATCTCTTTCTTTACCCTCCATGTAAGCTGCAAGAACACATAAAAATATTGTTACTATTGGATCCTGCATGTGTTGAAATCATTCATTAGCAAAGCATGGCATAAAAAATGCATGCATTTTGTTTCTTATTTTCTAACAGATTTCTCACAAGTTCACAGAAGTCACTTGGGCACTTTTTAAAGGCTTTTCTCTGCCCACACCATACTGTGATTTTTTTTTCTTCTTCTTCCTGATACAGGAAATGAAAGTTTTCCTTGTGGAAAACAAGCATGATGTTCTGCAACTCGAAGGCCATGACAGAATGTTCTTGAAAATGTGTCATTTCCTTTTGAATCAGTTTGCTCCATCTTACGGATATCAAGTGTAATCTTGGTAAGAACATACAGGGAGAAAGCACAGAGCTTAGCACATGGCTCATGTTCAAATGTGTGTATTTGTTAAAAATCAAATAATGTTCCAGAACACATAATTTCACAATTGTTTGAAGTTTTTATTTTTGCTTTATAGTTTCCCATGATACTGGAAAGAAGCTCTAAAAGTCCAAAGACAATTAATGTTGACAAAAATGACAACAAGAGCAATGATGATCTTCAACTCATATCAGTGCAAGCAAAGAGAAAATTTTTAAATGAAAAAAAATTGCATGTAACATTATGGAATCCAAAATGCAACAACAACCAACACTTCAGAGAAATCCCCAAGGCCATGAAACATATCATTGATATAGAACATTTTGACATTTTGGTGTAATAGACAACTGTGATGGCATCTATAGCCCCAAAGTTTACATTATCAAGAGATGCTGGAAGTGATGACAAAGTCATTCAGTAACTTTTGACATCTCCCTTTTCTAAGTCACAAGTCTGTGATAACAACCTCAAATTTTAATTAATTTATTAATTTATTCACTTTACATCCCTGTTGTAGCCCTCTCTCTCCTTTCCTCATGGTCCAATCCTCCCACCCTTTTCCCCTACTCCCCCTCCCTTACTCCTCAGAAAAAGAGGAGCCCCCGCCACCAACCCACCCCAACACATCAACTTGCATCAGTATTGAGCAAATCCTCTTCCCCTATGGCCTTTCCCGGCAACCCCACAAGGGGGAAGTAATTCTGGCAAGCAGCAGAGTCTATGTCTGAGACAGCGCTTGCTCCCCTTACTAGTAGACCCACTTGATGACCAAGCTGCCCATCTGCTACATCTGTGTAAAGGCCTAGGTCTAGTCCATCCATGGTCTTTGGTTAGTGCTTCAGTTTCAGCAAGCCCTTCCGGGGCCTGGATAGTTGGCCCTGCTAGTCTTCTTGTGGAGCTCCTGTCCCCTCCGGGTCCTTTTATCCTTCTCCCCACTCTTCCACAAGGCTCACTTTGTTCCACCTAATATTTGGCAGTGGCGCTCTGCATCTGTTTCCGTCTGCTGCTGGGTGGCGCCTCTCAGGACAGCTCCTGTCTGTAAGCATAGCAGAGAAAAGATAATGTCGAGTCAGCGGTTGGCTCTCTCCCATGGGGTGGGCCTCAGGTTGGATCAGGCACTGGTTACATTCCTTCTCTTAGTTGTTTCATTCTGAAGGTACAGATTTAAAACCAATTCACCCACTGCTGCTCGAGATTTCTACAAAGCACAGGTCCTAGGCTCTCAGATAATTATCATTATATATTTTCACCCCTTTGAGCACCTGATTTCTGGAATTAAATAACTCTACACATAATCAGTCTTGAAGTGTTTTCCCTTTTACCTCACGAACCATGCCCTTAATCCAACACAGTCCCTAATATCTGACCAGGTAGCCAGATGGCACAAAGCCTGGGAATATTTGCTTAACAAACTCTCCAAGCAATTCCTGTATCAAACAAAATTTAAAACAAGCTGCTCAGAACTGTTGAGTTTTTTTAAATGAATTTTAAATAAATATCATTTTTAGTTTTAAATGAAAACTTCCCTGCATTTTAGCAATGATTTCAAATAAAAGTTACCTCTTTAGACCTCTGACTCTCTCCACACAGCTTACAAAGAGAAAGCTCTCTGGAAATCATTATATACAGAGGTTCAGTTCTGTTCACAATAGCCCAACAGGTGATGGAGGACTGCAGTTATTCTTGGGCTGAACCTAGAAAAAAAAAAGTCACCATTTTCTATCTCTGTGGGCTATTTTCAGGAGTATCACTTTTTAATAATACAGGGACTATTATCCATCAGGAAGATGCTTAACATCATTTGCAGTGAGTCAGTCTTTGCTCTGGAACTTGAAATTGATCCTCCCTCCTGCCAGCTTGTCTGATTCTGGAAACACTGATCAATATCAAACAATTTGTCATTCCAAATGCAGGAGCTCAATTCCATTGTAGGATTTAAATTCTAAAGGGTATTTCTATTCATCATTTTATGTATGAAAAATAGAAGAGAAACAAACTTTGCTTGACTACTGCTGCCTTCCAGGTGTTAAGGCGCTGACAGGCTTCTTAATCTTACGCTTTCATTCAGAATCAGGGGTCTATTCAAGTAAAAAGGGGCAAGGTCGGAGCCGTGGCTCAGGAGATATGAACACAGGCTGCTCTTCCAGAGGACCCAGGTTTGATTCTTAGCACCCATGTTAGACATCTCATTGCTGCCTGGAACTCCAGATCTAGGGAATTGGGCAACCTTTTCCATCCTCCATGTGTACCTGCCCTTACATATATATCTTGCCTCTTCACATATGCACATATGTGTGATTAACAATAAAATAAATATTAAATTTGTTTTCAATGCGAAGGGTCGTGTTATCCAAACGTTCAGGTATCACACATTCTTATTATACTCTCATCTGTCAACATTGTTTGCTTATTATCATGTTCCATAGGTTCTCAACAAGAAACATGGTAATAATAAAAATAAAATAATAAAATAATAAAAATAAATAAAAATAATAAAAATTAAAATAAAAATGATAAAAAAATAAACACACCTTTTCCAGATTGAGCAGCTAATATTTACTCTTTAAACTTTGTTTTTACATTTTATGCAGTGCATGTGTGTGTGTGTGTGTGTGTGCATGTACATGCTCATGAAACACACCATGATACTCCATGATACTCGTAGAAGCCAGAGAACAACTAGTGGGTGTTGGTGTTTTCCTTCCAGCACGTCAGTCCTGGGAATTAATTGAACTCAGTTCAGTAAGTTAGATGGTAGACACCTTTACCCACTCAGTTATTTCCCTGGCCCACATGTTGACTTTTAGAAATGTTATTGTTGAATATTTTTCAACATGTTATTGTATTCAACATGTTTTATTCAACATGCTAATCATGTTACAACATCATTACCATGGTGTACTTGAAAGACATTAATAATATGATTTCTTGAAATCTTCAGACATTGTCCATGTAAACAAAGACTACAAAACATGAGCAACATGAAGTTGCTGTGTCGCTGTAACTTTGTGGTTATGTTTTCGCCACGGTTTCATTCAAATGAGTAGGTGAATGAAATTGATCATGTTTCCCAAAAGAAAGCTCAGCCTAAAGGTAATGAGGGAATACTTATCTTTTGCTCTTCAAAACAATATTTTCCTAAATAACTAGGGTCATCAATCTGAATTTGAATATAATCACAATCTATTGTTGATTCCTTTATGACGATAATTGTATTTATAGCATAACAACTCAACTCCTTGACATATCACAAAGAAGACCCTTTGTGTGTCATGCCAATACTTTGCTTTCTGCTTTGTCTTGTAAATATACATATAACATACCTTGGCAGGAGCTACAGTTGGTTGTGGTTGACTCCTCACCCCAACTGTCTGTCTTCTACCCCCCCATGCTGTTGTTTCCTTGCTGACTGAAAACCTTCCTCGGCCTGCCACCACCCACCCACATCCCTTTCTTGAGAAAGTTTTCATGCTCCTGATTCTAGACTGAATTGTGTGACTCATCTTTGTGTTCCTAAAACACCATGTCCATTTCTATCAATGGATTACTGTTAGCTTATTCTCTTCCCTTTTTTTTTTTTTACTACATCTTTTTCTCCACTGTGACTAAGGACTCTATTTTATCTGCATTTCAGTCTCTAAGCTGTTGGTCAATCGGTGTTAATAAATATTCATTGAAAACATAAATTGATGAATGAATGAATGTAAAAAGGTCAGTTAATTTGGATCCTATAGAATGAAACATGCTTAAATAGAAAAAGGCTTTTGTGTTGGCAAACACATAAGTGTGTTATTTAAAATATATGGTAGACAAGATTTGTGCCTTAAAATTCTAGAAGGTCTTTAAAATTTATTTATTTTTATTTTACATGGACAAGCATTTTGCCTGCATGAATTTAAGTGAACTGCATGCATTCCTGATGTCACACAGGGCAAACGAGGATGCTGGATACCCTGGATCAGAAGTCATAGGTGATTCAAAGCTGTCATGTAGATTCTGGGGAAAAAAATTGGGTCCTCTTCAGGAGCAAAGCTCTCTTCACTGCTGAGTCATCTCTCTAGCTACTATAAGCCTCTGAAAAAACAATGCCTTTTAAAAAATAGAATATAATTATATTACTTCCCTCTTCCATTTCCTTCCTCCAAACTTTCCCATATATCTCCTGACTTTTTAAAATCCATAGCCTCTTCTCTTTTTTTTCATTAATTGTTGATAGATTCCTAAATACGTAAGTACTGCCTTCATGGGTCTGTTACTTGCACTCATGTGTGAGACCAAACCAGGAATAAGAACAATACACCTTGCACGTTCATGGGAGACCAAAGCACACACACACACACACACACACACACACACACACACACACACACACACACACAAAAGATACCTTTCAGGTTCTGTTTGTAGTTAAGACAGTTAAGTTTCTGTTTGTCCTATGCTTGTTTGACCCAACTGCACCAGATTTTTGATCACATGTGGGTGGGAGATACCTGGGCAGGAAATACATCAGGGTGTATGCTCACCCCTGATTGGACCTGATGGGAAATACTGTGCCCCTGTGGTTGCCTTTTTTTTTTTTAAGCTCCTGCAAAATGTGACTCATGGCCATTTCCTGGGAACTCTGGAATGGAGCTGGCTAGAGTCCATCAGCCTGGCCAGGATTTAATTAAAGCTTGTTTCAAATTTGGCTTAAAATTGTGGTAATAACCTTATTCTCAACCGATGGGATTACATGTTTTTGGGGCTGACCATTTGGTATTGGATAATCAACTGGTGTTCTTCCCTAAGGAAGACTACTTTTTCATTCTGTCAGCATTCTTTTTTAATTAATTATTTTTATTAATTACAGTTTATTCACTTTGTATCCCAGCTGTTGCCCCTTTCTTCGTCCCCTCCCAATCCCATTCTCCCTCCCTCTTCTCCATCCATGACCCTCCTTGAGTCCACTGGTAGGGAGGTCCTCGTCTCCTTCCATCTGATCCTAGTCTATCAGGTCTCATCAGGACTGGCTGCATTGTCTTCCTCTGTGGCCTGGTAAGGCTGCTCCTCCTTTGGGGGGAGGGGGTGTGACCAAAGAGCAGACCACTGAGTTCATGTCAGAGACAGTCCCTGTTCCCAATACTAGGGAACCCGCTTGGACACTGAGCTGCCATGGGCTACATATGTTCAGGGGTTCTAAGTTATCTCCATGAATGGTCCTTGTTTGGAGTATCAGTCTCAGAAGAGATCCCTGTGCTCAAATTTTTTTTTCCCTCTCCTTGTGGAGCTCCTGTCCCTTCCAGGTCTTTCTATCTCCCCCTTCTTTCATAAGATTCCCTGCACTCTCCCAAAGTTTGGCTATGAGTCTTAGCATTTGCATTTGATACCCTGCTGGGTAAATTCTTTCAGAGGCCCTCTGTGGGAGGTTCCTGTCCTGTTCACTGTTTTCTCCCTCTTCTGATGTCCATCCTGTTTGCCTTTCTGAATGAGGATTGATCATCTTACCCAGGGTCCTCCTTCTTGATTAGCTTCTTTAGGTATACAGATTTTAGTATGATTATTCTATATTATATGTCTAATATCCACTTACAAGTGAGTATATAACATGTGTGTTTTTCTTCTTTAGTTGCCTGTAGTTCTTCATGTTGAGGCCGCCTAGATTCCACGCTATCCCCTTCCCCCATTAGCATGGCTATTGGCGCTGTTCTTGTTCTAAGTACTCATGTTGGTGAGAATTTATGACGTTCTCTGACATTCCTCGGAGACAAGACACCTGGCTCTGACAGTTTTCCTGCTACCTCTTCTGAAATGACTCCTGATCTACAAGGCTGTTTAAACAAGCATCCTTTATTGATGAGTCTTTTAGTTTTCTAGTTTTCATTTTAAAGCTTACTTGTAAAATAATCCTCATTCTTTTCTCTCTATGGTATTTCTAAGAGCCATTGGGACCACGTGGTGTGAAGGATGAAGGCTGAAACACCTGTCTGCTATCCCAGCTTCCTCATGATTTGGCTATGATTTTGTTGAAGCTTATCCACTCCTCAGAGTCTTGCTTTCTTGTGCGTAAAATTATTATCATAATAAAATACCTCATGAGGTTTCAGTGGAGATAAATAAGACAGGTAAGTGAAAATATTGTATTCTTTTTGTTCTTATCTGAATAACTCTTTTTCTGTTTGTTCCAGAATGGATACGCTTTTAAAGAGTCCAACAATGAATGTAACTAAATACTCTTTAAAAGCATACGGTGGGAGATGCCTCAGTCAATAAAGTGTTTACCATGCAGGCATGAGGATGTGAGTTCAGAAACCTAGTACCCACATAAAAACTGGGTGTGGTGGTATGTACCTGTCTTCAAGGTGTTCGGGAGGCAGTAGGGTCTCTCCACCTGAATCAAAGAGGTCCATGGTCAGCTCTTCCCTCAAAAAATAAGGTGGTAAGCTGGGAATAAAGTACATGCCTCTCACCCCAGCATTTGGGAGGCAGAGGCAGGCTTATTTCTGTGACTTTGAGTCTAGTTGGGCCTACATAGCAAAATCCAGGCCAGCTAAGGGCTACACAGTGAGACTCTATCGCAAAAAATTAGTAAGTAAGTAAAAAGATGCAAGCAATCTTGTGTTCCTCAGGCGATGTGAGTCTGCAGTAAGCAACTCCAGACAATAGTCTCTCTCGAACCGTCTTCTTTGTGCGTCCCTTTGCTCCAGCCTCTGTCCCGAAGCTCCTGTCCTCACAAAGCCTTTCCAGTGTGGCACAAAATATTCACCCTCTTACCCTGGTCAGTGCAAGATTTCCCTCTGCTCTCCATTTGTTCCCTCTGTCTTCTCAGGGGCAGACTAAAAGCCACCTACACTCATGCACACCTTTGTAGTTCATGAGCTGCTCTTCCACGTGATGCCCGTAGCTCCGGTGAAGATCAGTCACATTTCAGTCTATGAAGACTGTATTTCTACCTGATAACCCAATCATCATTGGACTCACACATTTTAGCTCTGAGTGTGGGGGATGGGCAGCAACGCCTTTCTTTCTAATTCCCTCATTCAACCCTATTAGGGTAGAACATCACTGACAATAGAAATCCTGTCCTCTGTGTTCAAGAACTTTGGATTACTGGTTGATAAGTAAAATTGCTTCGACTGAACAAACTGTGCATGCATGTGTGCGTGCGTGCGTGTGTGTGCACATGTGTGTCAACCACCATAAAAAGATCTCAAGATATAGTCACAGACTATGTAAATATTAACTTAATTCAGGGTACAGATTAAATAGGGAAGTGTCTAGAACACCAGGCAGGCATACACAAGGAAATTATCATAAGCTTTTATCTCAAGAAGGAAACTATTTTGTCAGAACTAAGCAAGAGACTTGTCATGTGTGGAAATAAGAGTTTAGGCAGAGTCAGCACACAAGAAGAGCTAACAGTTTATTATCTTAGACTTCTAGGCTGAGAGAGATTCCACATATGACAGACTCATTAAATCCAACAAAAGGCTGATGCTTTTCTCTTTTTTTCTATTTTCATTTTTACTTTATTTACCTAATAAAGCGGAGTGTATTTACCATGGAAAATATGGTAAGTAGGCAGGGAAAGATGGAGCTGAACAGGTGATGCAAAGTTGGAAATTCTTACTGTTAGAAGGACAGCACCGACATAGGAATTTGGACAAGCAGCGGACCATACAGAGACACTTTGCTCCTAGGAGTAAACTACAGTGACCTCATTAGCATTGGTGCATTTGGATTTCTGTTCCAAATATGCATCCTCTACAGATTTGCTCATATTGAGTGATTTCCAGGTGTCCCAGCACATGAGATACCAAAGAAGGAGGCTCACGAGCCTGGAATCAGCCTGGAGTTATCCTAGAGTACAGAGTGAGATTCAGTCTCACTAAATTAACCAACTTACTCCACTGAATAAAATCTAATACTAAACAAAATGCAGTATGTTTTTTTCTGGTTTTGTTTTGTTTGTTTTACTTAAGGTTAAGACAAGGAGTGTTATCATTCTGTACCAGCCCTACCATGTCAGACATGGTCTGTAACTCAAGCAAAAACCAAGCTACAAACTACAGAAGGGTAGATTGATGCATTTGGTGGCTTTCACCTAAATAAAACTTCAAATGATCAGTGTTTCTCAAAGGAATCAAAGGGTGAATAAGAACAAATGTTTTATGCTGTCTGTATGCTGCCTACTATGACTTGGTATTTTTTGGCTCTTTTGTAATTTGTTATTGTTTTTTAAACAGATCACCAGAAACTGGAAAGGGAAGCCAGAATCTGCCATCTCTTAAGGGCAGTGACTGGCTTGAAATGCTGAGCACTAGTTCAGAGATAACATCACTGGTCATGGGAAGTGAATGGGTAAGTATATATAGACCAGGGTGATGGTGACCAATATGAAAGAATGTCCCTGTATAAAGTATAGGGAAAAGTTCAGGAGACAAATTAGTAATTTCTAAATGTAATTTGAGGACGAATATAGGAGAAAAATCGAAGTTTCTGTCTAGAATATGTGGAACTTAGTAACTGAGGTAGGGCTATGGAGAGAGAAGCAGATTGGGAGAGGAAGGTGCTAGACTCAATTCTATGCATCACAGAGGCCTGTTGGCAAAGTGTACTTAATGCCTTTGTGTGACTCTCTAAAACAAGGTTAGATGCTATTTCTAGCTCTGTTTCTGTAGTCGTGAATAAAAACCATGACCCAAAGCAACTTAGGGGAGGAAGGTTTTATCGGCTTACAATTTCAGGTCAAGGCGCGTCATTTCAGAGCGGTCAAGACAGTAACTGAAGCAGCTCATCACATCTCGTCCACGGTCAAGCACAGAGAGATGTGACATCCATGATGGCCACTCCCTTGCTCCTCCTGCAGCTCGCTCTTCCACTCTTAAGACTCAGGACCCAGTCTATGAAATAGTGCCCCCCCACTCAAGGTGGGCCTTCGCACCTCAACTCACAGTCATGACAACCCCACAGATATGCCCACCTCATCTCAGTTGGGGCTTTCTTGTCAGGCGGAATGTGGACAAAACTAACCAGTGTCAACACTGCTGGTGGAGAGTTCAAGGAAGGACAAGAGTCTAACAACTTATGTGGTCCATTGGGTTAAACAATACACAGCCCATCTAGGGGCTTAAGGTTCCTTGAGAGGAAATGAGTGTGAAGAAGAAACGGAGTGAGGGCGAAAGGGAACTGCAGAGATACTAACCTCTGCCATAGACAAGCCCGGAGTATCGTATGGTCTGATAACTGAACTCTCATCTCCTTCACAGTGTAATGAGTCCAAGCCCTGACTCATTACAAAGCCCCTCCCCCCCCACCATCTCCACCACCAGGTAGTTCCTCAATAAATGTCCTTGCAGTCACAAGAGGAAACAGAGCGAAGACTTGTAGATGAAAGCCTACCTGTCGTGTTTAATTGGCTAGAATCAAAATGGGCCCCTTAACTTCGAGAGGCTGGGGGTACAGGGGAATAAAAAAAATAACAGTTACCCTTGGAGAAAGAAGAGAAGCAGAAACCCAGCGAGAATCAATACAGATCCGCCTAGCAAAGGACTGATTTGGTGGGATGAATTCAGAGCAGGGGCAGAGAGGTAACTTCTAGGATATGTTTTAAAAAGCAACTTAAGGATTAGAGAGCAGTTTATTAGACAGTGAGGGAAGGGGGCTCTGGGCCTCAAGAGCAGAGTAAGCGAAGCCCTCGGTCGGTTGGTCATTCATAGGCCAGGGGTCACGAGGGAGTCAGCTGTGCTGTTCGGAACCTGACGATGCCAACCTCTGAAAACACTTCACCTACGCCTGCTTCCAGACAAGTCAGAAGTCAGGCTCAAAGATCGGGTGGGGTACACTGTAGGACCAAAACAGGAGAACTATACCTCACGGGTTAGGAGTTCTGCTTACAGTTAAAAATCAAGTTCCTGTTTGTCCTACGTTTGTTTGGCCCATCTGTCCTGGGTGTGCTTGGTGCTTGATCACGTGTGAGCGGGAGGTACGTGGCCAGAAGGTTCGTGGGCAGGAAACATGCCCAAACGTATGCTTGCGGCTGATTGGACCTGGTGGAAAGTGCAGTGAATTGCAGGGTTCGCCATCTTTAGACCCTGCAACATGTGACTCGCTGGCCAGAGTCCGTCCTCCTAGCCAGCATTTATTTACAGCTTGCTTCAAATTTGGCTTAAAATTGAAGTACTGTTCTTATTCTCCTCCGGTGGGATTAACAACACGTAAGCTAATTTTTTTTTTTTTTTCGAGCAGGATTTCTCTGTGTAGCCTTGGCTGTCCTGGACTTGCTTTGTAGACCGACCTGCCTTCGAACTCACAGAGATCTACCTGCCTCTGCCTCCAGAAGTTTGCATAAGCTAATTTTTTAATTAAATTTTTATTTTTATATTAATTACAGTTTATTCATTTTGTATCCCAGCGGTGGCCCCCTCTTTTTTCCCCCTCCCAAACCCATCCTCCCTCCCTCATCTCCTCCCATGCCCCTCTCCAACTCCACTGGTAGATGAGGTCTTCCTCCCCTTCCATCTGACCCTAGCTGCATAAGCTAATTTTTAAAGTAAATCATTTGTTTATTTGTTTTTCTTTTAGGGTGCATATTATATTATGCTACATGTAATGAACAGACCACAGTCACCCAATTAAACACATAGAAACACTGCCCATAGACTGTTTATTTATCTGCATATTTTATTTTTTAGATCTTTCCTTAGGGTTTTTTTTTTCAATCTTTTATGAGAACGTTGCTTAACACTCTCGGATCTTAGATAATGATGCTGACATTTTTCTGTTAGAATTCTATAAAAATTATCACCAACATGAATTTCTATTACAACATTTTTAATGTTTTCTCTAAATCAATACAGATTATTTTTTTTTCCTTTTAATGAACAATTTGAGAAGGGTGCACTGGGACAATGCTTCCTGTTTCAGTCAGAAGCAGCAATAACAAAACGTGACCTGAAGCACTATTAAGGTAATTGGAAGTGTAATTATTCCAGAGAATTTTGAATTTAAATTGTCAGTTCACTGAACATGTTACTCAAATACCTGCCAATCTCTCCCCAAAGATGTCAAAATCAGTGATAAAAATAATTCCTGATGAATTGATTGAGAAGCTGCATATTTTCCAGTCACCATGTATTTAATACGTACTATAGTTTTATTTTTGAGTTGTTTGTTTCAGCTCTTTCTAGAGGCTGGATTAACTGTAATTTTATCTTGCTCTTAATTAGGAAAATCAGTATCCATTGTGTTTTTCCTTTGTATGTCTTGGAGATTATCAAAATTTGGACTTAACTATTCTTGTTTCCAAAATGGAAAGTAAAACAAGTTTTGATTGTAGAAGAATCAATAAAAGAATTTCAAATGCAAGTTACAAAAAGTCGTGAGCAGCCAGGTGGTAAAAACACTCTCCCTTAATTCCAGCACTCGAGAGACAGAGACAGGCGGGCACTCCGTCAGGACAGCCAGGGATACACAGAGAAACCCTGTCTCAAAAACCCAATGGGGAAGAAAAGAAAGAGAAAGAACAGACGAATCATGAGAATTTCATAGAAGCAGAAAAGAAACTTTTAAAATAAAGTGGGAGAATCTTGAATGGGGGCAAAGATGTATCAAGGTTAAAAAGAATTCCTGGCAACGAGGCCTGCTGGAATTTCAGTTACTTTGCTAGTGTTTTTCACGTCACACGAGAATCCACGTGCTTGAGCCACACGCGCGGACACAGACAGAAGCGCTATGCTTTTTCACATTTTAGCAATGACATCATACTTTGGGAAACTCAGTAAGTTCAGCAATAATTCTAAATAGTCTGGCCTGGCTGTGAAGCCACTGCCAAAGACGAAAGAGCGCCATCTAGTGAACTCCTTGACGAATCTCTCCTACCTGTCTGAGGCTGGTAACCAAGGTCTCTACTGCGGGCCGCTTCTCTGAGGCTAATATTGCAGTGAATGAAATTTTCTCATAGGCCTTTCCACTGTGCTGGGCATTTTTATTTGGAATCCTGTATCAGTGGTGTCCCGTACTCATTTGCATCTGCTAATATTCTATCCACACTTCAAGACACAAATTAAAATTCTGTTTCCTCACTACGACTCCTCCCTTTCCCCCAAGCAGTTACTGCCAGTGAATTTTGTGCATTATCTGCTATCTCCTTATCTCATACGCATGCGTGTTATAGTGAAGCGTCTGTGAATCTCATTCAAACGTATTTTTAAAGGCAGAATGTGTCTGTGTCAAACGTTCAGTTTTTGTTGCATAGATTAAATAATTAATCTCTAGAAGTCATTTTCCTTTTTATTACTACTAACTGCTACTCTGCTAAAGGAACTCAGACTCCAGAACATGTTTGGGAATAATCAAAGATATTATATAATACTCCCATCATATCTTTAACTCGTTGGCTAAATGACTGTCAAAAAACGTAATTCCACCATAAACTTCTTTATTTCTTGATGATAATAGACTCAAAATAACAACATTTTTATTACTTTATAAAATTAAAAACATACTGACAAGATCTTTCATGAGTGAATGTATTGATGTTAAGAACTCCATGTGAGGAGAAACATTAGAAAGAGAAGTCACCAAAAAATAAACACTGGTTGACACAGAGAAACCCTGATCATAGACACTCCCTCACTCTTTGGCCTGGACTGCACAATCTCTCCATCCCTCTCAATGTCAAACTTAGCTACTGTATATGGAAAGTTCAGTGGGAGGCAGAGGCAGGTGTGTTTCTGTGAATTCTAGGTCAGCCTGATCTACAAAGTGAGTTCCAGGACAGGCAAGGCTACACAGAGAAACCCTGTCTCAAAAAACTGAAGAAGAAGGAGGAGGAGGAGGAGACATCTGAAGAAAGGAAAACTTTATTGCTGATGAAATATAAACTTTTCCCAAGTTCATATTTGCATAGTAGAAGGGCTATTTGAAAAAAGAAAAGACACTTCTTTTTTAATAAGGATATAAAACCTAACTTAATAAAGAATAATTTAAATTATAAAGTTCAAGCAATAGTATTTTATTCAGAGCTATCTTTCATGATTATTATTTTATAATAAACTGTTTTTAAAATGGATGTAAGATTTACTTGAACATGTAAATATTTATGATGAATTTTCCTTCTGGGGTTTTTCACTCTATCATGTATGACTCATTGTGAATATGAAGATTCTCTCAAAAACTGAGTAATAAATGATTCTCACTAAACAAAATAAATATGTATTAGGGTATGAAAAGCAAGCAATTACAAATGTTTATGTTATGGAAAGGAAGCAATTTTAAACTTTATGAACTTTTAAAATCAACATTAGCATTGCCCATTGGAACGGTAATAAATTCGCAATACCATTGAGTTCTAGCCTGGCGTAGCCTGGTCTTACTTTTAAATACTCCCAAACGTAAATGATAATATTTTTGGACTTTCAGTCAAACAGCAAATGTTTCTGTGTCAGGGAGAGAAAAAAAAAAGTCAGCAGTCCTTTTACTTAATGTACAAGAGGAAAAATTCTCAGGCATACCACAGTAAAAATAAATGATCAGGGAATTTAGGTGACGATATGGATTAGCCCCACAAGTTTAATAAATGAGAGAAGCGAAATGACACCATATCCCGAGTACATTTATCAGAAACACAAACAGGCAGAACCGCCATTGTTAAGTTTCATGCTGGGTATGGCTCAGGAAGAAAAGGCATCTGCTGAGCCTCGCGCCTCGAGTTCTCTTCCTGTGACTGGCCCAGGGGAGGGGGCACGTGACTCCTGCAGCTCGCCTCTGACCTCCACACACTGTAGTATGTGCACACAGAGAGGAAATCAATGGAATGAAAAGAGGTTTAAGACAGTGGTTGTTCTTGCCAGGCTTAACAACTTGAGCTTTTTGGGCGACTGGTCACAGTCTCCGTTTTGGCTCCGGGATGGCTTATCTGAGCATGCTCAGTTTAAGCAAATTCAGTACAGCAAACCATCACCCGTAGGTGTACTGTTTTTGGTATACCGCCCCACCTCTGCGGTTACTTTCTATTTGACCCCGAGATATCACCCGATTTCTTCAGAACCAGGCACCTCAGTGATAAAACTGGATTCTCAAAGCCTCATGCTGGGAAGCATGGAGCAGGTGGCGAGGCTAGGATACCGCGGCTTCCTGCACAGGGCTCCACAGCACGCTTTTTCTTGAGGGTGGGGAAGTATTCACATGTTTCCCACAAGGAATATAGAAACGGCTACAAGCATTGTAATACCGAATGTCTTGTTGTTATTTCTATCAGAATCTGTGGGAGTCAGATACACCCAACTGAAATACATGACGACAGTCTGACAGTGGCACAGACCACCTGAGCGCGGAGCGGTTGAGCCCTTGGATGCCGACCTTTACCTTAAAAGGCACACACTTTAATATTGCAGGCTTTACAAAAGGCACTGACACACCAATGTGAATGGAGAAAATCTAACAAGGCCCAATCTGTAGACGAAGAGTTAGAGGACAAATACTGGTTGTTGGGAGAAGGAGAATCTGTCTTCTTCAGGGACCAGCGCACAGATAAGTTAGCCAAGCCCACGCAGTCAGGCCTATGTATACATGTAATGAGCAATAGCAGACTAGAATTGATATATATATATATATATATTTCAAATTAATATATGTTTGTCATAAATTTGAGAGGGAATGGAGGAACATGGGAGGAGATGGAAGGGATTGAGGAAAGGGTAGAAATTATCTAAATACACTACTCATATATAAAAGTCTCAGTGTTTGGAAATTGATAGACTACATGTGAGATGTTATAAGATACAGAAGTCAAAAGAAATAAGGTTTGAGGCCTCAAGGTTTGTTGGTCGTCTCTTTGTTTTGGAACAGGGTCTCAATGTATAGCCCTGGCTGGCCTGATACTTACTATGCAGATCAGGCTGCCCTCAAACTAACAAGAGTTCCAACTGCTTTTGCCTCCCAAGTGCTGGAATTAGATGTCAGTAAATTAAGGAATTGCAGGAATCAAATAGTCAATTGCTAAGGCAAGAAACACTAGATAGCAGATTCTAAGAGCAGAAATAAGAGAAACTGAGAATCGCAGGCTTCTTTGGTCAGAAGAGGGAGAAAACAGGAAACAGGACAGGAGCCTACCACAGAGGGCCTCTGAAGGAATCTACCCTGCAGGGCATCAGAGCAGATGCAGAGACTTATAGCCAAACTTCAGGGGGAGTGCAGGGAATCTTAAGAAAGAAGTGGGATCAATGCTTGTTTGGATGAAGAAATGGGATGGACATTGAGCGGAGGAGAAAACAAGCAACAGAACAGAAGCATGCCAAAGAGGACCTATGGGGGGGGGG
>CM053756.1:16694860-16710215 GCA_028658305.1 Pachyuromys duprasi | reverse complement strand
CAACAGTTGGCCATAAGTCTCAGCATCTGCTTTGATATTGTGCAGGGCAGAGCCTTTCAGAGACCCTCTGTGACAGGCTCCTAGCTTGTTTCCTGTTTTCTTCTTCTGATGTCAATCTGCTTTGCCTTTCTGGCTGGGGATTGAGCGTTTCAGCCAGAGTCCTCCCTCTTGATTAGTTTCTTTAGGTGTACAGATTTTAATAGGTTTATCCTATTTTATATGTCTATATGAGTGAGTATATACCATGTGTGTCTTTCTGCTTCTGGGATAGCTCACTCAGGATGATCCTTTCCAGTTCCCACCATTTACCTGCAAATTTCATGCTATTTTTGTTTTTTATTGCTGAGTAATATTTCATTGTGTAGATGTACCACAATTTCTGTATCCATTCCTCAGTTGAGGGGCATCTGGATTGTTTCCAGCTTCTGGCTATTAAAAATAAAGCTGCTACAAACATGATTGAGCAAATGTCCTTATTGTGTACTTGAGCCTCTTTTGGATATATGCCTAGGAGTGGTATAGCTGGATCTTGAGGAAGTGCTATTCCTAGTTGTCTGAGAAGGCATCAGATTGATTTCCAGAGTGGTTGTACAAGTTTACATCTCCACCAGCAGTAGAGGAGGGTTCCCCTTTCTCTACAACCTCTCCAGCATGTGTTATCACTTGAGATTTTTTTTTTATTTTGGCCTTTCTGATAGGTGTAAGGTGAAATCTCAGGGTCCTTTTGATATGCATTTCCCTGCTGAGTAAGGATGTTGAACATTTCTTTAAGTATTTCTCTGCCATTCGATATTCCTCTATTGAAAATTCTGTTTAGCCCTGTACTCCATTTTTTCAACTTCTGTAGTTCTTTATATATACTGGATATTAGCCCTCTGTCAGGTAAAGGGTTGGTGAAGATTCTTTCCCAATCTATAGGCAGTCGTTTTGTTTTGATGACAGTGTCCTTTGTTTTACAGAAGCTTTTCAGTTTCATGAGGTCCCATTTACTGATTGTTCCTTTTGGAGCCTGTGCTGTTGGTGTTCTGTTCAGGAAGTTATCTTCTGTACCAATGAGTTCAAGGCTCTTCCACACTTTTTCTTCTAACTGTTTTAATGTGTCTGGTTTTATGTTGAGGTCTTTGATCCACTCGGACTTTAGTTTTGTGCAGGATGATAAGTATGGACCTATTTGCATTTTTCTACACATAGACATCCAGTTAGACCAGCACCATTTGTTGAAGATGCTATATTTTTTCCATTGAATCTTTTGGCATCTTTGTCAAAAATCAGTTGTCCATAAGTGTGTGGGTTTATTTCTGGGTTTTCTATTCGGTTCCATTGATCCACCATTCTGTTTCTATTCCAGTACCATGCAGTTTTTATTACTGTTGCTCTACAGTACAGCTTGAGATCAGGGATGGAGATACCTCCAGAAGATCTTTTATTATGGAGGATTGTTTTAGCAATTCTGGGTTTCTTGTTATTCCATACGAAGTTGAGAATTTTTCTTTCAAGGTCCGTAAAGAATTGTGTTGGTAATTTGATAGGCATTGCATTGAGTCTGTAGAATGCTTTTGGTAAGATGGCCATTTTTACTATGTTAATCCTGCCAAGCCATGAGCATGGGTGATCTTTCCATCTTCTGATATCGTCTTCTAATTCTTTCTTCAGAGACTTGAAATTTTTTTCATGCAAGTCTTTGACTTTCTTGGTTAGGGTCACACCAAGGTACTTTATGTCTTTTGTGGCAATTGTGAAGGCTGTAGTTTTTAAAGGGAAAAACGGCAAGCAAGGAATTCCAAGCTTTTAATTACAGGGAAGGGAAAGTTTGGGGTGGGGCATTCAGCAATCAAGATGTCCTTTAGGCAAATTGTTCCAAGCCAACTGGCCAAACCAGCAGATATCTAAGATATCAGTACAATAGCCTTCTGGGCGAAGTGGAGGAGCCATCAACACATTCTGTGGCATTTATGACAACCTGCAGGGTGGAGGGTTATGTAGCCCTTCTCCGGACCCACAGGTTGGGGTCAAGTCACTCTAAGGTCAGCCAACTTAAGATAAAGTCTGAGAAACAAAATTGAGCCATCCTTGCCATCCTCAGTTTCTTCACGAGCATTTCTTTAAGTGTTTCTCTGCCATTCGATATTCACCTATTGAGAATTCTGTTTAGCTCTGTTCTCCATTTTTTAATTGGATTACTTGATTTGTTGCTGTTTAACTTCTTGAGGTCTTTATATATTCTGGATATTAGCCCTCTGTCAGATATAGGGTTGGTGAAGATCCTTTCCCAGTCTGTAGACTGTTTCCTTCACTTTACAGAAGCTTTTCAGCTTCATGAGGTTCCACTTATTGATTGTTGATCTTAGAGCCTGTGCTGTTGGTGTTCTGTTCAGGAAGTTGTCTCCTGTGCCAATGAGCTCAAAGCTCTTCCCCATTTTTTCTTCCACAGGTTTGTTGTGTCTGGTTTTATATTGAGGTCTTTGATCCACTTGGACTTTAGTTTTGTGCAGAGTGATATGTATGGGTCTATTTGCATTTTTCTACATGTAGACATCCAGTAAGACCCGCACCCGTTTGTTGCAGATGCTATCTTTTTTGTCACCTTGATACATAAACCTCACAAAAAGAAAAAAAAAAAAGAAAGAGAATTTCAGACCAATCTCCCTTATGAACATTGGTGCAAAAATACTCAACAAAATACCACAAACCAAGTCCAAGAACACATAAATGATATCATCCACTATGACCATGTAGGCTTCATCCCAGGTATGCAGGGATGAATACATGGAAATCCCTCAGTGTAATCCACCATATAAACAAATTGAAGGAGAAAAACCACATGATCATCTCCTTATATGCAGAAAAAGCCTTTGACAAAATCCAACACCCATTCATATTTAAAGTCTTGGAGAGATCAGGGATCCAAGACATATACCTAAACATAGTAAAGACAACATACAGCAAGCCTATAGCCAACATCAAACTAAATGGAGAATAATTTAAATCAATTCCAGTGAAATCAGAGACACAGCAAAGTTGCCCATTCTTTCCATATTTCTTCAAAATAGTACTCGATGTCCTGGCTAGAGCAATAATACAACTAAAGGAGATCAAGGGGATATAAATTGGAAAGGAAGAAGTCAAAGTATTGCTATTTGTAGATGATATAATAATATACATTTTTGAGTGATCCCAAAAATTCAACCACAGAACTCCTTCAGGTGATAAACACCTTCAGCAAAGTGGCTGGATACAAAATTAATTAAAAAAATCAGTAGCTCTCCTGTATATGAAAGACAAAAGGGCTGAGAAAGAAATTAGAGAAATTACATCCTTCACAATATCCGCTAATAATATACAGTACCTTGGTATGACTCTAACCAAGCAAGTGAAAGACATATTTGAAAAAACTTCAAGTCTCTGAAGAAAGAAATTGAAGAAGATATTAGAAGATTGAAAGATAATGGGGGATTTCAATACCCTATTTTTGCCAATAGACAAGCCATTCAGACAAAAAATAAACAGAGAAATACTGAAGCTAAATAAAGTTACAAATCAAATGGCCTTTAGAGATATTTATATATATTTATATCATCTAACACAAAAGAACATACATTCTTCTCAGCAGGTCATAGAACTTTCTAAAAACTTTCTAAAATTGGTGATATACTTGGATACAAAGCAAGTCTCAACAGATATAAGAAAATTGAAATAGCAACTTGCACCGTATCTGACCACATGGGGTAAAGCTGGGTATCAACAGCAGAAACAACAGAAAGTATACAAACTTACAGGAACTAAACAAATCACTACTAAATAAAAAAGAAAATTTGTCAAGACTGAAATCAGGAAGAAAAAACTCCCAGAAAAGTAGATGGGAGGAAATAAGAAAACTCAGGGCAAACATAAAAAACAAACAATACAAAGAATCAATATACCAGAGAGTTGAGTCTCTCATAAAATAATGTTTGACAAACCATTAGCCAAATTAACTAATAGATGAAGAGAAGACCAAAATTAATAATATTAAAGATGAAAGAAGAGACATTATAAAAGACATGTAGGAAATGCAGAGAATCATAAGGATATTCTTTAAAAATCTGTACTTCACCAAACTGGAAAATGTAAAATGAAAAGGTGAATTTCTGGATATATACAACCTAACAAAGTTAAATAGGATTTAAAAACATGAAGGACATTCTTAACTTCCAGTGAGATGGAAACAGTAATCAAATCTCCCCGTCAATATAAGTTCAGGGCCAGATGGATTCAGCAGAGATTTCCACCTGACTTTCAAAAAAGAATTAATGCCAATACTCTTCAAATTATTCTGAAAAAATTAAACTGGAGGAATATTTCCTAGTTCTTCTTATGAAGCCACAATTTCCTTGATACCAAAAAACCTCATACAGATCCAACAACCACCAATAAAAATGGTAGACTAATATGGCTTATGAATATATATGCACAAATTCTCAATTAACTAGTTAAAAAATAAAACCAAGAACACAAAAAAGTTTATCCATTGTGACCAAGTTGGCTTCATACCTGAAATGGAAGGATGGTTAAACATAGGTAAATCAATAAACATAACAGCACGCATAAACATAGTGCCACGCAAAAACAACATGGTGAAATCATTAGATACAGAAAAGGCCTTTAACAAAATCCAGCATCCCTTCATAATAAAAGTTCTGGACAGACAACTGATGCACCTCAACATAATAAATTCAATTTACAGCAAGCCCACACCCAACATTAACTTAAATGGATAGAAGCTCATTTTCACTAAAATCAATAACATGACAAGAATGTCCATTCTCTTCATACCTATTCAATATAGTAGTTAAAGTCTTAGGTAGATCAATGAGGCAACTGAAGGAAATCACAAGGATACAAATAGGAAAGGAAAAGTCAAAGGATACTGAATAATAATATATAATAATAATCCATATTATATATTATCTTAAAATATTATAATAAAATACTAAGATACATAATTTATTATAGTATATGATAATGTTAAGTTTATCATTTCATAATATAACTATATAATAATATATGGTGATATAATTATTATATTATATAAATAGAAATTGTTTCATGTTACATAATTATACTATATTATCATATATTATAACATCTTATTTATTAGTATAATATTTAATATGATAATATATTATAGTAATTTGTAATAATAAGATACTATTTTCAGATGATAATATTTCATACATTAAAGACCCCCCAAATCCACCAGGAAAATTTGACAGCTGATAAACACTTCTTAGCAAAGTAGCAGGGTATAAAATTAACTCACAAAAATCAGTAAGCTTCCTATATACAATATAGGCAAATAAACTGAAAAAGAAATCAGGGAAATAGGCTAAAACAAACAAAAAACGTATATTGGAATAACTAACAAAACAAGTAAAGACTAGTGGAATAAAAAAGAGTTGTATAATAAAGCCTTTAGGACATTGAAGAAACAAATTTAGGAAGACACCAAAAACTGAATGATCTCCCATGCTTAGTATTGGTAGAATTAATATTGTAAAAATTGCCATCTTACAAAAAGCAATCCTCATAAAAATTCACACACAATTCTTTACCGATCTTGAAAGAACAATTTTCAGCTTCGTATGGGTGCACACACACAGAGACAAAATAAAACAAAACAAAAAATAGAATAGCTAAAACAATCCTAAATAATACAAGAACTGCTGATGGTGGTATCATCATTCCTAATTTCAAGCTGCATTGCAAAGTTATAGTAAGAAAACCAACACAGTAATGACATTAAAAAAAAAAGACATGGTAGTCAATAGATTTGAATCAAAGACACAGACATAAGTATACAGACTTTTGGATACCTGATTTTTTGTTTTTTACAAAAATTCAATAATAAACACTGAAAAGAGAGAGAGAGTGTGCTGGTAAAAACTGGTGGCTGCATGTAAAAGAATGAAAATAGTTCCATATCTGTCACCCTGTACAAAACTCTATCCTAAACGCATCATGGACATCAACTTCAGTCTGGATATCCTGGATCTGAGAGAATAGAAAGTGGGGAATAGTCTTGAACTCATTGGCACAGAAAAAAAAAAAAACCTTCCCAAACAGAACAGTGATAGCACAGACACTAAGATGAACATATCATACAGGGAACTTTACGAAGCTGAACAGTGTCTGCAGGCAGAGGAGCCCATCATTCGGGCAAAGTTTCTGTCTACAGAATGGAAAAAGATATTCACCAATTATACATCACACAGAGTGTCTGTATCTAGAATGTGTAAAGACGTAAAAAGAACATCAAAAAGAAAGAAATGAAGGAAGGGAAGGGAAGGGAAGGAAGGAAGGAAGGAAGGAAGGAAGGAAGGAAGGAAGGAAGGAAGGAAGGAAGGAAGAAAGAAAGAAAGAAAGAAAGAAAGAACCCCATTTTTTAAACCGGGGTGCAAGGATTTCTCAAAAGAGGAAACACAAATGGCAGAGAAACACTTAAAGAAATGTTCAGCCTCCTTAGCCATCAGGAAAATTCATGTTGAAACTACTCTGAGATTTCTTCTTAAGTCAGTCAGAATAACCAAGGTCAGTAAAACAAGTAAGAGCTCACTCATGCTGGGAAGGATGAGGGAAGAGGGGAACACTCATTACTTGCTGGTGGCAGTGTGGCAACTGGGAATAGATAGCCAAAAAATGACTCTACATCGCACTCCATATTCATTGCTGCTATATTTATAAATTAGAAACGGACCAGCTGCCCCTCAACAGATGAATGTATAATGAAGACGTGATACACGTAGGCAATATAATATTATTCAGCTGACGAAATGAAAATTTGAAATCCACAGGTAAATGAATGAAGCTAGAAAAAAAAGTGATCCTGAGTGAGGTAACCCAGATTCAAAAAGACAAATACTGTATGCGTTTTCTTCTGTGTGGATGCCAACTTTTAAGCTTTCAAACTGTGTGCTGAAATGTAAATAGCCACAGAAGTTAGATACTTAGCGCTAGTGTGTCTCGGGGTAGGGCGGGGGGCAATCTATCAAGGAAGGGGAAAGAGAACACAGTGTGTGAAGAGAAAAGGGGGAAACTAAAACAAGATGATTAAATCAGGGAATGGGAGAAGGGCTTAAATACAGGAAGGGACAGCTAACACAACCGTTTGAGGGGTCACATGGAGACAGTTCAGTATTCTGGTTTCCTCCTTCCGTTTTGGGTTTTGTGCTTCTCTCCGCAATACACCCCTCTCCAAACAATGTCACTAGAAAACTCAGAACCCCTTTGACCCCTACCTACCCTGGTGTACACATGCTCTAATCTCTGAAAAATAATACATTGCGTTGCCTCAAGTAACAATAAAATTTAAACATTCTCTATTGAAGTGTATTCCTAATGTTTCTGGATAGCCAACCTGAATTGCCTTTACAGTATAAGGCAAAATTGTGTCCTCTATAGCTTCTTAAGGACCCATATTTCTCATCTTATGTCTGTGACTACTAGACATTATGTTATGGAGAGAGATATGCACAGCAGGAAAATTTCTGTATGACCTAATCCATTAATGACAACACAGAACCACGAAAATAAGCCCCTTAGGGAAACAACTCCTCCCCCTTCTGAACCTCATAAAAGGAAGCCACTAACAATAATCAAGGCTCTCGAGTACTCTTCCACGAGCCACTGTCAATCTAGACAATGTATTCTTCATTAATTTACACTATAACTTTGCTGTAATATGGCTATGTTGCTTCTTTTGCAATTCTACGTGAGCCCCTGTTTTCAACCCTTTGGAGAAGAGGCCAGGAACCTGGAAACACCTGGCTCAGACTCTCATGACCAGTAATGGTTTTGTTCCATGTAAATGAAATTCCAATAGCAGCGATATGAAAAAAATAAGTAAAGTAGCAGTTCCTTGAACATGAAAGCTGGAAGAAAGAGCTTAAAACAAATGAGTTTGAGGAGTAATGATGTATTGTAGCTACTTTTCCCATAGCTGGAAGAAAATACAAGACAGCGTAATAAGGGAAGAATTATCTGGGGTTACAGTTTCAGGGTTCAGTTAACAATAGCGGGAAAACCATGTCTTTGGGAGCATAAGACACTGGTCATTTTGGTCCTCAGTTGAAAAAACATTTTCACTGGATGGGTGTTACCTGTTCTCATAAACATGAAACAAGTGCACAGGCACACTGAGCAGTGGGTGTCTCCCAGGTGATTCTAAATCCAGTCAAGTTAACAATCGTGGGTAAGCTAGGTTATTCTAAAACTGGATTTGGCTGACAAATGCACAAGTCTGTAAATTTATCGCAGCTTATATAACTTTCGGTTACAGAGTGGAAATTTTTATTACATGTAAATGGTGCCTTGATTTGCTACTTTAAAAATGAATATGCAATTGTTACTTTTCCCTCTAGTTATCCAATAAACAAATAACAGAAAGAATTTAATGATTCTGTATTTAAACACTTTTTCTCAGAGAAGCAATATTTTATCAACATATAAACAATCCAAAATTTGGAAAGGTTTATAAATGATTGATTGTTTTTCTAGAATATTAAACTATAAGTAAGCAAAATAAAATCATAAGACAGATTGCTATCTTCAGCAATTTTACATCAATATATACCTGTTAAATTATTCAGAGATCTATCAAAATCCTATAATGTGGACAGACGCAATATTTTTTGTTTCATTTTAAAATGTGAAGAATATTCAGCCAACACCACATTAAAGGCTTTGTCAAAAGTCATGGGACCACAAATTAGAAGAAAAAATTATTTTCCAGATAATGTCTACTCATTGATATTTAAATTCTCCTCTAAAAGTCTCCTTAAAGCCTGTCAAATCGGTCAGAAAGAACAAACCAGAAAAGTTGGTATCCCTAGCAGGTAACATTTGTTTACTTTTGCAGAGCACAGATAAATATAAAGAACATGGACTCTCCTCCTGATGCTGATGGCAGAAGAAGGTGTACACCGTATCCAAAAAGTTTGGCTACCACAATACCACAAGCTCCTAATATTTACTACACAGATACTATATATAAAATCATAACCCAGATCTTGGATATCCAGTTTGTCATGAACTATAAATTCTGTGAGAATGGGGAGAACAGGTCTTTTCTTATTTACTACTGCACCCTAAAGCCCGTTGATATGCCTGAGAGTTTAACAACAACCTAAATCTATAATTTTATAAAACAATATAAGCACATGGAAATCATCTGACCAGTTCTTAAACATCTCTATTCCAGGAACGTTATTTATTTTATGCTGCTTGTTTGAGGAGATGGCCGGCCTAGCTTGTGTTCTGTGGCATATAATAAAACTGTGGTGTGCTCTTTGGTTTTAACGTCAACTTGCCACAAATTAGAATCACCTTAACCTGGAGCCTCAAGCTGAGAGACTGTCCAGGTTGCTTAATTGATGAGGGGAGATTCAGCCCAGATAAAGGGGGCATGGCAGAATGAGGATTTCTCACACTTTGCTCTCTTTCCTTTGCTTCTTGTCACTGGGATGGTGTCCTCTGTTGGTGCTGCTGCCGCTGATTTCTTCACTGATATCAGAACCAGCATTTCCAGGCTTCCATCGCTGGGTAAAGACCAGAGGCTGTCCAGAAACTGTCTAGCAATGGGGGCAAGATTGGAACTGCTTAGGTAACCCGCCTTTTGAACTAAGTAACCGTCAGTTACTCAGCCTCTCAGATGTGATACAACTGTCACCGTAAGGTGGATCAATAAATTGTTTTAATATATGTACATTCAATCCATCGATTAGTTTTATTCCCACACCCACAGGCTCGTAGGGACTGGCACTATTGGGAAGTATGGCCTTTTTGGAGTAGGTGTGGCCATGTTGGAGGAAGTGTGTCACTGTGGGGGTGGGCCTTTGGGCTTTAGAAGCCCACTGATCCAAAAGTACTTAGAACTGTCCGCTACCTTTCTAGCACTATATCTGCCTGCTTGCGGCCATGCTTCTCTCCATGATAACAATGGACTAAACCTTTGAACTGTAAGCCAGCCCCAATTAAATGTTTTCCTTTATAAGATGTAGCCAATAGGCAGTTCAGTCTCCATATGGATTCCCTACTAAGGGGAGAAGGGTCTGTCTCTAACATGGACTATGCTTGCTCTTCTCTAACTTACCCCTGGTGGGGTAGATTTCTTAGGCCACAGAAGAAGGGGATTCAGGCAGTCCTCATGAGACTTGTTAGGACAGAGTCAGTTGTTAAGGGGCAGAAGGCTCCCCCTTTCTAAGGACTAAGGAGAGGTAGGGGATAACAGGGAGAAGTGTGAGACCTGGAGGAGACTAGGGATATGATTGGGATATAAAGTGAATAAATTAAAAAAGAAAAAAGGAAAGAGTTGCGTAGTCATGGTGTCTCTCTAAAGCAATAAAACCCTACCTAAGATGCCTGTTTAAAATGTGTGGATATGTGTTGCAGAAAGCAAATCAGGAATTCATAATGAAAGTAAGGATTAGCAGCTTTCAGAATTATTGAAAATTGGTAGCTGCTATTATTACATGTATGGAAAGAAAAATTTAAACATAGAACACAATTTTACAATTTAGAAGCCCACTTCATATTAGCTGTGGTCAACTCTTTCAACAGCCTCATATTTAGAAGAATTTTATACATTACATTACATTTTGATCTGATCCAACCCCATTCCCTCCCCTCAAATTGCTTTTCTATCCCCACACTACTTTTCTGTCTTAACTTCAACTGAGTAAACTTAGTTCTGCTTGTATGTGCACAGTTGTAGGACCATCTATTGAAGCATGGGTAGCCTTTCAGAGACCACATCTTTGAAAAAACTGACTTTGCCTCACAGCTGCCATCAGTTGTCAATAACTTCTCTGGTAGAGGTGGTATAAGACTAAGAATTTGTTGCAGAAGAAAGAGCAGAAATATTGGAAAGGTCGATGGTAGCACATATCTGTAGTAAAATATTTGCTTGATATGACCATGCTGTTGCACGCATGACAGGTACACAAGCACACAAAACATGTATAAGATCAATCCAGGCAAAAATCTCAACTTTATCTTTTAATCTAAACAAAGACTATAATTCTTACAATATACTCATGAGAAGGTGGTTGTGAAGAACAAACAGGGTTGGTATAGTGGATGTGAAAATGGATGGGAAACAGAACTTCTAAACAAAGGCATTCCACTAAGTTTCTGGAAAACTAGTTATTAAGCTAAGATGTTTTTTGATAATCAAAAATCAAGTCCTTATGAAATAGAAAATTCTTCCTGTTTTCAAATTTGTAAGCTACTGTCATTAATTAGTGAAAGCTCATACCATAAGTACTAGAAAGAATAATTTTACCAACAAAGTGTAGAATAGTAGGTGTTACAACAGTTAGTGAATACAGTTATCTGATAGTGGTCCCATAAAATTATGACAAAGCTGAGAGTTTTCTATTTCCCAATGACATCACGGGTGCTTTAACATCAATGTGACATATTTTGCTAATGTATCAGCACTATTTGTCATGGTGCTGATGCAAATAAGCATCATGTAATAACAGTTATAGACATACCATAGGTACTATTGTATGATTTTACTGGTCTGGGTATTTACTACAATAAACCCTTACAGTACAAGGGATCTTCTTAATAAAAGTTCACTGCCATGACTGTATACAATGTTAGGCACAGAAGCAGCTGCCTGAGCTAATTTCTGTTAGTGTGATGAAACACTGTAATCAAGGCAATATATCGAAGAAAGGTTTATTTGGGGCTTATAGTTAGACAAGACAGAATGGAGATAGCTGGTGGTAGACAACGTGGATGGCTGAGCAACAGGGAAGAGCTCATATCTAGAACCACAAACCGGAAACCAAGAGAGGATGCATGAAATGGCATGAGTCTTCTGAAACCTCAAAGCCCACCCTAGTAACATAGTTCCTCCAGCTTGGCCATAACCTCCTTATCATCCCCAAATAGCTAGAAACCGGATATCAGGTAGTCAAATGCCTGAGACTTATGGAAATCTCATTCCAACTATCACAGCAGCTGGCCACAGCCTACATTTCCCATGAGTCTGTATGAGCAGTTTATTTTTGCTGCATGTTATCCTGTGTTGCTTCGTTATTCATGGAGCTATTGCATCAGGCACAGGTGTGGAAAAACTAAACAGTCTAGGTTTAAGGATAGTTTATGATGTTCATACAACAAACAAATCTCCTATTGGCACATTTTTTTTCAGACTGTTTCTCCGAAATTAAAACTTGTGTGACTATTTATTTGGAGAAATGTTCTCAGATGTTCTTAATTTATCACTTAGGAAAATATATGCTTATTTTAAAAATTATACCTATATCTTCATTTTTATTATTTGGCATGAACCTAGCATGCATATGGCTGAGGCTATTGCTCAGTTGGTAGAGGGCTTGTCTTGAGATAAGACAAGCATAAGAAGCTGATTCTATCCTCAGCATAGTCCTGACTGGCCCCCTGCCACACACACACACATACACACACACACACACACACACAAACACACACACATGTGCCTGCGCAGGAAAAAAAAAGTCAGTTTAAGCTAGAGATCAAGCTTAATTGTTAAGAGCATTTGATAGTCTTATAGAAGAAACACATTCATTTCCCGGCACCAACATGCTGACTTCCAACTGTCTATAGCTCCAAGCCTAGTAATTTCAGTGTCCTCTTCTGACCTCTCTAGGCACCAGGCATGCACATGGTGCACATACATACATGCGTGCAAACACTCATACACATAAAATAAAAATTAATAAATATTTTTAAAATAGTGTGTTTTAAATTAATATTGCTGTATATTATATCATAACAATATAATATAATTACATAATCCACTATGTATTATAATTATTATAATAATGAATATTACTGTGTATACTATCAGAGATCTGGTGAAAGAAAATCAATGCCCAGGAAAAAACACTTGTGCATACACATTGGAAATTTGGCAGACGTGGTACAGTCTAGAAATTGATCTATACTCCATAGATCCCTAGTTCAGAAACTGTTATTGATATGAAAGCAGCATGATTGAGTACCTTAGATGAGTTATGTCTTCTCATTTTTTTTCTGGTTTAAATAGTGTTTTAAACGCTTGCATTTCAGCCTTTCTTTGAGTTGTGGTGGTACCCAGCAAACAAACACAGAGTCATTACTCAATGTGCGATAGCATTTGTAAACAGCAATGAGGTGGAAAATTAATTAAATGTGGCTGCAAATTGTAAATTAGTTAACGTTACCTCAAAGTTCTCTTGGTGAATAGTTGCTGTCAGGAAAGCATGGAGGGTCTTCATAAAAAGCTTCTGCCTTTTACCTAGTCCTCAAAACGGCAGTAAAATATTGTTTCAGGAACTTGGACCCAAGCTTTTCTCTCATTTCTGTACATATTGGGTGATTCAGATAGTCCATGCAATGCCTATATGTTACGTGATATGTATAAGCTAAAGCTGATAAGTTTATTGTATGTATTTATTCATTACTGTATGTACAAATAATGTGGGGGGTGGGTAGCGAGAGGGAAACGTGTGTGGAAGTCAGAGAACAACTTTGTAGAGTAAGTTTGCTCCCTACTGCCTTAGCTGGCTTTTAGGGGACTGAACTCAGGTCTCCAGGCTTGCATAACAAGCACTTTCCCTCCTGAGCCATCTCTCTGGCACAGGCTTTGATTCTTGTTTGAGGAAAACATACTACATGGGATAAAGACTTTACCTGAACCAATCTTTTATAGAGTTCTAGCCAGCTAAAATATGCTGCAGTTAACTATAACCACTTTTTTTTTCCATTTGGAAGGAGCTTTTCACACATGCCCCACCAGGAAAATCCATTTTGAGCTTAAAATTGATTTCCACTTATGTTGTAACAGATTGTGTAATCCCTGCGTCGAAAACACGCAGCAGTCTGCCTACATTTGGGAGGCAAGTATCCGTATCCAACCAACAGTTGCTGCAGATTTAATTGGGAATTAGTCCTCGTTTCCATTCTTCATCATCCCCCACTTCCCCAGCCCCACTTCAAAACTTCCTTCCCAGAAACTGAGTTTGACCAAGTCTCCCGCCCCGAAAAAACCATATGGCCAAAAATGTAATCTGTTTTAACCTAAACCCTGGGCCAATAACACAAAATCTAGCGCTATACATTAAGCAGGCAATAGTCTAAGTGTTCTGTCTTTAGAAAAACGTTCACATTTAGTGAAAATAAAAAGATAGTTGAACTAAGAATTTGGCAGCCAAGGGGATTTGACATCCAAATATTTCAAAATATTTTTGCTTGCAGTAGAAATATGCTCTTTCTCTTCAACCTTATCACCACCCCTTTCTTTGATGCCAAACAAGCAATGGAGAGAGAGAGAGATTCTTAAAAGCAAGAAACAACCTTCTTCCAGTGGAGGGCAATTGCTTCCTAGGCTAGAAATTCAGACAATGAATCCCTAAGCTTTTCCTCTCAAAAGTACATATGGTGTGTGTGTCAGTGCAGTTAAATTTTGGGATCTCTAACAATCCACCTGGTATTTTTTTGCAACTTTGCGAAAACCCAGATACCCTCAAATGGCAAAACAGACCTTCCTTTATGACCCTTTCACACTATATAAGCATTGCCTTCCCTGCCTCGTGAATTCACATCACTGGGTTCACTGCACCCACACCATACCCAATGAGTAGCTGGAGTTATTTCCCACATCTGTAAACTGCATGACCAGGTCTATTCCTGACTGGATCTTACACAGCAGGTGCTCGCTCAGTAAGTGCTGAGTGGAGGTATGGATGGGTACCAATGGAGGAGGGCATGCTCACTTATCCTCCCCAGAGCATGAAATTTATCAGGTGTCGGAGCCTTACTTGAAATGAATGGAAGATGGATTTCACTGATCATCAACACAAGGCCCAATCACCCCATATTACAAACATTTATAGATTACATTCTATCAGCTGAGGAAGTGTCTCCTGCATGTCTTTTAGGCTTTACTTAATGACTAAATCAAGCATCTCTATGTAATCCCTTGCTGAAGCGAAAAGTGTACAAGGGATGGGGTTGGAATGCAGGTTGCAAGTTGACAGTGAACACCTTGAAGGACAGGATAGTTCTGGAGAAGTTTATCTTTACCTTTCGGTACCCCCAAAGAAGAAAACAAGTCAAAGGTTCAGATCTGAACATGATGGATACAATTAACTATTGGAGCAGTGCTGAGCATTTAATACGAATAAATCCTGTTTAACACAGTTTTACTAATTTTATTTTCTAAACAACTCTAAATGTACATTTTACTACTGTCTTCCTTGTCCTCATTCAGTGAATTATAAGAGAGGCAAAGAAAATAAACAAAAAGAAAAATATAGTTATCATGGCTAGCTCTTAGTGTATTGTA
>CM053756.1:16646994-16694360 GCA_028658305.1 Pachyuromys duprasi | reverse complement strand
TTCTGTTGTCCTACTCCTCAGACACAGTGTCCTCTAGTGGCAGCCATCTTGGATCTCGTCCATAAATTGGCATTTTTAATGGGTGTGCTTCCCTTGTTGATAGCTATAGTTTAAAATATATATATATATATATATATAAATATATAAATAACACGCTATATATACATATATATATATATATATAACACGCTAATCCCTGGAGAAATTGGAGAGGTGGCAGTAGCAGAAGTAATCACCATTTGGGAAAAGGCTTGTACACTGCTGCTGATTTCACACCCAGCTGTTTTCAGTTGACTGTGACTCACAGAAGTCATAGGAACTTATGGGAATTATCAAAGTTACAGTTCTCTACTGATGTCCCTAGTGTGACTCTTGATGTTCATTACACGGTGGTGGAAGGGTATCAAATGAATACTATAAATGAAGATGTTATTCTGCATACAGTTGTTATTTATTATTATCATTATTTTCATTATAGATTTTGGACAGTGAATTATACATACTTATAGCAAATATGCATATATATATATATATATATATACATATATATTCCCTGAGTATATTCAAAGATCCAGCAGTGATATTGATAACATTGAAGAATCAAAGACTAAAGGCCAAATTTGAGTAAGAAGTTTTGTAGATAGGTAGGTAGAGCCAGACCTTCTACAACTTTCTCAAAAAGTAATGTAGAGCACTAACAGTAAACAAATAATGGCTACAGGTTTGAAATAGAAAACTATCAAGAACTCCAAACAGCTGGGAGCACTTTTGGTGCCAAGGCTTGGATTCTGATCAAAAGCAGAGAGTACTTCCACGTCCCTCTCCTACATCCGAGGCTGCCACTATGTGGGTAACATGACTGGGTAACAGGATGCCCTCTGCAAGTCAAAGAACCCCTGTGTGTGACCATAAAGTGGAAATTCTGCACCAAGGAACAACTCCACACTGTTCTGTCATTCCTGCACTTTCCAGAAGCTCATCTTTCAGCATAGTTCGGTGTTCAAACCTTGACCTTGCAGATAACATCTCTGTCCACAGTCCTGGTGCTTCACAGGCTTGGTCACTATCTTTTCTTCTCTCTCAGGCTCACAAAAACCAAGTTTCCCACCTCCTGGAAATTCAGCTCTCCTGATGGCAAGGCCTGGCACAGAAGAGCAGCTAACAGAACAAGTAGCCTCTATTATTTAGCATACAGGCCCATTGTTTTTCTAGAAGCTTCTTACCCAGGGACGTCCTTGGGACTTTTCAACTCCTGTTTGGGCCAGAAATACAAGAAAAATTATATTTCCATATTTGATTGGGTAGGTCAGCAGCCTTAGTCCCATTTCCTTGGACACACCTCTCCCATTAGAAGAACAAATTCTGCTCTCCGTGCACAGGGCCTGAAACTCTTTCAGGCTCCTGAACACCTCCATGTGTGATGGATACCACAGCTCTGTCATATCTGCCCCTATAACATGAATGAACAGTCCTGAAAGAAGCTGTGTGTGCGGAGGCTGGCTGACTGATTAGAATTTCAGTACTTTGAAGAGGTTGGAATGCTGCAGGTGCAAAGGCTCATTACCTTCTCTTGGACTAGTTCTAGTCTTCTGGAATAGCTACATTTTGTCTACCTCAGTGTCAGGATTAACATCTTGTTACTCATAGATAAAACATTTTAGAGCCTCTTAATTTTGCATATCACCACCCTCCACCAATCCAACAGCTGGGAATGTCATCAGGGTACACCTTGGGCCTACAGAAAAGCTCTCCATCTCTGAGATGCTCACTAATGTGTTTTAATCTTGCCTCGACTTATGACTTTCTTTGTTTTGTAAAACTATGAAGACTTCATAAAACTGCTTCCACATTAGAACATGGAATTTGAAGTAACTAAATCTCTATTCCTGGGCCATGATCACTCAGAATGACTCCAGAATAAACTCTTATTCCCTCTCAGAGAAGAGCTGTGGGGTTCACATAGACACTACCAAACTCTTTGCATGAAGGACTAATCTGTCTCCATCTCTCTCTCAAGCACATTTCTTCCCTAAGAATCCCAATACTCAGATAGTGTTATACTAGAGAGAAATCTGCTCTCTCTGGTTAGAGTCCCTGGGCTTCTGGAACCTAAGGAGCAGAGAGATGGCCAGAGGCCACCCAGAGGATAGCTCAGGAGCCAGAGGTCCCACAGAGGCTGGCTTGGGACCCAGAGTCAGACAGAGCTTTGCTTCAGTTGTACAGAGGCCAAGGCTCTTCTCCTATTTCTTCCTGCTGCCAAAAGACGTTGCGGGAGTTCTCCATTTCCTTTTATCTTTCTTTCCTGTTTGGTTTTATTTTGTTTTGCTTTTGTTTTAAAAGTACTTGCTACACATGGACAGTAACTCTAGGCACTGCTGAGGTTGCTATGTAATAATCTGAAGAGTACAACGCGTTTCAAAATAAGTGGACTCTATACCTCTCGCTTCATTATTGAATGGGTCATGGAGAATGTATATTTCTTACATGGAATTAAGCCCACAGCAAACAAATTGCACCAAAAAAAAAAAAAACAGACCAAAAAACCCTTAGCAAAACAAACAGTATTATCAAAATAAACAAACTACTTATTTATTTGAGTAATTAACTGGGCTGTCTAGGTGATGACAAATCCTTTAGAAATACAAAAAAAAAAATACTTTCTCCCAGTTTTAAAAGTTGCAGATCTTTCCTATACATCTTTGCATTTTAATTTAAGGCAAGTGTGGTGGCACTGTCTAGAAACAAGAAGACTAGTTCAGGGATGACGCTTCACTACCACTACCGAGAGAGTGAGTTCCAGGCCAGCTGGAGCCCTGTGTGTTTCTCAAAAAGAAAAGAAACAAGTAAACAGATAAAAAGAAAATACAGTTTTAGTTTATTTTTGTCTATCATGCGTTACAAGGATCTGTCCTCCTGAGCTGCGCATATTCAGTGTTCCCAACCTCAAAACTGAAGAGACTTATCACACAGCCTGGTGGCTTTCCTCATCAAGAATGGACTGTATACCCTTGAAAGCCACTGGGAGAACCGGCAAGTGTTCTCAACATTAATAAGTGTGGGAGAAAATGTGTATTTTGGCTCACTTGACTCAGTCATTTCGCGGTGTATCTGTATTGCAAAGAAATAGTGTGTACAATAAAGCATGCAATTTTGTTTTGTCAATAAAATACAAAGAAACAAGAACATATCAAACAGAAAATAAAATGAGAGGCTATGTAATTGAAACGGTTTGAAATACAGGAATGTTTATAACACTCTCCCCAATTCCTTCATGATTTATTTATAACCCACACTGTACAGTGACTGGGGGTAGAGGAGCCAGAGCTCGAGGGGAGAGAAAGAAACCACACCTGATCTGAGTTGGGCCTGTGCAGACTCAGAGCTCCACGGGAAACGATGGACAGAAATTGAAGGATGAACATGAAAGGTCCATAATTCCTGCCCTCCCAGGCTGGCATACACCTCATGGGACTCTGTCTCCCAATGTACAATTTTTTAATTCTATTTTTAAGATTTTTGTGGCGCTGGTGCACCAAAATAACGCTAATTAGTATAAAACCATCCCATTCTATTACAACGGGCACAGTGCTTTCAAGTGCTAATAGGAGCTTCGGGAGCAGTAAAAAGGAAAAGAGGCCATCCCTTTCATGAATTGCTATACCCATGGCTGCTGCTGGTTCTTTCAGCTCCTCTGTAGGTAATTCAATGGAAAAAAACTAGGCTCGCGCACACACAAAAGGATATAGATGCTACTCGCCCTTTATGAAATCGAGCACTTAACACTAAAATAAGTTAAGATGGGAAGGATGCTAGCAAAGCAAGTTATACTTTTCTGAGAGGAAAAACTTAAGTCAACAGATGCCTGCGTGACATCCGGGAGGGTAACCCCTTGGGGCTCTTCCCCTGCAGTGTCAGCAGAGAAGAATGCCTGCAGAACCTAAATCTGTCTTTGTATTAGCAAAGCTATAGCTCCTAGGTTGAAGCAGGGATAGAAATTTAACTCCTCCCTAGGTGGACTCCTTTGGGTGTGCATAGGAAGATCTCAGGATCAGCCAAAGCGCCAGGTTATCAGTGTTGCATTCTGGGAAAGCGGCAATCAGAGGTTCAAGGTGGACAGAGACTCAACACGTAACAGTTGCTGTTACTTTTAGGCAATTCATTGTATTGTCTCAGCTTCCCTTTGTGGGAAACTATAGAGAAAAACAGAAACTATAAAGATCCCTCCAGCTCTGTCCATACGGGAAAAAAAAAAAAAGTCTGTCCAGGGATGAGTTAAAGCCTCAGAAAATGGTCAGGAGCCAGGTCGTAAGCCGAAAGCCTGCCCTGAAAAAAGTGAGAGTGGAACGTTTAAAGAGGGCCTATTTTAAAGGCTGGGAAGAGAATCAAAAGGACACAAATAGGAAAAGGCTAAAGGGGACAGCATGAAAGCCACACTTTCATCCTACCCATGCAACATACTTATTAAGCATCTGCTTCTTGCATCAGGTGCTTTGACACAGCCAGAGAAATGTAGGCAGATTCCCCACTCGCAACCTTTCAGGCCCTGTGAAGCAGAACAGGAAAGCCAATGAGAAGAGACATGAACCATTACAGGGCATGTTTGCTTTTCTGAGTAGTTCCTCTGACTATCCATGTTTTCCACAACCAAAATGTGTTACATTTAAACAGGTTTGTGTGTATCAAGTTGGGGTTTTTTTTTATAGCTTACATCTTTACTTTTTTATTATTTTTAATAATTTTTAGTTTTTATATTAATCACAGGTTATTTACTTTGTATTCCAGCCATAGCCTCCTCTCTCATTCCCTCCCAATCCTACCCTCCTTCCCTCATCTTCCTGACCCTTTCTAAGTCCACTGATAGGGGAGGTCCTCCTCCCTATCTTCAAGACTGACTACAATTTCCTCTGTGGCCTAACAAGGTTGCTCCTCCCTCAGGGGGCGGGGTAGGTAAAAGAGCCAGACATTGAGTTACCTCAGAAATAGTCCCTGTTCCCTTACTAGGGCACCCGCTTGGATACTGAGATGCCATGGGCTACATCCGAGCAGGGGTTCTAGGTTATAACCATACATGGTCCTTGACTGGAGAAACAGTCTCATAAAAGACCCCTGTGCCCTGATATATTTGGTCCTTGTGGAGTTCCTATCCTCTCCAGGTCTTACTAACTCCCCCTTCTTTCATCTGATTCCCTGCACTCTGCTGAAGGTTTGGTTATGAGTCTCACCGTCTGCTTTGATACACTGCTAGGTAGAGTCTTTCAGAGGCCCTCTGTAGTAGGCTCCTGTCCTGTTAGTTGTTTTCTCTTACATCAATGTCCATCCCATTTGTCTTTCTAAGTGAGTATTGATCATTTTACCCAGGGTCCTCTTTCTTGTTTATCTTCTTTAGGTGTATAGATTTTAGTGTGTTTATCCTGTCTTATAAGTCTAGTACCCTATAAGTGAGTATATACCATGTGTGTCTTTCTGCTCCTGGGATATCTCACTCAGGATGATCTTTTCTAGATCCTACCATTTGCCTGCAAATTTCATGATTTCCTTGTTTTTAATTGCTGAGTACTATTCCATTGTGTAAAAGTACCATCCATTTCTGTATCCTGTATCCATTGATGGACATTTGGGTTCAAAAAAACCCAGAATTTCCAAAATGATCCTGTACAACAACAGATCATCTGGAGGTATCTCCGTCCCTGATCTCAAGCTGTATTACAGAGCAATAGTTATAAAAACTGCGTGGTATTGGTATATAAGAAGAAAGGTGGATCAATGGAACCGAATAGAAGACACAGAAATAAACCCACACACCTATGAATACTCAATTTTTGACAAAGAAGCCAAAACTATTGGAAAAAAGACAGAGTCTTCAACAAATTGTGCTGGTCCAACTGAATGTCTATATGCAGAAAAATGAAAATAGATCCATATTTGTTACCCTGCACAAAACTAAAGTTCAAGTGGATCAAAGACCACAACATAAAACCAGATACACTAAATCAGTTAAAAGAAAAAGTAGAGAAGACCCTAGAACTCATCGGCACAGGAGACAACTTCCTGAACAGAACAGCAACAGCAACAATCAATAAATGGGACCTCACAAAATTGAAAAGCTTCCGTAAAGCGAAGGACATTGTCATCAGAACAAAACAACAGCCTACAGACTGGGAAAGGATCTTCACCAACCCTTTGTCTGACAGAGGGCTGATATCCAGAATATATAAAGAACTAAAGCAATCCAATTTTTTAAAAAATGGGGTGCAGAGCTAAACAGAGAATTCTCTGTAGAGGAATATAGAATGGCAGAGAAACCAAGAGATGCTCAGCATCCTTAGTCATCAGAGACTACCCTGAAATTTCACCTTACACCTCACACCCATCAGAATGGCTAAGATCCAAAACTCAAGTGACAACACATGCTGGAGAGTTGTGGAGAAAAGGGAACCCTCCTCCATTGCTGGTGGGAATGTAAACTTGTACAATCACTTTGGAAATCAATCTGACACTTTCTCAGACAATTAGGAATACTGCTACCTCAAGATCCAGCTATACCACTCCTATGCATATACCCAAAAGATGCCCAAGCACACAACAAGGACATTTGCTCAACCATGTTTGTAGCAGCTTTATTCATAACAGCCAGAACCTGGAAACAATCAAGTTGGTTTTATATGACTGCTTTACCCAAGAGATGAACTGTCTGGAAGATCAGATGGAACGGTGTCTGAACATCACACAACTGTAGTGAATAAACTTGAGAGACAGGCTTGCAACAGAACACATCTAGCTAAAGGAAAATTTTCTCTTCAGGGGAGCAAGGATTAAAACCTAAGTCTTCTAAGTCTCTGAATTCATGCCCTTTCTACTTTCTGGCAGTATCTGAAAATAACTTCAATACATATGCTCAAAGACAAGACAAGAACTGCAATATTTTCTGTCATATATATATATATATATATATATACATGACATACACACATATATATGACATATGTATATGTATAAATGTATGTATATGGATACATACAGATTTCAAAATCTGCCCTAGACTCTTGTTTTTATTCTTATAGCCCTTCATACTTTTTATTCTATTTTTATTCCTTTTTAAATATTTTTTAGTCTTCTCTCGTATATTTTATCCCAACCGAAGTTTCCTCTCCCTTCCTTTTCCCCAACCTCCTGGTTCTCCCCCTCTCCTGCTTTCCTTCCCTCTCTCCCACTCCTCCCCTCAGAGAAGAGCAGGCCTCCCACAGAAGTCACCAAAGAGGACTTAGCAAGCTACAATAGACCAGACATAAGCCATCACCTCCAGACTGGACAAGACAACCCAGTAGGAGGAAGAGGGTCCCACAAGTAAGGAAAAGAGTCAGGGACAGAGGACCCCACCTTTTGGGATTCCGGCAAGACCACTAAGCTACTCAGCCATTACATACAAGCAGAGGACCTAGATCAGACCCCTACAGATTTCCTGATCTCTAAAGTTCTCCTGAAACCAATCAGTTGGTTCTCACAGTGTGTCCCTGATCCCTCTGGTTCCTCCCATCCTTCCCTCCTCTCCTCCACAGGACTTCCTGAGCTCCACCTAATGTTTGGCTGTGGGACTACGCATCTGCTCTTATGAGGTGCTAGATGAAAACTCTGGTCTTTCTGAAGAGGATTCTGCTAGACTCCTCCCAGCACACTCTGAAGGTAGGACAATCTGCAAGTCCAAGGTTTTGTGGCTGGGTTGGTATCCCAGTCCCTCCACTTGAGGCCTTGCCTGGTTACAGAAGATGGCCAATTCAGGCCCGGTGTCCCTCATTACTAGAAATCCTTACCTGCATTTCTCTTGTAGATTTCATGGAGACTCTATTTTAGTAGGTTTCCACCTTACCCCTGACATGATCCCCTATTCCAGCCATTTCTTTAAGTATTTTCTCTATCCCTCCCCTCCCTCTCAGATACTGCTGTTCCCAACCCCACCCTCCCACATTCCACTTGTGAAATCTGTTCCATTTCCCCTTTCCCTGGAGATCCATGCATCTCCCCATTGAGCCCTGCTTGTTACTTAGCCTCTCTGGATCTGTGAACTGTAGCATTATTGTCTTTTATTTTATAGCTAATATCAACTTGAAAGTGAGTACATACCAAGTTTGTCTTTCTGGGTCTGGGTTACTGCACTTGGGATGAAATTTTTTCTGGTTCCATTCATTTGCCTACAAATTTCATAATGTCGTTTTTAACATCTGGGTAATACTTCATCACATTTTATTTACCTGTTCTACAGTTGAGGAACATCTCAGTTGTTTCCAATTTCTGGCTATTATAAACAAAGCTGCTCTTCACATAGTTGAGCACGTGTCTGTGTGATAGCATGGAGAGTCCTTTGGGGGAATATGCCAGGAGTCGCAAAGCAGAGTCTTGAGGTAGATCAATTTCCAATTTTATGAGAAACTGCCATATTGATTTCCAAAGTGGTTGTACAAGTTTGCATTCCCATCAGCAGTGGACGAGTATTCCTCTTGCTCCACATCCTCACCAGCATGAGCTGTCACTTGAGTTTTTGAGCTTAGGTATTCTGACAGGTGTAAGATGAAATATCAGAGTTATTTTGATTTGCATTTTCCTGATGGCTAAAGATGATGAATATTTCTTTAAGTGTTTATAGGCCATTTTATATTCCTCTGTTGAGAATTATCTGTTTGGTTCTGTACTCCGTTTTTAATGTGTTATTTTTTGGGGGGTGGCTTTATTTGAATAAAATAAAAAAAAACCCTCTGTCTGATGTAGAGTTGATAAAGATGTTTTTCCATTCTGTAGGATGTTGTTTTGTCCTATTGACAGTATCCTTTGCCTTAAAAAGGCTTTTCAGATCATGATTTATTGATCATGATTCATGATTTCAGATTCCCATTTATTGATTGTTGATCTGAGAGCCTGTGCTATTGGTGTTCTGTTCAGGAAGTTGTCTCCTGTGCGAATGAGTTCAAGGTTCTTCCCCACTTTCTCTTCCAATAGATTTAGTGTGTCTGGTTTTATGTTGAGGTCTTTGATCCACTTGGATTTGAGTTTTGTGCAGGGTGATAGATATGGGTCTATTTGCATTCTTCTACTTGCAGACATCCAGTTAGACCAGCACCATTTGTTAAAGATGCTTTTTTAAAAAAATTCTATATTTCTGGCTTCTTCTAAAAAAAAAAATCAGGTGTCCAAACGTGTGTGAATTTACATCTGGGTCTTCATTTTCAGTCCATTGATCCACCTGTCTGTTTTTATGCCAGACCATGCGGGTGTTTTGTTATTGTTGTTTTTACTCTTTTTCTATAGTACAGCTTGAAATCAGGAATGGTGATACATCCAGAAGTTCTTTTACTGTATAGAATTTTAGCTATCCTGTTTTGTTTTGTTTTGTTTTGTTTTTCACATAAGAAGTTGAGTATTGTTCTTTCAATGTCTATAAAAAATTGTGTTACAATTTTGTTAGGGATTGCATTGAATCTGTAGCTTGCATTTGGTAAAATGGTCATCTTTACTATATTAATCCTATCAGTCCATGAACGTGAAATATTTTTCCATCTTCTGATATCTTTTTTAATTTTTTTCAAAGACTTGATGTTTTTATCATACAAGTTTTTAACTTTCTTGCTTAGAGTTACCCTAAGATATTTTATTTAATTTGTGACTGTTGTTAAAGATAGTTTTTGTGATTTCCTTCTCAGCCTCTTTGACACTTGTATATAGGAGAAATACTGATTTTTTTTTGTAGTTAATCTTGTATCTAGCCATATTACTCAAAGTGTTTACCAGCTGTAGGAGTTCCCTGGTAGAATTTTGGGGGTGCTTGTTTATGCTATTGTATCATCTACAAATAGCAGTACTTTGACTTCTTCCTTTCTAACTTGTACCCCCTTGAACTCCTTTAGTTGTCTTATTGCTATAAGCTAAAACTTTAAATACTATATTGAAGGGATATGAAGAGAAAAAGAGCAGCCTTGTTTTGTTCCTGATTTCAGTGGAATTTCATTGAGTTTCTCTTCATTTAATTTGGTATTGGCTATAAGCTTGCTGTAAATTGCTTTTATTATGCTTAGGTATGTTCCCTGTATTCCTGATCTCTCTAAGATTTTTTTTTTTATCATGAAGAGGTGGTATATTTTTTTCAAATGCCTTTCTAAGCATCTAATGAAATGATCATATGTTTTTTTTTCTTTCAGTTTGTTTATATGGTGGATTACACTGACAGAGTTTTATAGGTTGAACCATTGCTGCATCTCTGGAATGAACTCCACTTGATCATGGTGGATGAAATTTTTGATGTGTTCTTGAATTCATTTTTTGAGTATTTTATTGAGTATATTTGCATCAATGTTCATGAGAAAAATTAGTCTGTAATTCTTTTTCTTTATTGAATCTTAGTACGATTTGGATATCAAGGTGATTCTGGCCTTATAGAATGAGTTTGGCAATGTTCCTTCTGTTTCTATTTTGTGAATAATTTGAGGAGTATTGCTATTGGCTCTTCTTTGAAAGTCTGGTAAAATTTTGTGCTAAATCCACCTGCTCCCTCGCCCCTTTATTTGGTTTGGAGACTTTTAGACTGCTTCTATTTCCTTAAAGGTCTATTTCAAGTGTTTATTTGATCTTGATTTAACTTTGGTAAGTAGTATCTCTTAATAAAATTGTTCATTTCTTTTAGATTTTTCAATTTTGTGGAATAGAGATATGACCTGATGATTCTTTGTATTTCCTCAGTATCTGTTCCTATGTCTCCTTTTATGTTTCTGATTTTGTTAATTTGGATAGTTTCTCTCTGTCTTTTAGCTAGTTTGGATAAGGGTTTGCCTGTCTTGTTAATTTTCTCAAAGAACTCTTTGTATTGTTCTCTTTATTTCTATTTTATTGATTTTATCCCCCAGTTTGATTATTTTTCTGCCTTCTATTCTTCTTGGGTGTGCTTGTTTCTTTTTGTTCTAGTGCTTTCAGGTGTGCTATTTAGTCCCTAGTATGAGATCTCATTAATTTCTTTATGAAGGCGCTTAGTGCTATGACCTTTCCTCTTAGCACTGATTTCATTGTATCCCATAAGTTTAGGTATGCTGTGCATTTATTTTCATTGAATCCTAGGAAGTATTTAATTTCTTTCCTTATTTCTTCCTTGGCCTAGTGGTCATTCAGTAGAGAGTTGTCCAGTTTCCATGAGTTTTCAGGCTTTCTGATGTTTCCATTGTTTTTAAAATCCAGTTTTAATGGTCTGATAGGATACAGAGGTTTATTTCAGTTTTCTTGTATCTGTTGAGACTTCTTAACATAGATGTTAAGAACTGAAACATCATCTTATTAGATTTTTCTTTTGATGAGTATGACATACCCTTTTCTGTCCCTTTTGATTAATTTTGGTTTGAACTCTATTTTGTGAGATATCTGAATAGCTACACCAGCTTGCTTCTTGGGTCCATTTTCTTGGAAAGTCTTCCTCCATCCCTTTATTCTGAGGCAATGTCTATCTTTGACACTGATGTATGTTTCTTTTACGTAGCAGAAGGATGGATCATGTTTTCATATCCATTCTATTAGCCTATGTCTCGTTATTGGGGAATTGAGTCCACTGATATTGAGAGATATTAATGACCAATGGTGTTAATTTATGATGTTATTTTGCTGTAGCTGTTGGTGTTTGTGTTTCCCTTCTTTGTGTTTTGCTGGTGTGGAATTATTTATTGCCTGTGTTTTTGTGGTCGTAGTTAACTTCTTTGGGTTGGTGTTTTCTTCCTAGTATCTTCTGCAGATTTGGATTTGTGAATAGTTACTTACATTTGACTTTGTCATAAAATATCTTGTTTTCTCCATCTATGTTGAATCAAAATTTTGCTGAGTATGGTAGTCTGGGCTGGGAGCCATAGAATCTTCAAGACACTGTCAAGGTCCTACTAGCTTATAGAGTCTCTGGTGAGGAGCCAGGTGTAATTCTAATAGGTCTTAATTTATATGTTACTTAGCTTTTCCCCTTGCAACTTTTAACAGCCTTTCTTTGTTCTGCATGTTTAGTGTTTTGATTATTATGTGCTGGGGCACTTTCTTTTTCTGGTCCACTCTACTTGGTGTTGTATAAGCTTCTGATACTTTTATAGGCATGTTCTTTTTTAGGTTAGAAAATTTTTCTTCTATGATTTTGTTAAATATATTTACTGGGTTTTTGAGCTGAGATTCTTCTACATCTTCTATTCCTATTATCCTTAGGTTTGCTCTTTTTTTCATAATGTCCCAGATTTCCTGGGTGTTTTGTCTTAGGATTTTTTTTAGATTTAACATTTTCTTTGGCTGTTGAATTTATTGCTTCTACTGAATCTTCAAACCTGAGATTCTTTTTTCCGTCTCTTGTATTCTGTTGGTGATGCTTCTATCTGTAAGTTTATGTTCACTTACCTAGATTTTCCATTTCCAGAATTCCCTCAGTTTGTATTTTTTTGTTTTTTCTTCTATTTTCATTTTCAGATCTTGAACCATTTTGTTCACCTGTCCCCCCCACCCCACCCCCACTACCTTGGCATTCTTTAAGGGTTTTCTTGATTTCCTCCAATACTTTGTTCTTTTCCCTTATTTCTTTGAAGGATTTTCTCATTTCTTCTTTAAAGATCTCTATCATCTTTATAAAGTTGGTTGTGAAGTCATTTTCTTATGCTTCAGCTGCATTAGACTATTCAGGTCTGCTTGTCATAGGATAGCTGGGGTCTGGTGATGCCATATTGCCCTGGCTGTTTTGCGATTGTGTCCTTAAACTGGTATTGAGGTACATGGGATTTGGGATGGTTTCAGATCTAATTTCTGAGTTTGTCTTTGTAGGATGGATGTTTGGTTCTTTGGTTTCTATTTTCTATTTGGTCTTGTCTTTGTGGCCTGTATTTCTGGTGGTCTGCTTGACTTCTTATCCACTAGGGAGTCTTTGGCCAGGTTGTGGGCTTGACTTCTGGAAACTAGCTTGGACTTTGTTGCAACAAAGGTCCCTTGTTCTTCTGGCAGATGTGGCCTAAACCTGAGCAGCTGGAGTCTGCTAGAATTGGGGGCAGAGGCAGATGTAAGGTGGGCAGGGAGTAGTGTAGATTGTGTTTTTGTATTTTCTATTTCTAAATAAAGACATGTCCTAAAATTTTTATTTGGAAGTGAAGTTTTAAAACATGAGACAATGACATACATTCTATTATGAATCTCTCTTATTAATGTTTAATGATTTTATCTCTTTTCCTTGCGTTGGAAACATTTTTAGAATTATAAGTATTATATAGATTCAGTTATAAGTGTTTTATGGATTTCTGCTGCAATTATCCAAAACAATTTGAGCCTTTTGATTAAAAATAAGGAAGCAATTTTAAACTAAAACGGTTACTGAATAATCAGATAAAACTTCTTAGATCAGCATCTCCTTCAATATCTGTCTATCATAAAACATTAGACTCATGAAATGTTTTCTAAGAAAAGGAGTCAGTAGTCTCTAGGAGATATTTCATATTCTTGCCTATTTTGGAGATTCCCTGTGTACTTTGCAAAACTTTTGAGGTAAACAGTATTTAAGGAAAGAAAAAAAAACATGTTTCCTTTTTTTGTATTTTGCCAAAAGATATTTTTATTTTGTTTTTTAAATAAAAGTTAGTTTGACAAATAATTCAATATTCTTAACAATTCAGAGTCTGTTCAGATTTTCCATTTTGCCACTTGGTCTTGATGGACTTTCTGCTTCTAGATGTTTGTTCATTTTATATGGGTTACAAAATACTTGGGGATACAATTGTGAAACTTTTTTTTACATTAATTACATTTTATTCACTTTGTATCCCAGCTGTAGCCCCCTTCCTCATTCCCTCCCATCCCTCCCTCTTCCCTCATCTACATGTTTCCTTGTCATTCCAGTATTTTCTGAGTTTATTTGACATTTTAAAATATTTTTATTTATTAATTACTGTACAACCCCCCCCAAAAAAAAAACTTTGGTCTCCATTACATTGAGATCTTTCCAAAATTATTCCAATGATGGACTTTTAAAGGATAATATGTTTTTGGACAGAGTTGATCTTGCCATGCACTGTCAATCTGGAAAAGACTAAAAAGGAGAATCTTTCCCATCACTTGGTCAGGAATGGGAGAGAAGCAGGGATACCCAGTGTCTCTGCTCATAGGGAAATCTACCTAGAAATACAACATTCCATTGCACTCCTCAGTGTCTTCATATCTTCTGGAAATAGTATTTCAAGGCTGTAAATTTTCCTTAGAGAAGTCCATCAGTGAACAAAACCTGAAGGAATGAATAGGAGGAGAAATCTACTGGCAATCCTGGATGTTGCTTCTCTCCTGGAATGTTTCCTTCTCAACTCCAATTAATTCATGTTTGTTTATTTGTTTTACTCAACTCTTAGGTCCACATTCAAGTATATAAGTAGATGGATACAAAGTTGGGATCTTTCTCTTCCTATTTATTCTCTATGGCACCACTCTTCCATTACTTATTGTCCACAATATACTTAGAAGACATTCATTAGAGGTTGTGGGGCATATGGATACAGTTGTGCCATGGAGAAAATCCACATGGACCTAGAGTGAGGTCAAGATGTGTCCAAACCCTGACAAATCTCAATATTAAGACCACCAGGAGTAAGGCTCCCTTCCTCCCTATTCTATTCCTCCATGCCCCAAGGCAGGGAGCCCTGTAACCTCCACCTTCACCCACTACCTCAAGGTAGCGGTCTAGCACTTGGAATTCCTCTTCATGCAAATAAAGCATCTACCACATCTCAGCCTCAGCCAATAATATACACCCTCCCTGGAACACCCTTCTCACTCCCAAGGTTTATATAGACATTGTTCACCCTGAATAAAGTACACAAGCTATTTCACTGAATTTCATCTTAAAGGGCTGTTTCCGAGAAGACATTTTCCTCCTGCACTCACTGTCAAACTAGGATCCTCTAACCCACCCAACAGGCTAAGCTTCATTCCTTTGGGTCCAGAACCTGCATGGACCTGGCCTCCAGAATGAGAAGAGAGATACGGTTGGAAATGTTCATCACCTAGACTCCTGCATTTGGACTTGCAGGATTTTGCCAAAACTACTGTATTAGGGAAAGAGGGGTTTATATTAGCTCACAGTTACAGGTTGTGGTCCACTGTTTTGAAGAAGTCCCAGTGATGGGAGCTTTAGACAGCTGATTCCATTGCCTCCATGAATGATGAAAAAATGCAGATGGATCTAGAGAGATGACTCAGTCGTCATCATGATGTTCAATCATGTGAACTAGGGCATAATTCCCAGCACCCAGGTGGGCCAGCTCACAAATTCCTGTACCTCCTGCTCCAAGAGATCTAACTAACTCCTCTGAACGTCCCAGACACCTGCACATTCATGTGCTCATATACTCAGACATATTCACACATGCACACACACAATGTCACATCTTTTTATTTTAAAGCAGAAAGAGAAGAATACCTGTATTCATCTTTCTCCTTTTCTCTTAGTCCAGGATCCAGCCCATGAAAGGGTGCTGCCCACATTCACTATGGGTCTAGGAAATTCCTCATTTAAGTCACTCTCCCAAGCGATTCCACATTGTATCAAGTTGAATTAGAATTAACCATCCAACTGACTGCTAGCAATGGGCTGACGAGTTCTCACTGTTTCTAGGAGATCTCCTTTAGAAGCCATGGGCTGTGACCTTCACCTCTGCTGTTCTAGCATTTCCTTTGTAGCTCTTTTAGAGCACATATCAAGATTTGTCTTGAGTTGGAATTATTTATGCCTGTGTCTATTTTCTGCCTTGTATTATGGACCCTTTTTGAGCAAGGGTCATATTTAATTCATTTAATCTCGACCACCTTGGGCAGGGGGCCTTGCATTGTACACTCCTTCAAGCTTAGAGCGCTAGCAATTTGGCAATTTACATCAAGCCTATTCTAAACCGCATTGCAATCTTTGACAGTGAAGCATCATTGGTAAAGTTAAGAGTTAAGAAATTTCTTTTCAATGATGAGACAACTGCAGATGGTGAAAATGTAGGGTCCAGATGATTCTTCCTATTGTTATCCCTGGGACAACTCCACTTTTTTAAAATATGGAAATTTTTTTATGCCTTCGTCACAGACTAAGCAAATGCAGGTCACCTCTCCTAATGAGACATTCCATTTTTCATGGTTTCTTACACAAAGGCATAGAATGTCCCATTATCTAAATAACTAGGGAAGGGAACAATAGGGAAGTATTGAAGAAAATATATGGCAATGACCTCTTTTACAGTGTTACTAAGAGAGACAAACCATGCTAGGCTGGCTATTCCTGTGGATGACCTCAGCACTTACTCAGTTAAAGACGCTGTTCACACTTAAGGAAAGTGAAATGCAGAGATGTGAAAAAGCATGTGGCGAGAGGAAACACCTCTGCTCTGAAATGGAATTTAGGTCAACTGATGTGGGAAGCAGGGGGTCATGATGAGCCTTCTAACTTTAGGCACGGCAACTTTCTAGTCCCAAAGTTTATCTGCTCCTTGCTGTCAAGAATCCTATAGGAAAAGCCAAGGCAAACAGAGGTGGAAGCCTGCAGTGTTCAGTGTTGTTCTTGGTGCTTTCCTGGAAGCCAGGAAGACTTAAAACTGAAGACCACTGTGGAGATGGCTGTGCTGTTTATTTTTGTATCAACATCGCAAGAACTAGATTCTTCTGGAAAATAGAGAATCTCATCTGAGAAAATTCTTCAAAAAAACTGGCCTATAGGCAAGTCTGTGCGGGCATTTTCCTGATGAATTATGGGTGTGTGAGGGCATAGCCCATTGTGGGTAATGCCATCCCTGGCTGGTGGTTCTGCAATGTGAGAAAGTAAGTTAGGAAGAACCAGCAAGCAGCACTCCTCCATGACCTCTACATCAGTCCTGCCTTTAGTTCTTGCTCTAAACTTGCTCTGTCTTCTCTTTATGATGGATGATAAGTTGTAAGGCGAAATAAACCTTTTCCTCCCTAAGTTGCTTTTGGTTTTGCAGTTTATTGCAGCAACAGAAAGCAAACTAGAACAGAAAGTCACTGAAACTCAACTTTGAAGAGCACCGTGGTATTTGCTGGCCAGCCAGCAGAACTCAAAACTAATAACATCACCAGTTATGTGGGTTTCCCTGATTATGCTCAATGCTAACCTGAGATGTCACTGACATATGCTATGAAAACATCATCTACTTCCTCTTCATCACAGAGCTGTCCTATTTGCTGACCTTGTCAATCATGCAGACATTCGACCTCCTGAGTCACATTCGCTTTCATCAATTTATCAGTTCCTGTTCCAGGCTTCTGACAGATTTCTGCCATTAGCCTTGCTCTTCTTCCTGTATAGATTTGGCCATATCCAAATTAATTTCAGCCACATTCTCCATGGACTCTCAAATGCTGAAGTGAGAGCAAACAATAAACAAACAACAATAACTCATGTGCTAGATTAAGTACTGTATATAAATGTGCGTGTATGTGTTTGTGTGTGCACATGTGTGCATATGGTACTTTATGAGCAATGGGGGGGGGGTTGTTGAAGAGGGCAAAATCTGGCAACAGACTCCCTAGTTCAAATTCTACATCTACCACTCCATAATTTAACTTCTTTGTATTCCTGCTTAACTAGCCTTAAAGACTAGTGAGACTAAAACTGACATCACTAGCACTGGTTCATCACTTGGATGCATAAAAAGAAAAACAGAAACTGTAGCTACTAAATGAGAGGCAGGCTTCTCACTATTGGGAACATTGAGGGCTGATAAGGTGATAGCATGATTCTGTATCCTTGGGCTTTTGGGGGCTTGCTCTAATCTCTTAAAAAGTAGCTTCTCTTTCATAAACCATGAACTCTATATCCTAGTCAGGAAAGAATAAGAAAAAAGGAGAACATGTTTTCCTTTACTTTAAAGGTTTGATTCAGAAGTTATATATACCACCTCCATTCAGATTCCCCCAGATTCTCAGAATCTAGCACTGACTACATCTAACTTCAAAGGATGACACACATATGATTTGCTAAAGCTTCTGTTGCTGTAGAAAGAGAAGAGAATATAAAGTGGAGGGAGAAGAAGCAATAGCCTGTCATATTGAGGATGTAGACTTGTAAACATTAAGTCAATCATACATATGAAGTGCTTAGAACAGTGCCAAAACCAGGAAATCTGTGACAGCCATTAGATGTTAAGATTATATCAATACCAATAGTGAGTTAATGTGGCTGAATAGTCTTCCCATTTTAGGACCACATATTTGTAGACAATGAGAATCATGAGAACTCTTTAGATTTCTTAATTTTTAAAAGCTGATTATTAAGATGTCTTACACTTAATGTTTTGAAAATAAGTGAAAATGAAATGAAAAAATAATTGTACATCTAACCTTTAAATAATAGAAGGTACATAATTATAATAGAATTAATTCTGGGCAATAGCATGTTTTTAGGGTTTTTCAAATCTATACATATAAATCCAGGTATTAACTAGGGAAACCATCATTGTTTACTTTGGCATATGATCCCTCATTTCAGAAAGGAACTGGATCTTTTTAAAGAGTTGACAGTTACAAAGGCATTTTCTTTACAAAAGATCAAAGGATTTAATTTGTTTGCCAAGCACCTCTTGTATCCAGGAATATACCCAACAAAACAGAGTTCACCCACACCCACGGCACTTTGGAGAAAATAAGAGAGCTCCTCTAACCTAGATGTGAAAGCAGAAGTAAAATACATGAAAGCGATCTTGTTAGACCAGCAAGTGGTGAAGCTTTGGCCAGATCAGCTGTGCAAAAGGGGCTTTCTTTAAGGTTATTATTAGCTCTTCAAAACAGCGTGGAGAGCCGAGCTTTCTACCAACTGGACGAATTTACTTTTTAATGCTGTTTGTTTCCATGGAAATGTATTAGAGTCTTAAAAACAGATAAACCTTCCTTATTAGTAATTTTGCATTTGAATTAAGTTTACATTATTTAACCCCTGTGTGAATTAAAGTTGCATATAAAAACAGGAATGGTAATAGTATATACCCCCATAGATTAATTGTAATTATTAGTTAAAATGTTATGCCTGAAGACTTTGGAGTAGAAGCATTGCATTCAAATAACATTGAACATATGTATGTGTGTGTGTATATACATATATATATATATACATATATGTGTAGACAATATAACTTAGACAATATTATCTGACATTATATATACACACACATATATGGTCAGATAATATTGTCTATGTTTATAGTCTTCTGAATGTTAACTCCTACCCTTTACATAATTGTACCATGTTCAAAACTTTTTTAAAAGGTTTTGTTTATGTCTACTTGTGTGGCCCTATGAGTGTATGCCATGTGTATGTTGGTATGCGGGTACCAACAGAAGCCAGAAGATGGCATCAAATACCCAGGATCAGAAGTTATAGGGTTGTGGGCCCTGGGGAATGAACTCTGGTCCTCAGGAAGAGCAGCAAGTGCTCTTAACCACGGAGCGAGCAGTCCCTCAAAACTCTTACAGTCCTGCAGACTCATTTGATAGTCACTGTAATTCTCAAATTAAAATCAATATCCCCATTTTTAAAGCGGTAAAAATGGAGGCTTAACGATACCAATTACAGAGGATCAAAGAATTTTTTTACAAACATCAAACTTTTAGTCCACTCGCTTAGCTCCTTTTCTAATCCTGGATTCACTAACACCGACAGGGACTTCTCAAAGAGTAGACTCCCCTCAGCCATACTGAAAGCAGAAGTGAAATAAATGACAACAAATTTCTCTACAGTTGCTAAGCCTAAGAAGCATAGTGCAAGGGTTCAAGTCCATAGGTGGAGGTATGTGTAAAATAGTACCATCCCCAACCCCAGACCCCACCACGAACCCCAAACCCACTTTAATCTGTAGAACTGGTCACCCATAGCGATAATACAGGAGCCTTAGGTGATGTGACTTAGAGAACTCTTTTCATGGCCTCTACGTTTAATCATCTCTTTTTGAAGACTTCTAATCAAGCAGGGAAGAAGTTAGACCGGTATAAACTCTGCCCCAGCGGAGCTCGACTCTAATCACACGGTTTCCAGTTTGGGCCTGAAAAGAGGCTCATTCCTGCATCCTAGCTCATTCATGCCATGCACCACGATTCTTTCAAATGAATTTTTATTAGTCACAAAGACACGATCTTGAGGCCCCTTACTCAGAACTAAATGAAGCTTTTGTGTCCCACTTACACAGACGTGCTAAAGGTGCCGCTGAAAGGAGACTTCCTCAGAAAGTAACAGACTCAGAAAAGCAAATGAAGGCTAGCGTGAGCAGGTGACGGTGACTGTGGAAAAGCCTAACGCTGATGTATTTGTGGTTAGGTAGTGCCCCGCAGTTGCTGTTAGAGCGGAATAAGCTCCACAACAGTGATCTAGCATCGACCCTTTCTCCTTTAAATTGCTTTTCTCAAAGCACCTTATCCTAGCAATGAGGGCAGAAGTGAAGACAGATGCCCAGCAGACACACGATGGCCGCTTTCTCTTTATTCAGATTCAAGCAGGTTTTCGTAGGCTACGACAAAAAACATAAATAGGGCTTCTATTTCCCAACAAGTCTGCGTGGAATTCATCTGGTTTCATTTCATACCAAACATGAACATGTAATTATCTGCCTTCAGTGGGGCTGAGAAGTGTAAGAGAAGATTAGCCCACACCGAAAACCCTGAACTTGACCTTGACTTTTCCTGGTTTTGAAAAGTCAGTCCTGTACTCCACTGACAATCAACTAAGGGGCCGTGATGTATAGACTGAATGCTCTAAGCGTTTACACAAAGAGTACTGATGACACCTGGGCTGAATGGTCATCAAATAACACTAAAGAGAGACATTTTCAGAGCGCCAGAGATACTTATCCCCCAAGAGCCGCTTATTTATGTCCAGAGTACAGAAAGCAATGAAGGGTCCAACTGTTACTCTTTTCCCAGACAGAGTATGTGCACTGCAGAGCAAGATGTACCTGTCTCCGTTTACTCTTTTAGCCAAGCCCATCTTGCATTTCCTTATTCTTTGAAAATTCCATGCATTATACAGTATATTCTGACCACACTACCACCCCTGACACACATACACAGAAAAGAGGGTAGACAAACATACCAGCTGCCCTTTGCAAGTTCTGAGTTTTCCAGCGTGGTGTTCCTTTCTTATGCTTCCTGTGCAACTATGCCTGGCTCTTACAGAATTCCCACGTGGGAAATCTTGGCACAGGAAACTGACTTGAAATACTTTGTGATAAAATAGGAGACTTACTTCCTGGTCTACCTAGTTTTGTATTTCTTTTACTTTTATACACTTGTGTACATAAGTGTATATGTAAATATATATACCCTTGTATTTATGGATACAGATATATTATATAACAGGTTAGCTTGCCAGCTTGCAAGCATAGCTAAATCTCAAAATCTTACTTTGAAGCCAGTCTGGTTTACATAGTGAAGTTCAGGCCAGGCAGCACTGTCTAATGAGGTCCTATCTCAAATAAGTAAGTATAAGTAAATGAATGAATAAATAAATAACCTTTTATTTCATGCTTAATGCCACAGTCCCAATTTCCTAAGATAGTCTAAGTTTACACTTGTTATCTAAAATAATCAGTAATCTTCTTTTCACCCTCAAAACATCCCTATTTAGAAAGTAAAATTTTCCATCATTCAAAATGCAACCCACATAATCTGAAAAAGTATCTTTAGAAAGGTTTAATAATACCTGAAGTTTTTGTGCAGCTTTTCATATTTGGTGATTAAGCCTTTTATTTTTATTGTTATTTTTAATTTTTATTTTTTTCTTCACAATTTATTCATTATATATCCTGATTGAAGCCCCCTCCCTCAATACCCCCCAGTCCCACCCTTCCTCCCCCTCCCCCCATCCTCTTTCCCTAGTCCGCTGAAGGGGGGAGTTCTCCACTATTGCCATCTGCCAATAGCTTGTTAAGTCTCATCAGCACTGCCTGGGTCCTCCTCCTCCATGGCCTGGCAAGGCTGCATCACCAGGGGTGAGTGATCAGGTACATCTACACAATGGAATACTACTCATCTATTAAAAACAAGAAAATCATGAAAATTTCAGGCAAATGGTTGAAATTAGAAGAGATCATCCTGAGTGAGGTAACCCAGAAACAGAAAGACAGGCTTGGTATGCATTCACTTATAAGGGGATATTAGCTGTATAATATAGAATAGCCATCTACAGACCTAAAAAGCTAAACACTGAGAAGGACCCTGGGGAGCATGCGTAAATCTCATTCAGAATGGCAAACAGGATAGACAACAAAAGTGGTAGAAGACAGGAAACAAGACGGGAGCCTACTATAGAGGGTTCTCTGAAAGGATTCACCCAACATGAGATTGAAGCAGATGCTGAGTCTCAGCGTCAAACTTTGGGCAGAGTGCAGGGAGTCTTATGGAGGAAGAGAAGGTGAGATTAGAGTGACATGGAGGACATAGGAGCTTCACAAGGAGACTAACAAAACTAAAAGCTCTGAGACCAGGGGTCCTGCGGAGACTGATGCACCAACGGAGCACCATGCATGGACAGGACCTAGAACCCCTGCCCAGATGTGGTCAATTGGCAGCTCAGACTCCATGTGGATCTCTGATGAGTGGAGCAGGAGCTGCCTCTATCAAAACTCAGTTGACTGATTAAGTCTTTTGATTTGGCACTTCAGCAAATTCGCCATTAAGCTGCACTTCCTCTGCTCAGGCTGTCATTAAAACAGTAGAACTGTTTTTTGAGACTCTTCCCTCTTCTACAACTCAATACCAATGTCAAGGTACAAGTCACTTTCTGCTTGGTTATATAGTGTATTTAGGTAATGCTTTTGTCTCCTACACTTGTCTACAATATTTTTCCTCACATGCGTGTTCATTGGCATCCCTAGCATGGAGCTAAACAAATGAGTGGTCTATCTTTGAATAAAATAAGTGATTAATCCCAGACATAACGCTAAAAACCTCAGGTTGTTTTCAGGATTACTAGCTCTGTGGTTCATCTATTCTAAAGTTGTGCAATAGCAACTCATGTTGCAGCTTAAATAAGTTTGATATTGAGCTTCTTCCACATGTGCGAGATGGAGACACAGCATTAAATCATTTACGGTAGGTTAGTAGCAAGGAAAGAAACCAAACCACACAGTATAGCTATTAAAACTCCTGCTCAGCACTCTGTCTTGGTGCGACAACATGTTTGTATTCTTTGTGGGCTCTGTGTACCCTTCTAAGTTGCTGTATTTCAATCAACCTATGACGATACGTTTGCAATATTGTGTTGCCTTTAGTCTAGGAACACAACATCAGTAGCACTTCGTTTATTGAAGATCATGTTTTACATCTATATCTTATTTACATTTAAATGAAAGTCTAAAGTAAAACTGAAAGAGATAAAGCTACAAAAAAAAATCAGTAGAAGAAACATGATAGCTGAAGGGCCAGATAAAAGGAAACAAAAGTTATCACTATTGTTACTGACCTCACACACATGGAGTCATCCCTTGATACCTGTCCATGAGGGTCAGGGACTTAGTCTCAGGACCACTGGGTAGATATGTACATTTTCCTTTCTATAAGAAGGAAAATAGCCTGAGCAAACATCCCTGAATAATTTAAGTCATCTTTAGATTACTTTTAATATCCGGTTTAATGTAAACGCAGTCTAAACCATTGCCATACTTATTTGTTTTTTTTAAATCATATAGCACATTTAAAATATATTTTCATTTGATATTGGGTAAATTTTCAGATTCTAGGGATCTGGAAACCTACAAATATATAAGTGGATTAATGGATATAAAGATGATAAATAGATGATAGATTAGATACATAGATAGACAGTATATAAATAGATAGATAAATAGATCTCCGATTTTAAAAAATTATTCAGAATGGTATAGGAAGGCATTTAATTAAATTAGAAAACTTTCATCACTGAAAGGAAATATATAACTAGAAATATATATCAATAGATAAATAGAAAGACAATGTATAATTAGATAGATGATAGATAGACTCCCAGAATTATAAGTTTTATTCAAATGCAGTATAGGAAAGCACTTAATTAAATTATAAAACTCTTTAACTGCTAATGGAATGCATAGTTTATTCTCAACTTAAAATATATGCATATATTCAAGTGAACTTCATCAACATTACAATTTTTAAAGTAATTTGAAAAGCTTGATTCATCCCCCAAGTTAAATAAATGGTATGATCCATAGCATCTGAACAAAATATTGCAGAAGATTCTATGAGAGGATAACAATATTTGCAAATCACTTAAGAGGGCAGAGGAGCAGGTATCATTGGTTCATGAAAAGAAAAGAGAGGAAAGAAAGAAAGAAAACATGTTAAGATTACATCCTCTGTAACCAGACACTTAAGGAACTAACCCAATCTCCTTGTCACACAGAAATCAGAACTGTGCAGCAGCTTACAAAAGGAGCCAGAAACAAAGATTGGGTGAGCTAGTGTTCTTGGGAATGCTACACTAATTCCATGTGATGAAGTGCTAAGTCTATCTGTGATGCCATTTATGAAAGAGGAAGGAAGTGGGTTTAGAGAAAAGGGGGGAGTGGAAGGGAAAAGAGAGGGGAGAGGAAGAAGATCATTTATATTCATGTCTATTCTTCCAGCATCCAGTTGTTTGTCCTGATAACCTAGACTAAAACTCAGGCAGTCTAAAACATGAAAGCAGTCTTTTAAACTCTTACGCAAAACTTCTTCCTTCACCAAAGTTAATAATGTTATTAACTAATCTATACATGGCTTTTCACTGTCAAATTTGTGGAATTATATAATTTCACTTTGATATAGCACATGACCATTGGCCAATCAGGGGTGGAAATACAGCTCTTCATTATTATGTACATCACTGACTGTTACAGATGCCATGTATTGTCTTTCCCCTGAGAGCAGTATTATATTACTACAAATATTCTTGGCTTCTGTCCTAAGATGGACATATGTTAGATATTAACGATTGCTTCAGTTGTTGCTTTTAAGATATATCAGAAAGAAAGGAAGCATTACTTAGCCTAAAATGAATTATTCACCACAACAGAAAAGATGCTATGTACATACTAGTTTTACAAGTTTCTACTCTGGCAGGTAGAACTGGTACTATCCATGACCTTGTGTGATTGCTAGCCACTATTTCCTCCAGTCTTTACTCTATGTTCTTTCCTTGACAGGTAGCTTACTTGAGTGATGAAGAGTCCCCTGAATACCTAATGGGCCTCTGAGTATCTGCAGAGCTCCTTCTGTGTACAGGGTTCTCCCATGTAGCATTCTGTCTAGCAACATTAGTAATTTTTCTCTCTGGACATGTGGCTCAAGCTCTATAGTGTAGGATTGTCCCTGGGCACTGCCTTCATCCATGACTTGGAATTGACCAAATGCAGACACATAAATCATTAATCTGGCATCCCTCTCCAGAGACTGTCAAAATGCAGACATGTGTCTCAACTGGTTCACTCTCTTGCTCTTAAGGAATAATGTGTCTCATCCCCAGATGTCCAGTATCTCAAATGCCAATGTTCCATATATGTTGTGCTTTTAGTTCTTCAGGCCAGAAAATAAATCTTGTCTTTTGTAGTTTCCTATTGATTTTTTTCAAAGTTAGAAACACATTTACAGATTGTTCTTCACCCTAAGGAGGCCTGTGTGGCACCACACTAGCTTTCAGCTTAGAGATCTCTCTTCCTGCTTCCCATCTGTCTGGCTCGCCTAGGTCACAGACACAGAGGATTTGAGATGGTCACAGGACCCAGTCTCCTCCACCCTGAGGCCTGTATGGCACCAGACCAGCTTTCAGCTTGGAGTTCTTTCCACTTGCTAAAACCAGAGTCAACCAAATGAAGCCAGCATAAAAACACAAGCAACAAAACTTGGGGTCTTAGGGCACCGATGGAAACCAGCAGTCCTACCACAGCAAGCCCTGGAATTGTGAGGTCATGAAAATAATAGAGGCCTTAAAGGAGGAAACTGAAGCTTTCAAAGTAGCATAGGAAAGTATAATCAAATAGGTGAAAGAATTAAACAAATCCCTTAAGGAAAATTTTGGAAATACAGGAAGCTATAATCAAACAGGAGAAAGAATTGAGCAAAACTGTTCAAGACCTAAAAATGGAACTAGAAGCGATAAAGAAAACACAACCTAAAACAATCCTGGAGATGGAAAACCTAGGAAAGAGGATAGGAATTATTGACACAAGCATCATCAACAGACTACAAGAGATGTAAGAGAGAATCTCAGGTGTAAAAGATACATTTAAAGAAATCAATACATCAGTCAAAGAAAATGTTAAAACTAAAAAGCTCCTGACACAGAACATCCAAGAAGTCTGCAACACTAGGAAAAGACCCAAACTAAGAATACTAGAAATAGAAGAAGACCAACAGCTCCAAGGCCCAGAAAATGTATTCAACAAAATCATAGAAGAAAATGTTCCAAACCTAAATAGAGGCCTACAAACACATAAGAAGCTTACAGAACACCACATAGATTGGACCAGAAATGAATATCACCACATAATCAAAACACTAAATGTATAGAACAAAGAGAGAATATTAAAAGCTGCAAGGGAAATAAAAGTCAAGTCACATGTAAAGATAAACCTATCAGAATTACACCTGACTTCTCATCAGAAACTCTAAAACCAGAAGGGTCTGGACAGATATCTTACACCACAGATGTCAGCCCCAACTACTACACCCAGCAAAACTTTTAATCACCACAGAGGGAAAAAACAAGATATTCCATAACAAAAACAAAATTAAATAGTATCTATACAAAAATTCAGCCCTTCAGAAGATACTAGAAGGAAAACTTCAACCCCAGAAAGCTAACTACACCCAAGAAAGCACAGGTAATAAATAGCCCCACATCAGGAAAACCACAAACACATACACACTACCAAAAACAACATTAAAATAACAGGAAGTAACAATGACTGGTCATTAATATCTCTCAACATCAATGGCATCAACTTCCCAATAAAAAGACACAGGTTAACAGAATGGATATGAAAATAGGACTATCTTTCTGCTGCATGCAAGAAATACATCTAAGCAATAAAGATAGACATTACCTCAGAGTAAAGGGCTAGAAAAGGGTTTCCCAAGCAAACAGACCCAAGAAGCTGGAGTAGCCATTCTAGTATTTAATAGAATAGACATACAACTGAAATTGATCAAAAGAGATGGAAAAGGACAGTTCATACTCATAAAAGGGAAAATCCACCAAGATAACGTCTCAATTCTAAACATTTGTGCCCCAAATGCAAAGGCACCCTCAATTGTAAAAGAAACATTACTAAAGCTTAAATCACACATCGAACCCCACACATCAACAGTGGTAGACTACAACAGCCCACAAGCAGAAATAAACTAAGACATCATTAATCAAATGGATCTAACAGATATCTACAGAACATTTCACCCAGACACAAGATAATATGTCTTCTCAGCACCTCACAGAACCATCTCCAAAATTAACAATATACTTGACCACAAAGCAAGCCTCAACGGATATAAGAAGATTTTGAAATAACATCTTGCATCTTATCAGATCACGATGGACTAAAGCTGGAGCTCAACAACAACAGAAATAACAGAAAGCTGATAAACTCAAGGAAACTGAAAAACTCCATACTCAATGACCACTGAGTCAGGGAAGAAATAAAGAAATTAAATACTTTCTAGTACTCAATGAAAGTAAAGGCACAACATACCCAAACTTATGGGACACAATGAGAACAGTTCTAAGAGGAAAGTTCATAGTACTAAGTGCTTTCATAAAGAAAGTGGAGAGATCCCATACTAGTAACTTAGCAGCACCCCTGAAAGCTCTAGAAAAGAAAGAATCATACACATCAAAGAGGAGTAGATGACAGAAAATAATCAAACTCAGAGCTGAAAGCAAAAAATTGGAAACAAAAAGAACAATATAAAGAATCAATGAAACCAAGAGTTGGTACTTTGAGAAGATCAACAAGATGGAAAAGCCCTTAGCCAAATGAACTAAAAGGCAGAGGGAGAGTATCCAAATTAACAAAATCAAAAACCAAAAGGGGGAAATAACAGCAGACACCAAGGAAATAAAAAAAAATCAGTGGATCTTACTTCAAGAGCCTATAGTCCAAAAAAAAAAAATTGGAAAACCTAAAGAAAATGGATGATTTTCTGGATATATTTCACTTACCAAGTTAAATCAAGATCAGGTAAACAATTTGTACAGTCCTCTAATCCCTAAGAAAATAGAAACAGTCATCAAGTCTCCCAAACAAACAAAACAAAACAAACAAACAACAACAAAAACCAATAGGTCTAGATAGTTTAAGCACAGGATTCTACCAGATATTCAAAGAAGAGCTAATACTAATACTCTTCAAACTATTCCACAGAATAGAAACTGAAGGAATATTGCTAAACTCATTTTACAAAGCCACAGTCACCCTGATATCCAAATCACACAAAGACTTAACAAAAAAAGAAAATTTCAGACCAATTTCACTCATAAACATCAATGCAAAAATACTCACAAACCAAACCCAAAAACATATCATCTACCATTATCAAGTAGGTTTCATCCCAGGGATGCAGGGATAGTTCAACATATGAAAAAATTATCAATGTAACCCACCATACAAACAAACTCAAAGAAAAAAATCACATTATTTCATTAGGTGAAGAAAAATATTTTGACAAAAATCCAACACCCCTTCATAATGAAAATCTTGAAGAGAACAGTGATATGAAGCTCATACCAAAACATAATAAAGACTACATAAAGCAAGCCAACTGCCAACATCAAATTAGTTAGAGAGAAACTCAAAGAATTCTACTAAAATCAATGACAAGACAAGCTGTCTACTTTCTCCATACATCGTCATTATAGTACTTGAAGTTCTAGCTAGAGCAATAAGACAACTAAAGAAGATCAAGGGGGTACAAATTGGGAAAGAAGAAGTCAAAGTATCAGTATTTGCAGATGATATGATAGTATACATGTAATTGACCCCCAAAATTCCACCAGAGAAGTTTTTCAGTTGATAAACAGTTTTAGCAAAGCGGCTGGATACAGGACAAAATTTAAAAAAAAAATGTGTAGCCCATAGTCATCAGGGAAATGTAAATCAAAACGACTCTGAGATTCCATCTCACACCTGTCAGAATGGCTAAGATCAAAATCTCAATGGACATCACATGCTAGCTAGGCCGTGGAGAAAGAGGAACCCTCCTCTGTTGCTGGTGGGAGTATAAACTTGTACAGCCATTTTGGAAATCAACCTGGTGCTTTCTCAGAAAAACAGGAATAGCTTTACCTCAAGACCCAGCTATACCTCTCCTGGGATGTACCCAAAAGATGCTCAACCATACAACAAGCACATTTCCTCAGCTATGTTCACAACAGCTTTATTTGTAATAGCCAGAAAATTGAAACAACCCAGATATCCTTCAACCAAAGAATGAATAAAGAAACTGTGGTGCGTTTACACAATGGAATACTACTCAGCTATTAAAAACAAATCATGAAATTTGCAGGCAAATGGATGGAACTAGAAAAGATCATCCTGAGTGAGGTAACTGAGAACCAGAAAGACACACATGGTATGTACTTACTTGTAAGTGGATTATAGCCATTTGGACAGGATAAGCATACTAGGAGGCACAGACCCAAAGAAGATAACTAACACAGAGGACCCAATGGAGGATGCATAGATCTCACTCACTCGAAAGGGGAGATAGAATAGACAGAGGTAGTGGCTTAAGAGAGGGAACAAGGTGTGAGAGGAGACACAGATAAGTAAGAGGGTAGATATCAGACCTGAGGAGAGCAAGAGTGAGAAGACAGAAGGCCTGTAGAGAAAAGAGAAACTGAGAGTGTGAGTGTCTCTGTGATAAGTTGGAGACCTAAGTCAGGGTAGGCTCCTGGGAGGATATGAGGGGGACTCAAGCACACACTCCTAGTAAGAAAGACCATAGAGACTGAAGAGGACATCCTCTCACTCATCTAGTCTCCTAGCAGAGGGAGGAGAACACTATCCCAAGAACAAAAACTTGGACCCAAAATGTACCTTATCTACAAGATGTGCAGGGTTAAAGATAGAGCAGACAGAGCAGATATTGAAGAAATGTCCACTCAATGCCTTGCCTAACCAAAGACACACCCTATTAAGAGAGGGCCAACACTGACACTGTGAACAAATCTCTGCTAGACTTGTAGACAGGAGCTTGACAGAGTTGTTCTCTGGGAAGCCGTACCCAGCAGTGCCTCAGAAGAGATGCTGAGACTCACAGCCAAATATTGGGTGTTGTGTAGGGAATCTTGTAGAAAAGTGGAAGGAAAGAGAAAAGGACCTGGAGGTGACAGGAGCCCCACAAGAAGACCAACAGGGCCAACTAACCATGGCCCAGTGGGGCTTGCTAAGACTGAAGCATTAATCAAGGACCATGCATGAACAGGACCTAGTTCCCCAACAACTATTTAGCAGATGGACAGATTAGGCTTCTAGTAAGGGAAGTAAGGACTACATTGGACAGGGACTCACTTGCCAGCTTTAGCAGGACTGCCTTACCAGGCCACAAGGGAAGAGAACAGACTCAGTCCTAATACAATTTGATGAACTTGGCTGGATGGGAAAGGGAGCTTCCCTTTTGCTCAGAAAAGAGGAAGAGGAGGAGGAGGGAGACAGCATTGGGAGGGATGGGGCTACAACAAAGATGTAAAGTGAATTTAAAAATAAAGAAAAAAGTTAAAAGAAAGAAAGAAACTTATTTACTTTACACAGATGGGAATAAGAACTAAAAAAGGCAAAGAAACAAACTTCCTTCAACAAGATGATGCTTTGGACAGTCCTAGGAAAGCACAAACACATGGAATTAGGAAACCAGGAGACAGCACGTTATGAAAGGTTCCGAGTAAACACAGACAAAGGTTGTTCCTTCTGCAGGACCAATCCCACAACACCAGCATTCTTGAGTAGCCACAGTACATGTTACATAAAGCTGGCCTGCCTGAAAATGCATAAGGCAACCTTTATTTAGAATTAATTTTTGATCCTTTGACCTTTTATGAGTGCTTAGCTTCAAAATGTCAAAATGCTTCAAAAGTTTCATTGAAATGATGTCATTCTCCATCATCAGGGCATTCTGTATTGTCCCTTTTCTCAGAGATTGATAATGTTGTGCATTTGAACTCTTAATAGAACTCTTTCTCTGTTTCGTATGGAGTATTAATTGAGGAGACTTAACAGTGATTAAATTTACAGTTACAGCACGTCTCAATAAATAGTGCCCCACCACACTTAAGTCATCAATTCAGTTTTAGAACTGATCTCAGAAAAGTATTTACATCTGCATGAAAATATGTCCAGGTCTTTGATCCGTTTTATCCTGTCTACACTCTTTGCTCCTATTCGCTTGTGCTCTAAGCTTTGCCTTGTGAGGCTTAAAGACAAGCAGATGAACTCACAGAACCAGTGGCATGTGGCAATTACTGCCGGCTCTACCTGGCAGGAGTCAGGGGTAACAGGGTCTCACTGAACAGGGACACTGCAGCTTCTCAAAAGCTAAGGCTGGGCCAGTAAGAATGCACCATGGGTCCTGACAACCAGAGATTGATCCCAGGGACCCTCATGGTGGAAGGAGAGAACCGATTTCCTGCCCTCTGACAGAGGCATGGTCACACAGCCCCTCACACACAGACAGACATATTTATACATTCTACTAAATACATAACGTAACACAAATCTTAAGATCATTACTGATAAACTTTAAAAACCATTATAGGAGGCTAAGATGATTTTGATAATGTGTTCTTGGCTGCCTGTTGTACTGACATCAGTGGATGATTATGACCAAATTCTCAAGTCTGGAGGATGGGAGCTTGCATGGCAGGAAGCAAGGAAATTACCACAAACAGCAGAATTTAGATCAATGGGGAACTGAATAATGAGTACCAGAGGCCTTGCTCAGACCTTTACATCTGGAAACTACGTGGAGTTGTAAACGGATAATAACCAAAATAAATGAAAAGCTTATTAAAAACTGGTCATGTGGTTACGTGGCTCTGTATGACCACCTGATGGATGTACCTAACACAATCTTGGCAGCTCTCATGGAAGAGTTCTGTTCACAGATACAAATAGTGTGGCCCCAGCTGTGTGGCAGGATTCTTATCCAGGAAGTGGATGAGCAGTGAATCTGGGAAAGAGGGAAGATGAGGGGGACTTGGAAAAGCAGGGATAGGAGCCTGCAGCTTGGTTGTATTGTATGAGAGAAGAATAAAGAAAACAAAGATACCTAGTCTACATGCCTCGTTAAGATACTCCCTTCTGAGCCTCCTCTGCATTAGAGTTAAATAGAATTTCATGACTGAACTTCTTCAACATGGCTTGCTCTTCCCTGGGTGTCTACCATTGGATCTTAAAAGGTTCTTGAGGGCCCTGCTGTAGATGCAGATCTCATTCGCTTCCCATTCTCACATGCATCTAGACTCAGCCTGTATCATTCCCTCAATTTCCCTCTGATGCACTCCTTCCAGAAGTTTTGGCCAAAGAGAAGCAAGCCATAGCTGGAACCCTGGATGCACTGACTGACCCAAATTCTGGGAGAAGTATTGTTTTTAGGTTAACACCTAAGATCAATTCTTTTTAGATACAATGAAAAGGTTTTTTTCAATTTTTCTACCCTTTTATGTAAGACTTGCAGTGACTTCCAAGCTCTGAATAGATCAAAGCTGAAGCCAAATGTTCTTTTTTTTCTCCCTCGTTCTTTTAAAAGATAATGTCTCCTCAGACAGACTGCTTGACATCGGATGCTGTTTTTAATGAAGGAAGAGTTTTGTCTCTCTGCTGACTAGGGCAATGGTGTGTGCATGGAATTTACTTCAGGTGTATGGACATTGTTTGAAAATACAAAAAAAAAAAAAAGGTGAGTTAATAGAATTTGAGTTAATAGAATTGCACTTTCATTTGTCCCAAAAAATCTTATTATCTGCATGTTTGATACTAACCCAGTCATGAACATCTAGGAAAGCTATGTTGTACAAATTGACTCGTGCTTTTGCTTTTAATGGAAGAGTTCAGAAAGTTAACCTGGGACATCCTGCAAACAGTTATAAAGTGATCCTGTTTTTTCACCTGTCGTTTCATTTGAGTGTGCATCTTACTATTGATTTGTTCCCAAAATATTCTTGTTTTCCAAATAATGTGATCCTATAATTACTAAAAAGAATGTACTAATCCTAACTACATAGAAACATTATAAATGTAATCAGACATGATGGTTGCCCTTGACTTCATAGCAACAGACAGTATTAAAGACTGTTGGCAGGAACAAATGGAGGACCAAGATAACAATAGAATATCTTAGGTGTTTGTTTCTCTTTTTTCCCTTTTGGTGATAGCCCACATTTCTTAGAGTAGAGTTAATAATATCCAGAAGCAAAGAGAGTCAAAATCTATAAATTTGACATTGTTTATGGGAATTTTGAGCCATGAACAAAACTACATGCACAAATAGTAGTAGGTTTGTGGTATCTCGTGATTAAGGCATCTATTAGAGAAGACATCATCTCTGACTGGTAAGCAGGTCTCTCTCCTGTAAGTGCATTTTTGAGTGAATTTTTCAAATGGACTATAGATTGTTATTTCGTTTGTATAATATTGATTAAATAATCATTGTAAAATGTAGTTACTTAAGCCATAATACTTTGTCATTTCCTAAAACGCTGTGGGTTTGCTGTTTACTACTTTATTTGCTGAGTCTTATGTGACTGTATTCATCTTCCAGGGACATGGGGACAGCAGAAATGGCTGGAATTGCCAGACCAGAGCTGTCCTCTTCTGTGTCATCCCAATTGAGAGAAGCATTACAAGAGCCCGGGCATCATGGGATGAGCTTTCAGTAGGCATCTGTTGTGATGGTGTTTGCCGACATACCATCGGCCAGAAATTATACAGCCAATCTCAGAGCCAAAGGAGAAAGAAAATATGTGCCTAGAAAGTAGGAGGTTGCATTTTTGTGGGGAAACATTATTATAAAAAAGTGTCCCAACCTTGGCTTTGACTGTATAGATTTTTATCTTTTCAAGAATAAAACACACTTGCCAAGGGGAGTAACTGCCCAAAGTAAATCTCAAACCTTGTGATCTTAGGAGGTCCTGACGCAAATGAGGCTTCCATGGAAAGTCTCCAAAGTGCAGCTATTGGAAAGCAGCTCTTTAAAAGGATGGGTGTCTGAATTAGAGTTATTGTCACCGTATACCCAGCACATCCACAGTGGAAATATAGGAGGAATACAGGGCCAATGAGACACAGCTGAAGAGACAAGAAAAAATGGGAGAGAGTAGTCACTGGTTCATAGCGGTGACATGTTGTTTAAGCACAGAACTCTAGAGATAAGGGGTGTTCCTGAAAGCGACCAGCTCTGCATCTTCAAATGCTTCTTTCCCTCAGCTCCATCTGGGATTTTACCCATTTCCATATATTAGATGTATTTTTATCACCAAGAAGGATAACTATTCCCAAACCATTACCTTTGGAGAACTTGTAGTAGTTGTTTCTACAGAGAGTCCTGCTTCAAACTTTTTCTTTCCCCTTCTGTGAAGTTTTAGTGACCAAATGCTAACTGTAAGCACAGCCACATCTTCACGTGTTTCCTGGTGGTGTAGCAGTTTTCACTTAAAACTCAATCTCAGTAAAACTGAAACAAGAACCCCAGTTTGACCTGAGATGAGAGGGACATGTTCCAGGTATTTGGTGGACTCCTCGGACCCTGGGGTGGGGAAGATAAGTGAGCCGATTTTACTGTGGGGGAAGAGCTAATGGTGGCTTCTGACAAGAAAATGGCCATTGAATAGCAAACAAAAGTCCTTTACTAGAAATTGTGGTGTGGGGGGGGATGCATGTGGGGGGAGGATTTATACAGCAATTGGATTATAATAATTTACCAGCTCTTATAGTTTCAATCCAGCATCACCTGTGAGCAATTCCACCCAAATGGGAGAGTTCAGCATAGCATTCTATTCTCCAGATAATGCGTGTGTAGATATGGTTTTCTTTCTCATGCCTTAACAAGTTTTACAATAATTAAGGATATCAAAACACCCATGGGTCTTCCTCATTCACAGCTACTCTAAGACACATGTTCTGGGAGTGTGCTGGAGTCATTAAACAGTCATATACCTCTACCCTCTATAACTTGGAGATTTTGCTGGTAAAGGAATAGAGGAAATGTACTATAATACTATATACTATATATTATGTATGTATATAATGCATGCAACATATAGTATATGTGGTGCTATAGAACATCATACATACACAGTACTATGTGTTGTAGTATTAGGTATATATAATGTGTACATGTATATGTTTACGTGTATACATACATATATACATACATAGACATACATATATACATGCATACATATATAGTACTATGTAGTGCTGTAGTACAATATATACTATATAGTATATAATGTACTATAACACATTATACAGTACATACTATAGTAATACAGCTACTTTCTTGTCCTCTCTCTCTGCTTCCTGCCATAGATGAACGTTTTGCCCTATGACATATTCTTTGCCATGGTGCACTGCTTCAATTAGCCCAAAGGTTACTTACTATAGATGAAACAATGTGCTCAAGCAAATCTTTTCCCACATTTCATTTACCTGAAGTTTTGTTATTGTTGTTGCTGTTGCCATGACAGAGGCCTACCTAACTCATGAGCTGTTACTAATTCACAAATAGTTTCTGCGTATTGAAAGATAATGAAGCAATTGGTATCTTGTAGGAGCCAGATCCAGTAGAAAAATCAATCAGCTTTTCTTCCCTCAGATGAAAACAAGGATTTTCTTGCATTCACTAAAAGTAAGACTTTCTTAACCAAGAAACTAAAACTCAAGAAATTAAAAGAAAAAAGCAAGAACAGCAAAGGCCATACTTGAATATTGACATGGCAAGAAAGTGCTGCACAAATTCTCAATGAGTGTTTCCTTTAGTAGCTTTGTGACCTTTGGCAACATATTGAAAAGCATAAGGCTGCAAATTTTACAAATTTAAAACAGCGCGAGAGATGAGCACAAACACTGTCGATTAGCATTTTACAGAAAAATAACTTGTAACCCACTTTAAATCCCAGATAAAAGCATTCCGTAAAGCCCTGAGCCTGTACAAAAGAAGACATTGGTTTTATTTGAATACCTAACATAAGAAAGATAAAAGGTTATTTCAAGGCCAAGGTGCATCATTACAAACGCTTCCCATTTTAATATATTCAGTTACTTTTAAGAATCAACATTGCTATGTATGTGAATATATATGTATGTATATATATATATATAATTGAAATATTAAACAAACCAGAAACGCTCAGCCTGAGAAAAGCTGATAATACAATGTTAGGTGATGCTTTCTGAATATTCTGATCCCAGTTTTAAAAGATAAGTATCTTGAATGGAAATAATGACACAATAATATATACTTTTACCAGAGCCAGTAAAATTCTCATGTCAGGGACACCTGTAATCAGGTGTGCGGTTAACCCGGTAAAGCTTGTTTTGTGTTGTTCTCAGAAATGTGTGTGACTTCCAAGTAAGAAAGCTTTCTTTTAGGACTTTAATGCTGGTGCTCACACACATCGCTGGTTTTATCTTTTCGTCAGGCTCTTTAAAATCGGGAGGAGAAAATAAGGCACCAGCTTAAGAATAGAAAATACGGAGCGCCCCATAAAAGAAAATCTTGTTGACTATTCATATTATTGCAAATGTAGGCATGAGAAAGAGACACAAATGTTCTTGCTTACTTAGCAATGTCCTATTTTCCTTAGCTATTCTTAAAGGCTGAGTCAGAACACCTTTTTATGCCATTCTCCTTCCAGAAGCTAAATATAGTGGGTGAAAGTGATGTGATAATACAAAAATAACTACCATTTACTGAACACCTCCTCCCAGGAAAGGCTGTGTGTGGATGTGTGGGTGTGTGGAGGCAGTATGCGCATGTGTATATGTGTGTAGATATTATGTGCATGGGTGTGTATGATGTCGACAGCGTATGTTCGTGAGTATGTGTGTGTAAAGGCAGTGTGTGGGCAGTGTGTGAGTATGTGTGTAGGCTGTATATATGGATGTGGATGTATGTGTAAACCATGTGCGCATGTGCGTATATGTGTAGGAAGCATGTGTAAGTGTGTGCACAGACAGTATGTGTTTGTGTATGTGTGTAAGCAGTGTGTGTGTGCTTATATATTTATGTGTGTGCATGTAAGTAATGTGTGTGTGCGATCTTGGTGAAGATAAGGTAATTCTCACTACAGATAATAAAACTAATTGTCAGATAGGCTACAAAATGGTCAAAAAGCACAACTAATAAATACAAAGTAGCCTTCCCCCCCCAAAAAAAAACATGCAAAAAAGGGACTCACTCTTTAAGGGAAAATATGTGTTAACCAAGTAGTAGGGCATTTGGGGGTAAATACTACTTTATTTATCTCTCTTGATGGCTGAAAAATAGTCATAAAATTTGAAGTTGTAACTATTGACATTGAATATCCGTTAATAACATTTACCTTCTGACGCAGTAGCTACAGTTAATTAATCCTTTTTGGATAAAATATGAGGGCTGAGAAAGAAAGAAAAAACAAGGAAGAAAGAAGGGAAGACAAGGAAGAACATGAAGTTAAACATAATTGAATTTCTTCATTGTTCTAGAGCAATGATTCTCAGCTTTCCTAATGCTGCTACCTAATGCTATTTAAAATAGTTCTTTGTGTTGTGGTGACCCCCAACTAAAAAAAAAATGCATTGCTACTTCGTCATGGTAATTTTGCACTATAAATCTTAAAGTAAATATCTGATGCGTAGGATATCTGATATGTATTCCCTGTGAGGGTGACCGACAGGTTGAGAACCATTCTAGAATGATTTTTGCATATGAATTTTATTTGTTATAAAACAAGATCTCAGGCAATTGATGAGATGTTGATGTGGAATTGTGATTCACTAGTTGGAACTCTTTAGGTCAAAGGAGAAAGAAATACCAAATGATATTAGCCACTTAAGACAGAGGAGATAAATTCATTTGGCTCATATAATTGAGAAGCCTAGAGATGAACAGGCTGACTTTAGCAATAGCCATCTCTGGAAAGTCAAATTAGAAAAATTTGCGCTGTTCTGCCTTCTTTGTGTACTTTGCTCAGCGACGGTTTAAGCCTGAGGCGCTTCTCTTCATTCACCTGAGAAGATGGTCACCAGTTCCTCCAGCCCCAGCCTCTCTCCTTATCTAGCGCTGCAGAAACACATCACAGGCCTCATCCCAGTGTCTACATCGCTTTGTCAAATGGACGCTGTGTTTATTTGGATTGTATATTAGCAACAGAACAAATCTGTGTCCAGGAGGAGAGAATACTGTGATTAGATAGTTCAAACAGGTAATTTTCTCCCCATGTGAAAAAGAACATTGTCAGCAATGTCATGTGTTGTCTGAAAGAAAATAAAAAGGATGTAGAACAGAGAAAAACAGTGGCGACCCTCTATACTTGCCTAGATATTCACTATGTCACAAAGCTTCTCTTGTTATTTGTCTCTTATAAAAGTAGACACTGGGGAAAAAATAAAAGCATAATTGAAATTGAATGCTTCATGGGTCTGTTTGAGATTTTGGTTGGATTTGCCCTTTATGCCTCCCAGTACAAAAACAGTAGAATCTTCAGTTATCTTTGCATTTGGGCGGGGGTAGGTGATTCTCTTATCTTATTCTTGCTTCTTCACTTCAATTAGACACGGATTGGTTAATTTACACAACCAGAGTCTTTGAAAACAAGGGTTTTTCTTATATGCAAAATATGCAAATAATTAGACAATAGCAACCACTTAGTTCCTAGTGTGTATAATAATTCTATTGCCAAATCCAAAATCTGAACAAAATTTTTGACCAAAAAATGTTGTCTTAATAATAGAAAATTTGAGCTTGAAGAAAGCAGTGGACATCTGATATATTTCAATGGTTTGTGAGGAGTAAGATATTACATGTTCATAGGATACCATGAAAGATGACCTTCCTTCGAAACTGGAGTGTAAGATAATACTTCAGAGAAAACAGTGAAACAAGAAATCACCTATGAAGAGCTGAGTCCAGGTATGTCAGAATTGTCGCTTATATAAAAGACCTTTTTCTACATCAGTGCAGAGGTTGTCAAGAAGGTGTTGATGAACCATTGAGTTCAGATTAGAAACAAGGACTGTGGCCTTATTTTATTTATCTAAGAAGTCTCTGAAGAAATGGGGTATTCTTACAGCATGTCCAATCCTTTGGGTTCTCTGTTGTTGAGATGATGGTCATAAAACAAACAGATCAGGGACTTCATAGTAAAAAAAGAGTTAACACAGAGTCTCACCACTAGTACAAGTGCAAAGAATAAGTGATCAGGATGTTCTCAGCACCAAGTGGGAACAAGCAAGGCTGCAGCAACATCACACACACACACACACACACAAATGAGGAAATACATTTTCTGTGAGATAGAGATTGGAAAGAACTGTTATGAAATAGCATCTTCCGAACATGACAGGACTGTTTCCATGAACTCACAGCAGCTGTAGTAGTCCACACAAGACCTGTACAATATGAATCCAGTTAGCATAGATAGGAGAGGGGATTACAAAGTGCTGCTCCTAGCTAGAGCTATCAGTAGCTGATGATTGCAAGGGGAGGGAGAGTCAATTTTCTTCAAGAATATGGCCCCTCATAGCTTGTCCATATTCCAATGGATGAACCCACACCTCTGAGTACATACATACATATGAATGGCACTAAGTTGGGAAGGGTAGATAGATCTAAGAGGAATAAATATTATCAAAATACAGTATATGAAATCCTCAAGGGGATTTCCACCTGCTTGGCCTACCTGGGTCACAGATACCAAGCAGAGCAGAGACAGTAAACTCAGTGAAGGTGAGCTGAGTGCAGGACCCAAGCCCTACTGTCCCTCATCCCAAGGAGGCCTGTGTGGAGCCAGACCATCTCTCAAGCTTGGTGATCTTTCCGCCTGTTCCCCATCTACTTGGCCTACCTAGGACACAGACAGTGAACCCAGCAGAGGGACCACCAGGCTAGCAAACACCAGAGTCAACCAGATGGCTAGGGGCTATCATAAGAACACAAACAACAAAACTCAGGGCCATACGACACCACCAGAAATCAGAGGACCTACTGCAGTAAGCCCTGGAGATAATATTGGTAGCCCTCTTTCTTTTCTTTTCCTTCCTTTTTTTTCTTTTTGAAGGCCACCATTTTTTTAAAAATGTATTACAATTTATTCACTTTGTATCTCCAGCTGTAGCTCCCTCCTTCATCCCCTCCCAATTCTGCCCTCCCTCTCTCATCTCTTCCCATTCCCCTCCCCAAGTCCACTGATAGGGGAGGTCATTTTCCCCTTCCATGTGACCCTAGACTATCAGGTCTCATCAGGAGTGGCTACATTGTCTTCCTCTGTGACCTGCATACAGCTGCACTCCCCCCAGGGGGAGGTGATCAGAGAGCCAGCGACTGAGTTCAACAGGGGCTATCTCTGACATGAACTCAGTGGCCCTCTTGTACGCAAATGACAACTGGTTTGAGAAAGAAATGAGAGATACTACACCCCTCACAATAGCGGTGAATAATAAAAAGCATCTTGGTGTAACTCTAACCAAACGAGTGAGAGACATGTATGACAAGAACTTCAAGTCTCTGAAGAAAGAAATTGAAGAAGATATCAGAAGATGGAAAAACATTCCATGCTCATGGATCAGTGGGATTAACATAGTGAAAATAGCTGCTGCCTTACAAAAAGCAATCCACAGGTTCAACGAAATCCCCATCAAAATACCAACACACTTCTTTACAGACTTTGAGAGAACAATTCTAAATTTCACATGGAAAAACAAAACAAAACACAAAACCAGAATAGCTAAAACAATCCTATACAAGAAAAGAACTTCTGGAGATATCTTCATCCCTGATCATAAACTATACTACAGAGAAATAGTAATAAAAACTACGTGGTACTGACATAGAAATAGACTTGTTGAGCAATGGAATCAAATAAAAGACCCAGAAATAAACCCACACACCTTGATTTTTGACAAAGGAGCCAAAAACCTGCAATGGATAAAAGATAGCATCTTCAACAAATGGTGCTGGTCTAGCTGGATGTCTACATACAGAAAAATGCAGATAGATCCATGCTAACCTCCCTGCATAAAACTCAAATCCAAGTGGATCAAATACCTCAACATAATACCAGATACACTAAATCTATTAGAAGAGAAAGTGGGAAAGAACATTGAACTCATTGGTACAGGAAACAACTTCCTGAACAGAATACAAACAGCTCAGGCTTTAAAATCAATAATTAATAAATGGGATATCTTGAAACTGAAACGCTTCTGTAAGACCAAGGACTCTCAATAGAATGAAACCACAGTCTACAGATTGGGAAAAGATCTTCACCAATCCTACATCCAACAAAGGGCTAATATACAAAATATATAATCAAGCACCAATAAAATAAATCAATGAAAAAATCAGGCACAGAACTAAACAGATGGGAATCTCAAATGGCCAAGAAGCAATTAAAGAAATGCTTAGTCATTGGGGAAATGCAAATCAAAATGACTCTGAGATTTCATCTCACACCTGTCAGAATGGCTAAGATTAAAACTCAAGTGACAGCACATGCTGACTAGGCTGTGGAGAAAGGGGTACACTCCATCTCTGGTGGGAGTGTTAACTTGTACAGCCATTTTGGAAATCAATCTCTCTCTTTCTCAGAGAATTGGGAATAGCTTTACCTCAAGAGCCAGCTATACTTCTCCTGGGTATATACCCAAGAGATGCTCTACCATACAACAAGGCTGCTCAGCTGTGTTCATAGAAGCTTTATTCACAATATCTAGAATCTGAAAGCAACCTAGGTGCCCCTCCACCAAAGAATGGATAAGGAAACTGTGATACATTTACACAATAGAATACTAACTCAGCTGTTAAAAAAGCAAAGAAATCATGAAATTTGCAGGCAAATTGATGGAACTAGAAAATATCACCCTAAGTGAGGTAACTGAAACCCAGAAAGACACACATGGTATGTACTTACTTGTAAATAGATTATAGCCATATAGAACAGGATAAGCATACTAGGAGGCACAGACCCAAAGAAGATGAGTAACACAGAGGACCCAATGGAGGATGCATAGATCTCACTTGAAAAGGGAGATAAAATAGACAGAGGTAGTAGCTTAAGAGAGAGTACAAGGTAGGAGAAGGGGCACAGAGTTAAGGAGATGGAGAACAGATCTGGGGAGAGCAAAGATGGGAGGACAGAAGGACTGTAGAGAAAAGACAATCTAAGAGTGTGAGTATCTCTGTGATAAGTTGGAGACCTAAGTCAGGGTAGGCTCCTGGGAGGATATGAGGGGGACTCAAGCACACACTCCTAGTAAGAAAGACCATAGAGACTGAAGAGGACATCCTCTCACTCATCTAGTCTCCTAGCAGAGGGAGGAGAACACTATCCCAAGAACAAAAACTTGGACCCAAAATGTACCTTACCTACAAGATGTGCAGGGATAAAGATAAAGCAGATAGAGCAGAGATTGAAGAAATGTCCAACCAATGCCTTGCGTAACCAAAGACAAACCCTATTGGAGAGTTGCCAAGCCCTGACACTATGAACAAATCTCTGCTAGACTTCCAGACAGGAGCTTGACAGAGTTGTCCCTCGAGAGGCACTACCCAGCAGTGCCTCAGAACAGAGGCTGAGACTCACAGCCAAATATTGGGTAATGTGTAGGGAATCTTGTGAAAAAGTGGGAGGAAAGAGAAAAGGACCTGGAGGTGGCAGGAGCCCCACAAGAAGACCAACAGGGCCAACTAACCAGGGCCCAGAGGGGCTCGCTGAGACTGAAGCATCAATCAAGGACCATGCATGAACTGGACCTAGTCCCCCAACAAAAATGTAGCAGATGGGAAGCTTAGGCATCTGTGGGTCCTCTAGTAAGGGAAGTGAAAACTGCATTGGACAGGGACTCTTGTGCCAGCTTTTTGATCAGTTTCCCCCAGCAGGACTGCTTTGCCAGGCCATAAGCGAAGATAACAGGCTCAGTCCTGATGCAACTTGACGAGCTTGGGTTGATGGGAAAGGGAGCTTCCCTTTTCTGAGGAAAAGGGGAGGAAGGAGGGAAAAAGGATGGGACTTGGAGAGGAGGAGAGATGGGGCTACAACAATGATGTAAAGTGAATTAAAAAAAAAAAAGAAATTCCCAAGGAACAAATACAAATATTGTACTAAAATGATTAGGATGGTTTCGTGTATTGGTGTTTAGTGTATTAGTTATTGTTCTACAGCTATGATAAAACACCAACCCCAAGGCGACCTATGGAAGAAAGAGTTTATTGAATTGTATGGTTACAGAGGGTAGACTGCATGATGAAGGAGCAGTGCTTGGCAGCAGGAGCCGAAGCTAAAGGCTCCATTGGGAATTGTAAGCACAGAGCTTTGCAAGTACAGGGATGGTGTGGAGTTTTGAACCCACACAGTCTGTCCCTCACTCCTCCACATGGCATATTTCTTCCAGCAAGCCCATACCTCTTAAAGCTATCTACACATGTTGCCACCCGGAGACCAAATATTCAAAAGTCGGAGCCTTTTGGGGCATTCTCATTCAAACCACAACAGGTACGATGGCATTAACTTGAATGGCTAAATTTTCAATGAGCAATGATACTTGAAAAGTGACTAAGGGAGTTTGCAGGCCTCCATCTGGAAAAAGAGATAAAATCAGCTCGTACCACACATAGCCAAGAAAGAAGCTAGAGATAACATTAAAACAACACAAAACCAGGCCCTGCCTCTTATTAATCATGTTTTCTTCCATAATCGCTTGCCCTTCCAGTTTCCTCCATGGTAAAACTGCCCTCAGGTGGTTCTGGCCATGAAGAACCTTGGTGAAGCTACTGAGTGAGATGCTGCTTCTCCAACACCTGGTACCCGGCAATCACCAAACAAGTGGCCATTATCAGCCAGTTACCTTGCTTTGGTTTGTACTCAGATGAACAGCACAATATGATTTCACCCTTTATCAGGCTTGCTTCAGAGCAAGGCGGCACGAGATGGAAAATACAGGAGCTGGGAGTCTCGTCCCTTTGGCCATCACTGTGTTCACTGCGAATCTGCAGTTTTTCTACCTTGCACTTGAGTCTTTCTGAAAGCATTTACTCTCAGCACAGCCCTGAGAGATGATGAGTCCTTGCCTGTCCAGACATGGGCCAGTGGAACCCGTGTTTCTACTGTTGTGTAATTTTCCCAAAGCCAACCACTTCTAAGATCCTTTTTGGGGACGGCTAGTCCTTGTAGGTGTATCCTGACTTTACCAAGTATTCAAATATTTCTATATAATCAAACCATAGCAGCATCTAAAAATTGGTCTCATTTAGACATTTTGGGGAATTTTATTAACTGTATTACTTTATTCCTAGTAAACTAGACTTCGAAGCACTGGATGTCCTATTTAACATTAAAAAACTGACAAAATTTTATTTTCTTGAAGATACTACAAAAAAAAAGAACATTTTAGACTGAGTATATAAAAATCACAGGCAAAGCTGGTATCTGTTTAACAATTACTACACTGGGTGCCCTATCAGCCATTGCACACTGCACAACCTCATTTAATCCTCAGCACGACCTTTATATATGTATTAGTTACATTTTATTAACTTTGTATCCCTGCTGTATCTCCCTCCCTCATGCCCTCCCAACCCCACCCTCCCTCCCTCATCTCCTCCCTGCCCCTTTCCAAGTCCACTGATAGGGGAGGACCTCCTCCCCTTTCATCTGACCCTGGTTCATCAGGTATCTTCAGGACTGGCTGCAAAGTCCTCCTCTGTGGCCTGGCAGGGCTGCTCCTACCTCGGGGAGAGATGGGGCGGGGAGGTCAAAGATGCCACTGAGTTCACATCAGAAATAGTTCCTGTTCCCCTTACTAGGGTACTCACTTGGATACTGAGCTACATTCGTGTAGAGGTTCTAGGTTATATCCATACATGGTCCTTGGTTGGAGAAACAGTCTCAAAAGAGCCCTGTGCCCAGATATATTTGGTCCTTGTGGAGCTCCTGTCCTCTCCAGATTATATTAACTCCCCCTTCTTTCTTATGATTCCCTGCACTCTGCCAAAGGGTTGGTTATGTGTATTAATATCTGCTTTGATACACTGCTAGGTAGAGTCTTTCAGAGGCCCTCTATGATAGGCTCCTGTCCAGTTACTTGTTTTCTCCTACATCCAATGTCCATCCCATTTGTTTTTCTAAGTGAAGATCGATCCTCTTACCCCAGGACCTCTTTCTTGTTTATCTTCTTTAGGTGTATAGATTGCAGTATGTTTATCGTATCTTATATGTCTATATAAGTGAGTATATACCATGTGTGTCTTTCTGCTTTTGGGATATCTCACTCAGGATGATCGTTTCTAGGTCCCACCATTTGCCTGCAAATTTCATGATTTTCTTGTTTTTAATTGCTGAGTACTATTCCATTGTGTAAAAATACCACAATTTCTGTATCCACTCCTCAATTGAGGGACATCTGGGTTGTCTCCAGGTTCTGGCTTTAAAAGTCCTGTTTTGCTATCTTGGCAGGAGAGGTTCAGACCCCAGGAACTGCACATGCTTTGTTGGTGTTTGTGATACTACTCCTGGAAGGATGTAAACAAATGTCTACTCATGCCAGATAGAAAACTGATGACAGAGCAAAGGAAGGATACCAGGAGTACCCAACTTGGTGAACCAATGAGTTTTATTGGATTTACTTACAGGAAGATTGGGAGCAGTTGCTCATTGGTTTGGGTCATCCCCATGACTCAAATACAGCTACATTGCCAAAAACAGACTACAGTCTGGATGGCAGTTCATGAATGCTGGAACCCTGGACCTCACTGCCCAGCTTACAGGCAGGTCATGTGGTCTGAACCCCTTCCATACAAAGGGTCTGTCTTGCAGAGTTAAGTTGGTCTTGTTCTCTCCCAGGCAGCTCTGCTTATCTGAGCCTGTCTCTCAGCATTCCTTATTTCTCACTTAAGCTGGTGGAGAGAAAGGCCTGGTGTAGGTGGTCCTTTACAGGGACATCCTGAAGCTTCTGTATTGCTCACTTTTTGAGTTCTGGGAGCATCCATTTAGGGCATTCTGAGTCTTAAAGAGATTCCTTCCAATATTGAACATTTTATCGCAGAGGAAATCACTACACAACAGATAGTTGCAGAAGCACACGGAAGAGTCAGGCTTCCCTCCTCCATCAGCCAGTGCTGTCCTTGTTTCCATCTGTTGGCATGATTGGTGAAGAGGGGGCTTTGCTTATTTTCTTTGGCTTAACTTTGTCCATTATTCACTACTGTGTAAATAATGATGGGGTTTGTTTAATTTCCTCTATATTTATTAATTTTTACTTTCTGTTTACTTATCCACTCTTTTTCCTCTGGGACTTCAGAACCTGGGGTAGCCTCAATTCCTAAATATCCTCTGCAGCACACAAGGCTTGCTAGTGGCCACTGCAAGGAATGTCTCCTTGGGCAAATAAATACTAACTTATATAGACCTATAAGATAGGATAAACATACTGAAATCTATACACCTAAAGAAAATAAACAAGAAAGAGGACCTGGGGTAAGAGGATGAATCCTCACTTAGAAAGACAAATGGGATGGACATTGGATGTAGGAGAAAACAACTAACAGGACAGGAACCTACCACAGAGGGCCTCTGAAAGACTCTACCTAGCAGTGTATCAAAGCAGATGCTGAGACTTATAACCAAACCTTCAGTAGAGTGCAGGAAATCATATGAAAGAAAAGGGAGTTAGTAAGACCTGGAGAGGACAGGAGCTCCACAAGGACCAAATATATCAGGCACAGGGGTCTTTTATGAGACTGTTTCTCCAACCAAGGACCATGTATGGATATAACTTAGGACCCCTGCTTCGATATAGCCCATGGTAACTCAGTATCCAAGTGGGTACCCTAGGAAGGGGAACAGGAACTATTTCTGACATGAACTCAATGACTGGCTCTTCGACCCTCTCCCTCCCCCCTTCACCGGGGGGAGGAGCAGCCTTGCTAGGCCACAGAAGAGGATATTGCAGCCAGTCCTGAAGAGACCTGATAAGCTAGAGTTAGATGGAAGGGGATGAGGTCCTCCCCTATCAGTGGACTTAGAAAGGGGCAGGGAGGAGATGAGGGAGAGATGGGTGGATTGGAAGGGAGGGAGGGGGCTACGGTTGGGATACAAAGTATATAACCTGTGATTAATATGAAAAATAAATTAATTAAAAAAA
>CM053756.1:16600008-16646494 GCA_028658305.1 Pachyuromys duprasi | reverse complement strand
ATTGCAGCCAGTCCTGAAGAGACCTGATAAGCTAGAGTTAGATGGAAGGGGATGAGGTCCTCCCCTATCAGTGGACTTAGAAAGGGGCAGGGAGGAGATGAGGGAGAGATGGGTGGATTGGAAGGGAGGGAGGGGGCTACGGTTGGGATACAAAGTATATAACCTGTGATTAATATGAAAAATAAATTAATTAAAAAAAGACTTAAAGCAAAAACAGTATGATCTTTATTGAAGCTAACTCCTAACCCTTTGAAACCAGCTCTGATGACCAAACGTCAGGAATGACAGTGGAGGCATTACAAAAAAAGAAAATTACTCACTTGCTTTTTTAGAGAGCTCCCCCATGAAAATAAAGCTTACTGGGATAGCAGAAGAAACACCAATGTTCTTGTTAATCAGTGCTCAGGGATGAAAATCTTTGCACTCCAAGGGAAAAAAAATTTGAGAGAGGAGAGGAGAGGAGAGAGAGAAGAGGAGAAGAGAAGAGAAGAGAAGAGAAGAGAAGAGAAGAGAAGAGAAGAGAAGAGAAGAGAAGAGAAGAGAAGAGAAGAGAAGAGAAGCTGTTAGTTGGGGTGATGAATCAAGCATGAGCCTTGGAACAAGGGCAGCTTCTGGTACATGAATTAAAATGCCGGTACACAGAGGCCTCCATCAGCATGCTAAGATGCCCATTCGCTTCTTCATTCATTCAATCCAACCTACAGGTCATCCCCATCCCTACAAACACCAAGCTGTACATTCAGATGGAAGAGAAGCAGGAAATTAACAGGAGAAAGGGAGTGAACCTTATCTCTTTGTGGTCCCATTTCTCAATGTTGGGGCTGAGTTAGTCTCCAAGCCAGTGATTCTCTGAACTTGATTATTAGGTAGGTTAATTGCTACCTGGGAAGGTTTTTACTTCTCGTAAAAACATCCGCCATTACTTTTATCTAGTGTCCTGCGTTTTAACGGTATTTATGCCTGATTACTGAAATTTATTTATTTACTAATAAATAAATCTATTAAACAGTTAAACGTAGATTGAAGTCTTAAGATCTCTTAAATGATTTAAACAATGATTAAAGATCTACCATAATCACTTATTTTGACTATTGTTACACTCCAAAACTGAGAAACAAAATGTATAGACACAGTGAAAATAAAATGTATCCCTATGTTTATACTTATTTTGAAATATTAAGGCCCTGGATTTGTTTTACTCAATATGTCTTATTTGCTGTTTCATCATTATTTTGCTTGAGATTTTTGAACTGACCTACTTTCCCACCTTATTGAACTCCTCAGGATATTGATGCTCCAAGATTAGGCAACCAGCCAGTCAGCCTGGCGTGAGCATTCTCACTACCTCTTGAAACGTAAAAGAGTTATAAACTACCAATCAGCTATCTGGGGCATTGGCTTTTTTTTTTCCAGCTAGACTTTATAAGTCACTCTGTGTTTTAAGTTTCATGCTTTCTTTTCAGCTTCTTACAACAGGGAATCTTCCCTCTCTGCACTGTTTCAAACAGCGTGTTCACTAAAATTCAATTCAGCCTGCTGTGTAGACCTGGCCCGTTCTGTTTTCAAAGTGTTATAATAATGATTAATATGCCACACAACAGATCCAGTATAAAGGAGGTTGGTTGTGGGAAAGAGGGAGGGAGGGAGAGAGAGGGCAGGGAAGGAGAGAGAGGAGGACACCCATGACAAAGAGAGGGAGAATGTAAGGAAGCTCTGGAGGTTGGCAGGGTTCTCTTATCAGGCATACACCTGGTGGCAGCAGCAGGTAATGACATCAGAGGTTCAGAGGTTGCCATGGCCATGAAAGGCAGGCCAGTGGGAATGCCTGTAAGCTAACACAAAGGCTCACAGGTTTTTGTTCTAATGATGTTATCAGAAGTACCCCTGAGGTGTCCCCTCCTAGATGACAAGACATAGTGAGTTTTCACAAATTGGTCACTTACTTCCTTTCATTATAATCAAATTATCAGGTTAATCGAACAAAGTCTTATTAAGCTCTCAACTACACAATGTTCTTTGTTCATTCCGAGTTTTCTACCATCTAGGTCTAGGGTATGGAATCAACCACTTTTCTGGATGCCCTTGGTGTTTCTCTGTGAGAGCACAAAAACCCGGATGTGTTCCAGGACCACGTGACTTCAGTGTGCTATTGGTCATGGCCACTTTTAGAACTTGGAAAATATAATCTTTTTTTTTTTCAAGGTCTTAAATTCAATCTCCTATTTCCAAGCTGATATCACATTATTTTTTCATATTTCTTAAAGACTAAGACTTCAGTTCAGGAGCATCTATTCGAGCCAGCTCACATACCCCCTTCATGTGTGCCGTTGCTGGGGTGTCCCATGGCCAGCAGCTCTCCCTGAACCTATGTTACAATCTGATTGTTACCCATAGCACAGTACTTGTCCAAAGGCTAAAACCTCCCATCTATTTATTGTTTCTTCTACCTTCTGAGTAAAGAAAATATCTTTGCAGTAAGTCGAGAATGTTTAGAAACGCTGCTTTAAGCGTCGTTGTACTTCTTTTTTTTAAGTTATTTATTTATTTTTATATTAATCACAGGATATATACTTTGTATCCCAGCTGTAGCCCCCTCCCTCACTCCCTCCCACTCTCCCCATCCCTCCTTCATCTTCTCCCTGCCCCCTTCCAACTCCACTGATATCTTCCCCCCTTCCATCTGACCCTAGCTTATCATGTCTCTTCAGCGCTGGCTGCAATGTCCTCTTCTGGGATCTAGTTAGGCTCCCTTGGGCGGGGGGGCGAGGGGGGGGAGGGGGAGGGATGGTCGACAAGCCAGCCATGCTTCGTTGTATTTCTAACAGATAATCTGCAACTCTCTTCTGCAGATAAAAGTTCTTTATCAAGGAAATGCTCACAAGGAGATAATGCCCCTACCCTACAGGCCGTAAGAAAGCTCTAGTGGGACAGATGCTCATGCTCACTTCCATTCCTAGAATACCATTCTGAAGGAGCCCTGCAATTGAACAAGAAAGCCTTTGCAAGCCATTTAGCAACACATGTCCAGAAGATGGTACTTCTCCATATGCTTTCCCTAGAAGACTTAGCATGAAGGCACAGAGAGCATTCCTACCTTCTACCCATCTCCTCTGAGTTCTTCTCTTTTGTTCAGTGGAACTCAAGTACTTCCTGTAAGAAATAGCCTGAGATTGGATATCATTCCAAAGAATTTCTTACAATGATATCACTTTTGCTTTTCAGTAGTAGGAGGAGACATTGAGAACTGAAAAAAGCTTAGGAAGGGCAGTGTTGGCTAGGAACTCCATTTCACTCCTGGGTCAATATTCTCAGCCACTGACTTTACTTCTTTATCTTTCTTTCTTTCTTTCTTTCTTTCTTTCTTTCTTTCTTCCTTTCTTTCTTTCTTCCTTCCTTCCCCTTCCTTCCTTTCTTCCTTTCTTTCTTTCTCACGCCCCAATTTCACATTTATAGAATGGGCTCCCTGAATGGAATTTATATTCCATCAGCCTAATCAATGCACAATTCTATTTAGATATAATCCTAGCAACAGCAAACCACTCTTTTTATAGTACGATTGATAGTCACCTAGGAACCACATGCTGCTTCAAAACTATGCCCATTAAGCTTAGCCATGAAACACTCAACTTCTCTCATTGTTCACCTACAGCTTCCCTTTTGGCCTCCTATCCATGAAATCATTTTGTCAAGTCCATTATCACACTACAGGCCCAGACTAATTGTGTGAATTCCACTCCCTGGAGTTACAAGCTCTGAAAGGTTGCCGAGCTCCTCACCACCTGGCCAACCCCACAGACAATCAAGTTGATCCTGCCTTGTTACAAATTAACCATTTCCTACCACTCTGTTGGGGGTTTCTGCTCTCAGTGACAATGTCGCATTCACCGTGCTCAGATTAGACATTTGTGTTGATGTGACCAGAATATGCAGCTTCAACAGGAAACACATATGATTATAACAACACATGTGGATGCATGTACGTGATAGAGACATGCATGCGTGCACAAACATACAAATGAACTTTCGGAAGACTTATTATTATATTAATAGGTGGGCAGTAAAAACAGAGGCATAACCCAAGGCAACATAAGATAGTTACTGGTTTTGTTTATTGTCCACTAAATGGGGGAAGGATGTTTTCTTCTACATACTAAAAGTTGTCCTGAGTATCACATTTTTAGAAATTTAATTTGGATGCATTATAGTTTTCACACATTCAAACTTTTACAAGTAACTTTAGCATTTGTGAAAACTTCTAGGTCTGCAGGATGGGAATTAACTTCAGACCTTGAAGAAGCCTCAGGCTCCCTTCTGAGGCACGTAAATTTACATTCTCCCAACATTGCTCAACATTTCTCTGTACAGATTCAGTAGGCTTTTAAAACAGACACCAATTAAGAGTCTTTTGACTCTCAACTTGATGTCTTAATTAATGCTTCTTGTTCCTAATATATACCTTAAATTCTCATATATAACAACAGCATTGACCTCTATGATTATGGAAAATGAAACACCAAAGAATGCCTTCTAAAATGACCTTTGAACAGCGCTGACAGAACATTCCCAGCCTGTGTTATAGAATTCCACTGCAGGCCACCTTAAACACCCCTTCACTTTACCACAAAAAACTTTTAGATGCTTCTTTGTAGGAAATGATGAACAGAGCTTCCAATTGATGAGAATTTGTTCCATTATAGAGCTAAAATTTTGGAATCCTTCACCAATCTCAGAATCAAATATAAAGCCGCTGGATTGGTAGACAATGGAAAATAATGTGAAAATTATCAGTATCCATCTCATTTCTGAAATAATACTGGCTCCATCTGGTGGCCAAAGTAATAATTTCCAGTCCCATCTAATAATTAAGAAAAAAAAAAAACTTTTAATAGAAAATGCCCAATTTGGTACAGATATTGAAATTTTTATAGTATAAGTTTAGTATAGAGAACAGTAACATTTCTACTTCTGATGAGTCTTTTTATAAAGAGTATAAAATAATAACTTGGGTTTTTTGCAATTTTAAGAGGCAAAACTGCACTGTACGAAACAACAAGATCCTCTGTCTTATGAGGATATGTAGTGATCTCAAACCTATTTAATATGTCTGTAATTAGGAAAAAACCCACCCAAATCCATTACTAACTTAATCAAAGTATTGTAATTAAAGTCACCCTATTGCAGTTAACATGTAAAGCACAACATGTAAAGCTCTTCAGTAATTCAAGAAGCTCGTGGGATCAGAACTTTATTATCATTGCTTCTCGGAAGAAATGCCGATGAATGGGTGGACTGTTCTAATAGGGAGGTAGTGTTCACTTTGTTTTTTCATGCAGTATGTCTTACCCAGGGTTCTGTGGAAACTGGAGCTTCAAACTGAACTTTTTGTGTTGTGTCTGCATGTCTCCACCCCCCCTCAACCCCAACACTGGGGTTAGTGACACAAGGGGCCATGTCAGGCATTTATGTGAGTCCTGGAGAGTCACACTCAGGTCTGCACGCCTGCCCCATGAGCCAGCTCTACAAGCCTAAAGTCAAGCTCTCTACTGGTAAAGAACTTTCTTGTTACTAAAATTACTTTACAGAATAAATAACAACTGAAACTTGATTCCTGCTTCCGACATTCACTCCCATTGGCCGTTTCTCACTTTTTTCCCTTACAGTGATGCTTAGAACAGTAGGGTGCACCCCACTGCCTGACACAGAGCTATGTGCTTATCCTGGCCATCTCTACCAAAAGAGAAAATTCAGGAAAACAAAGGGCATGAACAGGCTATGCATATACACAGCATCAAAGTCAACATATGCGATGCTTTTACCGGATATACTGAGTCTCAGTTTCAGGTCCACCTTGTCTTCTTGCTGTATGAAAATGGACCTGGGCCTTTTAAGAATATGTTTCTCCTTTGGGCAGAGCACAGGGAGTCTTATGGGGAAAGGGGGGATATAAGGACACAGAGAGGACAGGAGCTTCACAAGGAGACCAACAAAACTAAAAAACTTTGAGCCAAGGGGGGGCCTGCAGAAACTGATGCACCAACCATGACCATGCTTAGAGAGGATCTAGACACCCTGCTCAGATGTAGCCAACTGGCAGCTCAGTCTCCACGTGGGTACCTGAGTAAGGGGAGCAGGAACTGCCTCTATCATAAACTCGGTTGCCTCCTCTTTGATCACTTCTCCCTGATGATGCAGCTTTGCCAGGCCACAGAGAAGAATGATCCAAGCAGTCCTGATGAAACTTGATAAGCTAGATAGAGTCAGATGGCAGGGGAGGAGGACTCCCCCTTTCAGCAGACTAAGGGAAGGGAATGGGGGGAGAGGAAGGGAGGGTGAGACCTGGAGGAGATGAGGGAGGGAGATACAATCAGAATATAAGATGAATAAACTGCAAAAAAATTAAAAGAATGTTTTTTCATCTCTGAAGCTCTCTGGGTATGAGATATTAGAGACATAACCAAGAGGTCTCACACACAGCAGCTTCCTGCTGCATTCCCAGCTTCTACAGGACCTCCCTTCTGAAGTGTTTGTAGTACTGGCGTCCAGTCTCTGCTGTGCATAGTACTGAGCACTCCTCAGCTAATAGCTCCTACCAGCAGTCCTCCCAACCCTCCAGATTATGTGTGGCAGAATGTCCCTAATTCTTATAGCATTCATGACACCTGGAGTGTTCAGGTCTTGAAGTGCTGAGTGGCAGTGATAGTAGAAATCATATGTTCCACGTGTGCTTTTGCTGTGAACTCCCTCCTGTGAGAGAGTTGTGTGACAAAACTTTTTCTTGGGAGATGCAACAGGTGGGTCTGCTCAACCCAAATAGGGAGCCCACAATAGAACATAGTGTAGATACCACAAAGTCCAGCTTGGTGAACCAGATTTTTTTCACTGGAATTTCTTACTGGAGTGTAAGAAGTTACAGGAGCAGAAAAGACTCAAAACTGCTGCATCATCAAAGCCCATCCCAGCAGGGGTGACAGCTCTCAAAAGCTGGGAAACCTGGAACACACCTCACAGCCTGCAGGCAACTCAGCAGGTTAGACACTGTCCCTTCCAGGTGCCCTCATTTGGTCTAACCTGTCCAGGCACCTCTGCTGGCTTCTACTTCTTTCAGGAAGCTAGTCTGGTTTCAGAAACTTCTCTGCAGCTTTTCTTGTCTGAGAGGGACTCTCAGATTTTATTATTTATTCTGTCAGGGAAAGGCCTTGTGAATTTTGTCAGTTTCAGGGAATTCCTGAAGTCATTTTGAATACTTTACCATCCGGTTTAAGGAGGATGGGATATTTCAATCTCAGGGGAAACTATTATACAACAGAGACGTCCAAAAACAACTTCCTTTGGCTCCCTAAAGAGCATGTCATGAGCAAGTTCTTTTGTGTGGCAGTATAGTGACTTCTCTGCTCTCCAATGAGCCAGGACATGAAGCCTTTCCGATGAAACTTGAAGAGTACATTCTTAAGCTTCCTAGCTCAGTCTTAATGCCTCCAGTCTTTAGTCTTTCTGCTTTTTGCTGGCCAGCCCTTGAACATTAACCTTTGCCACAATTTGGGTTTCTTTATATTAAATATCCCTTATTCGATCTATTATGTGATTGTTCTGTTTCAGTTGTGCAAACACTGATAGATCCTTCTGCTTCTCAGCTAAGATGATGTGTAAAGCATTCTGTTACCTGTATTAGGAACTTGACTATACTACACTGATTCTGTAGCCAGTATGGTCTGGTGGTACAGATCTGTGTTCGGCTAACTTCTAAACAAAATTTTTTTGAAGAATGGAAACTAGCCCTTGATTGATAAGATTTGTGAGAACAGTGTGCGCTTGTATATGTGTGTTGTATATGTATGTTTTCAGAGAACATTTAAATAAGATATTTGTACCTTGAAGATACTGTTTAAACGTTCTAACTGCAATTCATATTTAACTATTTACGTTTGGGTATTTTCCCTTATGGGTCTGGAGACACCTGAGAATAAAGACTGTGGATTGTACCAGAGATGGTAAGCCTAGATGGCTGTGATGGTCATTTTCCATAGGCATACTGGGTTCTTCATACTCAGCCTTTTGTTTGTGTGTGTTTAACAGAGGTCTCCATCCTACCCAGCCCAAACTTCACTCCCCAAACAGGGACTGGACACAGAGACTGAGTAATCAGTTCTTCCACGTTCTGAACAGTGATGATTGGTTCAAGAAGGATAAGTGAAAATTTCTGCTGAGGCTTTTAGAGAGAGAGAGTCTCTTAATGCTGACATTAATGAGCTGTTAATGCATAGCCCTGAACCGCTAACTGCTGCATCTGCCAGTACATAGAAGGAAATGGTCTGCTGAGATGAGAAAAACAGAAAAGCAGAACCAAAGGATATCAAACGATGTCATTTGGTAACCTGTCTGTTTCTGGCTTCAGATACCTAATGTTTTCAGAAAAATAAAGCAATAAATACCCTAAGTTAGCTTGACGTTATTCTGTTGCTTGTGACCCTTATAGTCCTGTATCACAACTATGGGTGCAGTGTCTAACTGAAATCCAGAGGCTTCATTGTCCTAGAGTCAAGTCCAGGTGAGAACTTCGTTCGTGTGGTAGCAAACCTGAACCCATACTGTGTGAACTTTGGTTACTTTGAGGCCCATGTTGGACAATGGGACAAGAAGTAATCAAATCCAAAGAGCATTTCCAAGGAAGGTGGGTGTCCTTCACACTTCTGTCCCTCCATGTTTATTATCATATCTACCCTGCACTGACAGTTCATCTTCAAACACTGGGAACAAACACTGGGTTTAAAATAGCCAAACCTCCGTTTGGAGTGTTTTGTGCTACTTGCTACTGGTATTTCTTTTCCAACCTCTTACCTCCTGCATCTTATACTTCTGTCAGCCACAAATGGTACTGAGATAGAAATCAGCTGCAAAAATCTAGCTTTGATTTCTACCAGATCAAAGCCCAAGTGTTGCTGATTAAAGGCTGAGGTTTTCCATTCCCCTTCGTGGCTCTCTTACAACAATAGCATCCCGCCCACACTTGACAGGTCTCATGCCATATAATATGATTGATTAAAGGATATATTTTTAAATTTCTTCACTGTCTTTATTTTTATTTTTTTATCTTTTATTTAATTTTTTTTTACTTTCTAGGTGCTTGTCACCCACCCCCAGGTCTGTGAGAGGATTGTATGAAATAGAAAAAGCATATCTTAAAAGAAACACAATGTGTGACATAATGACAAAAGCCAGAAAATTGTGTGTTCCTGCCACTCCTTCCTTGGATCCCTGCTTTGTTTTCTTTGCCTGGGAGAATGACAGACAGAAGGGCCTGGCATTTGTCAGTTTATGTCACAACTATGGTATTTAAACATAGACCTCTTTGCAGGTTTTTGTTTCTAGCCAAAATCTTTTAGTGATTGTTCCAGATATATATTGACTGAAGTAAGTATAAAAGATCAATCCTTGCTGTCTCATTTAAAGCCAAATGTTTCTTAATTGTAACCCATTGTTTCTTTCACTTTTACAGAAAACTTGTTTTTAGATGCTAAATTTCTTCTCCTACATGCCTATTTCTAATTTCTATTTATCATAACATTCAATTTTGTTTCCCTGTACATAAAAATTGAAAAACTCAAAGCCAATGTATTTTAAAACTCTGTAACAACACATTATTCCTTATGCTTTCCTTTTTCTTTTTATTTATTCTTATCTCATACAATACATCCCAACTGCAGCCTCTTCTCCCTCTACTCCTCTCTTCAATGCCACCCCCTGAAACTCCTCTCTCCTTCTAGATCCATTGCTCCTTTGTTTTCTTTTGCAAAAGAACAGGCTTCACAGTGAATTCAATTGAAGATGGCATAACAAGATGCAGTAAGATCAGGTACATACACCCTCAAGGCTGGATGAGGCAACCCAGTAGGAGGAAAAGGGTTCCAAGAGCAGACAGAAGAGTCAGAGACACCCTCACTCCCACTATCTGGAGACTCACAAGAACACCAAGTACAAAATATAATATATGTGCAGGCCTAGCACAGATAGATCCATGAAGGCTCTGTGATTGTCACTTCAGTTCATTCATGTTTTTTTTTGTAGTGTCCTCAAAGAGTTAAATATAGGTTAAGCATAGTTAGCACCAGACTTCTAAGTAGCAGGAAAGGCTAGAAGCTGCCTCTGTATGTCCTAGTGAAGATGAATAATCAGAATAAAAGAAAACAGAGTAAACCTTATCAACGAAGAATAGCTCTGTCATTTGATCATCCTGAGCTTGGGGTCAATTAATACCCTAAACTCTGGAGGTGTCTAGATAGTGGGAGAAATCATCTTCCCCAGGGAAGTGCACCCCAAAATTGGATATCTAATACCAAATGGTCATTCCTGAAAATATATATACAGCTAACATCAATCAGACTGAGAAGTTTATATTTAGGAATATATGTATATCCATATGCAATTATACATGTAACAACAATTAATGATATTAATTTGAAAGAGAGAAAATAGAGACATATAGGAAGGTTTACAAAGTGGAGGAAAAGGAGAAAATGATGTAATAATCTCAAAAATAAAGTATTTTTTAAAAGAAGAAAACTATAGTCCAATTCCTGTGATAAATATAAAAATACTGAAAAATTTGAAATTCTTAAAAACATATTAAGACAATCATATACTATTCCCAAGATGTTTAATTCCAGAAGTGCAATAATTATACAATATACATACATTTAAAACATGTGATACAAGACATAGGCATGAGGAAAGAAAGTCTGCGGTCATTATCTTAGTTACATCTCTCTGACTGTGGCACCATACCTTATAAAAGAAAATAATTGATTTGGCTCACGGTTTCAGGGGCACAGAGTCCATGATAGCAGAGTGAAGAAATTGCTGAGATCACAACCATGACACAAGAGAGCACTAGGATTCTCCCAGTCTCTTGAAATCTCAAAGACTGCACCTAGTGACACACCTCATCCAATAAGGCCACACCTCCCAATACTTCCAGAATAATTCCACCAACTGAGAACCAAGGTATTCAAATATGAGCTAATGGGGACCATTCTCATTCAAAGCACCACAATCATGTTGTTTTTGATAGTGGTATCTGTTTCTTGGAGGCAACAACAACCAAAAGGAAGGACTCTGTATTGCAGTCCAATCCATGTCTGTATCTTCGGATAGAGTAACTGACATAATTAATATTCTGAATTACTATTGAAAGGAATGAACTGACTCCCTGCCCTTTGTTTTTATTTTACATTGTTTGGTTATTTCTTAGACTTCCTTTGCTTAACAAGTGTCTTAGCATCATTTGTTTCTTTTCTTTCTGCCAGAGCATCATGGATGTGTTTGTCCTTCTTTTCAGTCCAAAGTGTTCCCACCAGTATTTTCTATACAGATGGCTTGGTGACCATATTTCCTTAGTCTTGTTTTAATCATAGAAAAGTTTTGGCTTCTCTGGAAAATAAATAAATGAATGAATGAATAAAAAAGAAAACCAAAGTTTTTTCAGAAAAGTTAAGCTGGGCTGGCAATTATATATTTCAGAGTTTGAAATTCACTATTCTAAGCCATTTTAAGGTTTTAGTTGAAGAATAAGTTGCCATTCTGATGGGTGTAAGGTGAAATATCAGGGCCATGGCATTTACCTGATAACTAGCAATGTTGAGCATTTCTTTTACTGTTATTATTAATTACACTTTATTCACTTTGTATCCCCCTGTAGCTCCCTTCTCCCTCCCCTCCCAATCCCTCCATTCCTTCTCCTTCTCCATGTATGCCCCTCCCCAAGTCCACTGATAGGGGAGGTCTTCTTTTCCTTCCTTCTGATCCTAGTCTATTAGGTCTCATCAGGAGTGGCTGTGTTGTCTTCCTCTGTAGCCTGGTAAGGCTGTTCCCGCCTCAGGGGGAGATGATCACAGAGCAGGCCAATCAGTTCATGTCAGAAGCAGTCCCTGCTCCCATTACTATGGAACCCACTTGGACACTGAACTGCCATGGACTACATCTGTGCATGGGTTCGAGGTTATCTCTGTGCATGGTACTTGGTTGAAGCATCAGTCTCAGGAAAGACTCCTGTGCTCAGATTCTTTTGGTTCCATTATGCTCCTTGTGGAGCTCTTGTCTTCTCCAGATCTTACTATTTCCCACTTCTTTCATAAGATTGCCTGCACTCTGCCCAATGATTGGCCATAAGTCTCAGCATCTGCTTTGATAGTCTGCAGGGCAGATCCTTTCAGAGGCCCTCTGTGGCAGGCTCCTACCTTGTTCCCTGTTTTCTCCTTCTTCTGGTGTCCATCCTCTTTGCCTTTCTGGCTGGGGATTGAGCATTTTAGCCAGAGTCCTCCCTCTTGATTAGTTTCTTTAGGTGTACAGATTTTAGTAGGTTTATCATATATTATATGTCTATATCCGTGAGTATATACAGTGTGTGACTTTCTGCTTCTGGGATAGCTCATCTTTAAGAGTTTCTATGCCATTCTATATTCCTCTACTGAGAATTCTCTGTTTAGCTCTGTACCCCATTTTTTAATGGGATTACTTGACTTGTTGCTGTTTAACTTCTTAAGTTATTCATATATTCTGGATATTAGTCTTCTGTCAGATATAGGGTTGCTGATCCTTTCCCAATCCATTGGCTGTTGTTTGTTCTGATGACAGTCATCAGAATCAGAATGGCTAACCAAAAACTCAAGTGACAATACATGCTAGAGAGGATGTGGAAAAAGAGGAAACCTCCTCCATTGCTGGTGGGAATGTAAACTTGTACAACCACTTTGGAAATCAATCTGGTGCTTTCTCAGACTAGGAATAATGCTTCCTCAAGATCCAGCTATACTACTCCTAAGCATATATCCAAAAGATGCTAAGTATACAAGGACATTTGCTCAACGATGTTTGTAGCAGTTTTGTTCATAATTAGTAGACTGTGGAAACAACCCAGATGCCTCTCAAAGGAGGAATGGATACAGAAATTGTGGTACATTTACACAATGGGATACTACTCAGTAATTAAAAACAAGGAAATCATGAAATTTGCAGGCAAATTTGGGAACTAGAAAAGATCATCCTGAGTAAGTTATCCCCAAAACAGGACACACGTGGTATGTACTCATTTATAAGTGGATATTAGACATATAATATAGAATAAACAAACTAAAATCTGTACACCTAAAGAAGCTAAGCAGGAAGGAGGACCCTGGGTAAGATGATCAATCCATACTCAGAAAGACAACTGAGATGGATATTGGAAGAAGGAGAAAACAGGAAACAGGACAGGAGCTTACCACAGAGGGCCTTTGAAAGACTCTAGCCAACAGGGTATTAAAGCAGATGCTGAGACTCATAGCCAAACATTGGGCAGAGTGTAGGGAATCTTATGAAAGAAAGGAGAGATAGAAAGACCTGGAGGAGTCTGGAGCTCCACAAGGAGAACAACAGAATCAAAAAATCTGGGCCCAGGACTCTGAGACTGATATTCCAACCAAGGACCATGCATGGACATAGCCTAGAACCCCGGAACAGATGTAGCCCATGGCAGCTCAGTCTCCAAATGGGTTTCCTAGTAAGGGGAACAGAGGCATGTCTCTGAAATGAACTCAATGGCTGACTCCTGGATCACCTCCATTTTAGGGGGAAAGGGAACCTTACTAGGCCACAGAGGAAGACAATGCAGCCAGTCCTGATGAGACCTGATATACTAGGTCAGATCAAAGGGGAGGAGAACTTCCCCTGTCAGCGGACTGGGGAAGGGGCACGGGAGGAGAAGACTGAGGGAGGGAAGGCAGGATTAGAAGTGGACTACGGAGAGGGCTATAGCTGGGATAGAAAGTGAATAAATTTTAATAAATTTAAAAATATAAAAAAATGAGTTGCTATTCTGATGTCCTTGCTCTTTCTCTCTTCCAGCTTTTTAATACTTTCTTTGTTCTGTACTTTAGTGTTAAGACAATGATATGGCACTGTGGGTTTCTCTCTGACCAGTCTGCTCGGTATTTTATGTATATGAATAAAATTCTCTTTCCCAAGAGTTGTGAAATTTTCTGCTATAATTTTTTGATAAATATTGTCTATACTTTTAGCGTGACTTTTTTCTCTTCCATGTGTATAATTTATGGAATCCTAAAGTTCCTGTATGTTACATTCATATACTTAAAAATTTAGCATTAACCTTGACTAAAAAATCTACTTCCTCTGCCTTGTTATCAAACAAACCCTGATACTCGGTGTTCCACATGATACATTCTGTTATTGAACTCATTGTAACTGAATGTGACTAGGGAAGCACTTTCCACATTGCACTCAATAAAATAGAACCATTAAATATAGAAAACTAGTAATTTAAAAATATTATCTTCTCTGTTTTGAGATTACAATATAATTGCATCATTCCCCTCTTCCCTTTCCTCCCTCCAATTTCTCCCATAAAACCCTCTTTCTCTTTCTCAAATTAAAGGCCTCTTTGTTTAACTGTAATTATGTATATGCATATACATATATGAATACAGCCTGCTCAATATATATAATGTTAATTGTAATTTGAACTACTATGTTTTTTATATCATCATAATTTCTGTTTGGTTACTTTTCAATTGTTATCTCTTCATTGAATTCTATTTTCATACCATGAATGGATTTCTTTATTTCATTTAACTAGTTATGTTCTCCTGGACAATATTGTATCCTCTTTGAAGTGTTAATGCATATTTACAAACATCTTTTTTATTTCTATGTCTGTAGTTTTATATAAGTTGCTTTCATCAATGGCTATTACTACCAGATTGGTAATTTTCTTTTTTTAATTTTTATTTTTTATATTAATCAGAGTTTATGCACTTTGTATCTCAGCTGTAGCCCCCTCCCTGATTCCCCCCAATCCCACCCTCCCTCCCCTATCTCCTCCCATGCCCCTCTCCATGTCCACCAATAGGGGAGGTCCTCCTCCCCTTCCATCTGACCTCATTTATCAGGTCTCATCAGGACTGGCTGCATTATCCTCCTCTGTGGCCTGGCAAGGCTGTTACCCTCTCAGGAGGAGGTGATCAAAGAGCCAGCCACTGAATTTATGTCAGAGACAGTCTCTGTTCCCTTTACTAGGGAACCCACTTGGAGACTGAGCTGCCATGGGCTACATCTAAGCAGGGTTTTAGGTTATATGCATGAATGGTCCTTGGTCAGAATATCAGTCTCAGAAAAGTCCCCTGTGCCCAGATTTTTTGGTTCTGTTGTTCTCCTTGTGGAGCTCCTATCCTCTCTAGGTCTGACTATCTCTTCATTTTTCATAGGATTCCCTGCACTCTGTGCAATATTTGGCTATGATTCTCAGCATCTGCTTTGATACAATGCTGGGTAAAGCCTTTCGGAGGCCCTCTTTAGGCTCCTGTCCTTTTTCCTGTATTCTCCTTCTTCCAATGTCCATCCCAGTTGTCTTTCTGAGTGAGGATTGATCATCTTACTCAGGGTCCTCCTTCTTGTTTAGCTTCTTTAGGTATACAGATGTTAGGGTGTTTATTCTATATTTTATGCCTAATATACACTTATAAGTGAGTATATACCATGTGTGTCTTTCTGTTTCTGGGATACCTCACTCAGGATGATCTTTTCTAGATCCCACCATTTGACTACAAATTTCATAATTTCCTTGTTTTTAATTAGAGAGTAGTATTCCATTGTGTAAATGTACCACAATCTCTGTATCCATTCCTCCTTTGAGGGACATCTGGGTTGTTTCCAGATTCTGGCTATTACGAATAAAGCTGCTATGAACATGGTTGAACAAATGTCCTTGTTGTGTACTTGAGCATCTTTTGGATATACGCCTAGGAGTAGTATAGCTGGATCTTGAGGAAGTGCTATTCCTAATTGTCTGAGAAAGCATCAGATTGATTTCCAAAGTGGTTGTGCAAGTTTACATTCCCACCAGCAATGGAGGAGGGTTCCTTTTTCTCCACACCCTCTCCAGCATGTATCATCACCTGGGTTTTTGATCTTAGCTCCTCATCTCTTTTGATTAATTTTGGTTGAAAATCTATTTTATTAGATATTAGGATAGCTACCCCAGTTTGTTTTCTGGGTACATTTGCTTGAAAAACATTTTCCAGCCCTTTACTCTGAGGCAGTGTTTATCTTTGTTACAGAGGTGTGTTTCTTGGATGTAGCAGAATGTTGGATCCTGTTTCTACAACCATTCTGTTAGTCTGTTTCTTTTTATTGAAGAGTTGAGTCCATTGATGTTGATAAATAATAGTGACAAATGAATGTAAGTTTCTTTTATTGTAGAGTTGCTGGTGTTACTGTGTTTCATTGCTGTTTTCTTTTAATTTTTGTTGTGAAATTAACTATACCCTATGTTTTCTTGGGTGTAGTCATTTTTGTTGAATTGGAGTTTTCCTTCAAATATCTCTGTAGGGCTGGGTTGCTATGTAGATATTGTTTAAATTTAGTTTGTCATGGAATATTTTGTTTTCTCCATCTATGTTTATTGAAAGCTTTGCTGGGTAGAGCAGTCTGGATTGGCCTCTGTGGTCCCTTAAAATCTGCATGACATTGGCCCAGGCCCTTCTGGCTTTCATAGTTTCTTTTGAGAAGTCTGGTGTGATTCTGCTAGGTCTACCTTTATATGTTACTTGGCCTTTTTCCCTTGCTACTTTTAATATCTTTTCTTTGTTCTATAGATTTAGTGTTTTGACTATGATGTGACATGAGGAGTTTCTTTTCTGGTCTCATCTATTTGGTGTTCTGTAGGCATATTGTATGTTTATGGACATCTATTTCTTTAAGTTGGGAAATTTTTCTTTTATGGTTTTCTTGAAAATATTTTTGGGACCTTGAAGCCTGGAATCTTCTTTTTCATCTATTCTTTTATTCTTAGATTTCATCTTTTCATGGCATCTTTGCTTTCTTGGATGTGTTGTGTTTGGAACTTTTTCTATTTTATTTTTTTCTTTGAGAGAAGTATCAATATCTGCAAATGTATCTTCAATACCTGAAATTCTTTCTTCCATCTCTTGTATTCTATTGGTGATGCTTACCTTTGTGGTTCCTGATCTTTTCTCTGAGTTCTCCAGCTCCAGGGTTTTCTCTGTTTGTGTTTTCTTTATTGATTCTAATTCTGTTTTCTTGTCTTGCACCATTTCCTTCATCTGTTTGAATGTGGATTCCTGTCTTTCTATGGTTTCTATTTGTTTGTTTGTTTGTTTGTTTCCTCTCCATATGCCGCTAATTGTGCCTCTACTTGTGCCTCTATTTGTTTGGCTTTATTTGCCTGTATTTCTTTGAGAGCTTTGTTTGTTTCCTCTTTATTAGCCTCTATATGTATGGCTATTTCTTTAAGAGTTTTGTTTGTTTCCTCTTTATGTGCCTCTAATAACTGGATAAGCATACTTTAAAAATCATTTTCCTCTGTTTCTGATGAATTGGAGTATCCATTGACTTTGGGAGTTGCTGGTAAAGCCATGATGTCCTGATTTTTGTTGAATGTGTTCTTACGACAACCTCTAGCCATCTGATTATCCATAACCTTCACTGTTTTGTTCCTGGAGTCTGTACTTTATTCCCTGGTGTCTAGAAAATTCTTCAGGGGAATAAGAGAGGACTGCTAGTTTGAGAGTGTGCATTGGTATTTTACCTGTACTAATTTCAGAGGTTTAGATCCTCTGTTCTTCAGATATGGTGCTCAGATACACCACCATCTTGGATCTCCCATTTTCATTAGGAACATATTATCATGGTTTTCATGTTTCTTATGTTTGGGGGAATAGGATCTACCTCCTATGTGGGATTAGGTTATTGTTTAAGACATTTTCCCCATTGTTTTTGTTTGTTTGTTTGGTTGGTTGGTTTGGTTTGGTTTTTTAAATTTGGATCATCTCTCTTTTCAGCGGAAGTTTTTGCAACATTAAGGAGATACAAGGTTGTAATAGGGCCATGCTGATATTTTCCTTGATGAAACTAGTCTTTTGAAGTAAGAAGTAAGAAAGTAGTTACAGCAAGACTAACAATTAGTATTCTGCTGCTCTGTAGGAAGTGGAAGGGAGTAACATGCATAAGAGTGGGAATAATGGAAGCAAAGGGGCAAAATGGGAAGGGAGAGGAAGTATGTAAGTTTTGGTTAATATTAGACTAAAAAGGCAAGAAGCAGAGAGAGATACTCAGATATTGTAAGCCATACCAGCTTCTGGGCAATAACAGAAATATCAAGACAAGGAAAGGATATAGTGTATGAGGAAAGAAAGAAGAAAGGAAGGAAGAAAAAAGAACAAAAGAAAATGCAAAGCATTAGATGGCATGAACAGTAGCGGACAGTGTACCTTGCTACATTGACCTTGGGCATTATATAGATAAGGAAAGCTGTAGTGCAAATGAGAGCTAGGTGGCATTATGTGATAATGAAATCACAACCCTGACGTCTATTGTATTCTCTTCCTAAACTTGCTCCTTGTTGATTTTTAGCTCTGTTCTGTTAGTGTAGATAGCTGAGATAAGATATGTGGCAGAGGTAGATGGATGGACAGACAGACAGATAGATACATAGAAATCCACTTTTATCTTCTGAGCCAGGATTTCTCACTGTAGGTAAAGATCATCAAAATGTCTGGCCAATGATCTTCAGGAGCCCTCCAGTCTCCATACCTCCAGTACGGGTCCACAAGTGCACTCATCATACCTGGTTCTTTTTCAGATTTGGGGAATCTACACTCGCGTCTTCATGTGCGACAGGTGCCTACACTTCCAGTGGTTTCCTAGTTGTTCGGGCACCAGGTGAAAAAAAAGAAATTCTATCCTGGGGCTTCCAAGCTTACTTGCTCTTATTCCAGAGATCCCCCATTCCCACCACCTTTCTATATCTTAACAAAAGCAGCTCTACATTTACATGTCTTAGCCTGCTCTGTGAGAGATTTTATTTAAGGCACAGTTTCCAAATTTAAAATGCTAAGTTATTCAGATGCACCTCAGGTAGCCTTTATGCAGCCTGCATTTTCAACATCCCTTAATAATTCTCCCCAGAAACCCTAAGTTGAATTCATTTTACCAACAGGGGAAAAATCACATTTTAAGAGGTATTTTTGTGGGAGGAGAAGAAGGAAAGGGGTGGGGAGTGCTGGGTTTTGAAATCATTAAGCTATCTGCCTCCAGCATGTTCCGAAGAAGGGCAGTGATCCAGGAATCACAGAAGGAACCGAGACTGAAGGGATCTGGTAAGAGAGCAGGCTTTAGGGATTTCTAAGAAAGAGAATGAGCCAAAGCTCTGGATGCAGCAATGAGTAGGAAGAAAGATATCTGCTTAACTCCCAGAAGAGACAGGAGGAATGTGAGAGAAAATGTGACTTCTGGGGAAAACTCTACCAGTCTAGAAAAATCAAGGAATTTGCAGAAAAGTGGCAAGGTTATGGAGTTGCGCTGATAACTGACTGATCAAGATCAGGAAGGCATGGTGAAGAGATTTTAGAAACTGAATGGAAGTAAGGGATGAGGTCAGAAAAACAGATACAGAGCCTCTGGACTTCCAATGATGGCTGAATGAACAGAAATATGGGGTACATAAGGTTTTTTTTCCCTTATGATTCTGTAAAAGCTATGAGTACTAAGAGAGGAATAAAAGGTCTTGGGAAACCCAGATAATTAGAATTCCCACTTGATCCCTAGTGATGGGGTAATTGAATGTACGGTGTGATGAATCCTGCAAACGACATAGAAGCTCTAGAGAGGTAGACCCTTCCAAATGAAGATAAGAAGGCCCAAGAGGCTGCCCTTACTCTAAGCATTATCTGCCAGTGCAAACAGAACTTGAACTTACAAAATATCAATCCAAGTGTTAAGAGAACTCTCTCTCAACTCTGTTTCATAATTTCCCTGGTAAGAGATTGGTGCAGTTTATGTCTAATTATATACAATCAGAGCCTATCGGCACTGTAGGCTTTGTTGTGTAAAATAACACCAAGAGGTCATCAGTGTGATGGAGGGACACAGAAAAAGGGTCTGTCCACTGGCAGATGCCCTAACAGGTAAGTACCGTGGGTTTCATCAAAAGAAAAGCTTGAAAGATTACTGTGAAGACATCATCGGTCATTACAAGGCAACAAGCATAGCACCACTGATGGGAAATGGTACACAGCACTCTCCACCTTTTCTCTTGGCCCCTACTAGGTGAAAAGTTTTACAGCACTGAGCCTTCAAAGCCTTTCCGTTCCCCAGCCTCCAAGAAGGAATGTTTTATTACCAAAGAAGAATTAAGTCTTTTGTGATGTCAGATTAAAAGAGGAGAGGGAAGAAAGTGACCTGAAAATGCAAAGGGCTGTCAGACAGAAAAAAAAATACTTGGAAGAAGCTGCATGGGAAACAGAAAAAATAGATGGGAGGAAAGTGTGACTTTGAGATGCACTTGTCTGCATGCCCTGTTGGTCCCAGCTGTTTAATAAGTACAAGAAAATTATGCCAACCATTTTGAAGCATTTCTGGTCACTGGTGGGTATTCTTGTACTAAAAGACACCAAGCTCAGGCCAGGCCATATGGATTGTGGCTTTGGGGAACTTCAGTGCCTTGGGAAGAAAAGCTAGGCTAGACAACTGGGCACCTAGGTACAGACAGCTCATGCATCTGGACATGCGCACTTGGATCTTGGGTGGTCAAGGTCAAACAGGAACTTATATATAAAAAGAAAGAAAGAAAAAAGCCAGTAGTGGCGTTAAGTTAGTTATGTACACACTGAAGAAAAAGCAGACTGTGGTAGACTGAGCCCCATAAGACTCACCATTGAAATACACAGAAAGAAGGAAGTCACGGTACACAGAAGTAGGAAGAACTGTGTAATTTCATATGAAAGAAGCCTGAGATGAATATTACAAGAACAAGGGAAAAGTAAAATAATTTGAGCCTTAAAGAACTCAAGCCAGGAACTGGATCTAGACCCCCTACAAAGATGGCCAACTTAGGCCTCCTGTGGGTACCTTAGTAAGAGAAGTGGGGACTACATGGGACAGTGACACACTTACCAGCTTTTTGATGACTTTCTCCTAGCTGGACTGCCTTGCCAGGCACAGGGGAAGAAGAGGACATGCTCAGCACTGATGCAACTTGATGAGCTGGGCTGGATGGGAAAGGAAGCGCCCCTTTTCTTCAGAAAAGAGGAGGGGGGAAAAGGTGGGCCTGGAAGGGGAGCAGGGTGGGGGCTATAACAAGGATGTAAAGTGAATTTATAAAAAAGAAGAAGAACTCAAGCTACACAGTTTACTTCCTACGCAGGATTAACCTGCATGAACATACATTTCATGAATATGCATTTGGTGGATGTATGGGTGAACGTTTCCTGGGAGTCGTGTTAAAGGTAGTTGGCTCTGTTGCTGAAACTATTTCTTTGGTATAGGTGGCGTGGGGATGATAGTGTCTGCAAAGGGGGAAAGTGGCTGTAAGGAGAAGTTCTTAAAATGTCTTCCTTTTATATTAGCGCATATATGTGCAGACAGATGCATAAGCAGTATACGAGAATAATTAAAACCTTATTTTGAAGAAATGATATACAACGATCAGGTAAAATATATGTTCATAGTTTCTTTAACTTAAAAATATTTGAAAACACCACTATATGTTCATTTGGAGTTAACCATTAGTTTCCTGTAGGACTTCAGAATAAAATAGTAAATTAGAAACTGCTTCTGTGCAACACAGTAAAAGAAACGATAGAACGCAGAACAAGACCCTTGCTCTGAGAGGAGCTTCAGAAAAAGGCGATAAGCCTAGGAGAACTATTTCACAGAAAAGCCTCCAGGAGAAGCCATCTGCCTCTCTGCCAAGCCATGCTCTATATGCCGACGGAATGTGATTGTGGCTTCTGGGAAAGCGGTTTCTTCTGGATGAGGATTGTGCAAGAACAGCTATCTGGAGAGCGCGCGACCAGGCCCGAATGCACCATAAATAAGAAGATGGGTAGGGCGGTGTAGCAAGACAGCGGGAGGCGGAGGTTCTCGACCAGCAAGCACCCTGGAGTAAACAGCAGGGAAAGGATCACTTGGACCACTGCCTGGACCTGTGACAAAATGAGAGAGGGGGAGAAAAGTGCCAGACAATCTCCTCAGCAGCGCAAGTAAACACGGTGTCCAGGAAGGGGATGCCTGCAGCTAAGGTGCAGTCACGGAGAGCCCCACATGGAAACCATGGACCCCAGAACAACAGAAAGGAGGTCGTACCTGACAGGTGAGGGCGGGGGGTGTCTGAGACTAGGGATTTCCTACAGAAGGGGAATTCCTTCATCCCACCTGTAAACGCCACAGATGGGAAAGCAGGGAGAAACTACACTTGTCCTAAGCTAGGAAGCAATGCTGACTGAGGGTACCTCACGTTTCATTATTCCTTTCGTGATTTATTTTTGTTTGCACTTCAGCAGCTTGCTTAGCTGTTCTGCAGCAGCTTGTCTTTCTCCTGAGCAGGCCGCGATGACTAACCTTTCTCCTCGGTATCTGCTCTGTATTAATAGTTTATGTGTAATTTGTCCAACCTCTAATCCATACACTCCCTCTTTGCTTTTTACTTCCTTTTTTCCTTTTTTCCAATCTCCTCCTTTCACTGCTTAATTACTAATATACTTACTCCTAAAAACAAACAAACAAAAAATACATTGTTACATCTTTCCAAGTCAGTGCTGTTGGGCCCGGTTTCACAACCTTCTCAAGAACACAAGTAAAGCTGCAACAGTGTCTCCTACTGCGAGCTCACAGCAGGACTTCTGTCCAAGGTTGCTCTGTTACAGCGTCTGGGTGGTACCTAAACGCGAGCGGAGGACACAAACTAAGTGACAAGGACTCACGTCAAATAAAATCCTACGGGAAAATGGGAAGAATAAAAACTGAAAGACACATCTATCAGACAAAAGATTAATATTACAAAAGTTAAATGCCAAACCCCAGAATTCTTCCAGTAAAGAAATGGGATAATGAACTAGGTAGACAGCGACAATACTTACGGAGGTTTTTATGTGACACTAAAAAACAGACCCATATGACTCAGCTGTACAACTCCTGGGTATATAGTTGACATATTCTAAGACAAATGCTTCATGCTCTCTCTTTAATATGGAACTTAAATTTTGATTTGTGTGTGTTTGTGTTCACGAACGCACAGGTATGTGTGTTTATGCGTGCATGTGTGCATGTGCTTGTGTGGGGGCGGGGTATAAGGGGCATGAGGCATGAAACCAGAAAGGGAATCATGAAAAGAAAAATAAATATTTTTTTTTTCCTTTTTCTCTCGCTCTTTTTTTTAAATTGTTGTCACGGGGGTGGAAAGATGGTTTGTTGGTTAGACACACTGGATGGTCTTGTCGAAGATGCAGTTTCAATTGCCATCACCCACGTGGCAGCTCACAACCATCTGTAACTTCAGTACCAGAGGAACAGATACTCCCTCTGGCCTTCCTGAGTACTGCAAGCATGTGTGCAAGAAAAAAAAAAAGTTAAAAAAATTTTTGGTGAGGCATGGCGGCATGTGCTTTTAATCTCTGTACTTGAGAGACAAAAGCAAGTGGGTATCTGTGAATTCCAGGCCAGCCAGGGCTGCATAATGAGACCCTGACTCAAAATAAAGAGTTTTTCATCATCCATGGTATAGGAAACTACACACATGTTTATCAAACCATCTCTCCTCAAGACATTAGCTGCCAATGAGTTGCTTAAAAGCTTCCAGTAGAATCCAATCCTTGGGGGAACGCATAGGCAGTGGGCAGAGCTCTAGACCAGGGGAACTGATGAGTCCCAGCTTTAACCAAAACACTGAGGACCAGAGAGAACCCCCACATTCCTGACTCTTCTATTAAAAAAATTTAAAAAAAAAAACTTGTTCAACTCTAAATGCTTATGATTCTGGGTCAAGTTAGCTTCATGGGACTTCTATGCAGTCCTTGCAGAATATCAGGTATTTCAGGATTATTTTTCTCAAGGGTATGAGCATGAATTCTTCAATGTAGTCTAATGCTTTGTTTTGTTTCATGTTTTGTAACACCCTCTAAAGTCCTGATGCTAACCGAGAGTAAGCTGAGACCTTGACCTTCTCTTAAGCCTTTGCCACCAGATAGAGTTGGAGACACAAACAAACAAACAAACAAACAAAAACAAACAAACCTGACAGATAAAATTTGTCATTGGACCATCTAAATGATGCACTCCCGATAATAAGCTGTCTTCCTTGTTCACTTTTCTTTTGTTAAAGGAAGTTGAAAATGAGACTAACAAAAGCAATGGCCACTTAAACCAAATGACAACTCCTAAAAAAATAAAATGATCAGTTGCATAAGAATTAAGCTGTGTCTTTGATGTTTGTTGTGCTGTGCTTGGTTTTAAGGAACTGTTCCCCTGCGCAGCTAGGGAGGCTTGTCCCTAGCACAATAGCTAATCAAGTGGCTGGATTTCAATCACTTTTATTCTCAAGTTTCCTGGCTTCCAGGGGCAATTATGAATTTACTTCCTGTCTCTCTTTCTGCCCCTTCCCTGCATCGAAATTTACTTTCTCGTTCTGATATGCAAAGCACTTTTTAACTATGAAAAATAAATTTTACAAATAAAGTTGCCCTCTATAATAAGTAAGGAAAGGAGGAAGAGAGAAAAGGAGGGAGGTGGAGGAAGGAAGGGGTGGATGACAATGCCTGCAAAAACAATAGATAAAATGTACTTACACGCCTGCTCATGGAAATTGGGAACTCTCCACTCTGTCTGATAGGAAACCTGTTATTTGGAAATGTATGCACACTGGGAGAAGGCATTTCTCATCACTTAGTATGGTATGGGAAGGAATGAGGAAGTAGTCCAATTAAAAGGATATGGAATGTAGAGACATCACCTGTAACCCAGGGCTTGTGCTATGAATACGAACATAAATGGGTAGAAAGACTTAAGCCATTGCTACTTTGGAAGGAGAGTTTGTTCCTGACTCTGAAGAGCCATTAAACACTCCTAAGTATATAGTGACAGGTTCAAGGCCAGACTGTAGAATAAATATTGAGACAGCAGCAGCCCCTAAGATGAATTTGGGTAATGATACAATTGCAATAGAAAAACAGAAAATTAGAAAATAAATGTACCAATGTATTATATATATATATATTATATATATATAATATATATATATATAATACATTTTATATATATATATATATATAAAAGCCTAAACAGGTTGAGGACAGGGATTAGAATGAAGAGAATTGCAATTGTGGTTGCAAAGAATGGAGGACGAAAAACCAAAGCTTACAAGATTACATAGATTACAAGCAGTGGAACAGTAACGAATTCTGGGTGATCTGACAGAGCAAGATGGCAAGTGAAACATTCCTTCTTGTCTTAACTACTGAGCATTACACTAGAGCAATACACCATAAAATAAACTCTAAAGCTGAAATCAAAGTCAGAGTTGACAGCAGGAAGTGAATGCAAAGCCTGCATAAAAGACTGGCTCCTTTCAGGATGGATGGTGACACTATCCAGAAAGCTCACGAGAGGCAGGATCTGAACTCGTGACATGCATCAAAGAATTGGGAGGCTACCCTGTAAGCAAGACAGGGATGAAAAAGCTGCACTGCTAAAATCTTAACTAGCTTAGACAGCATACTAATATCCCAGAGCCAGGGTAGAAACTACATGCCTGGGAAGAATAAGAAATTTAGACCTGAGTCCCACACACAGCCTGAATGAAAGCAACTCTTATGATACAAAGCATCCTTGTGAGAAACTGGTTTGAAATTCTTGAGTGGAAATCCTGATACTGCAAACACAAATCCCTCTAAGTTTCACACGCAACCCGTAACAGAGGACACAACACACATAGTCAAGTTGATCAGCCACAAAGAGTCTGCTGGGAAAATCAGACCTGTGAAACACACGCTAATAGTTCCAGCACGAGCAAAGTTATTAGTGAACGGACAGTCAAACCTGAATGACCGGGATAATGATAAAACTCCTATGGCCACTTGCCTTATCTTTCTAAAACCAATTGTGAATTAGGCCTCACAGCAGAAACTCTGCTTCTGAGTAGCCCCAAAAAGGGTAGAGCCAGATAAGCAAAACCCAAGCTTCTTTCCTTAAAATCTCTAGCCAGTCTCTGAACCACATGTTGACTAGACTGACAGAGGGAAAGAGCAGCCTCTGAAAGACGGGGGAGATAGAAAGACCTGGAGGGCACAGGAGCTCCACAAGGAGAGCAACAGATCCAAAAAAAATCTGGGCCCAGGGGTCTTTTCTGAGACTGATACTCCAACCAAAGACCATTCATGGGAATAATCTAGAATCCCTACTCAGATGTAGCCCATGGCAGCTCAGTCTCCAAGTGGGTACCCTAATAAGGGAACAGGGACTGTCTCTGACATGAACTCAGTGGCTGGCTCTTTGATCACCTCCCCCTGAGGTGGGGGGCAGCCTTACCAGGCCACAGGGGAAGACAATGAAGCCAGTCCTGATGAGACCTGATAGACTAGGATCAGATGGAAGGGACCTCCCCTGTCAGTGGACTTTGGAGGGGCATGGAGGAGATGAGGGAAGGGGGAGGGGGAAGAGTCTACAGCTGGGATATAAAGTGAATAAACTATAATAAATAAAAATAAATTAAAATATGGCAGCCAGCAATAAGCTGATCATCACTGAGGTGCCAATCACTGCATTGATGGGACCATACAGAATTGCCATTGCGTTAGTCAATTGCCTATGAAAACAGAAAGACAGCATAATGCTTGTAATTTCTATAATCTGGTCTAAAATGATTCATCAAAGAGTCTAGAAAGTGTGAACTACTGCCATGGGAAAAGACAAAAAAATGTCAATAAAGGGAGGACCTACATGTAGGAATTATCAGATACAGACTGTAGAAAATGTATGGTCTTCATAACAGAATGCAAGCAACAGAGGAAAAAGTCTAGACACTCAAATACAAATCTACACCAATCATTCAGGTGGAAGAAGAAAAGAGGGAAAGAATATAACAAAGAGAAGGAAGGGAGGAGAGAGATTATCCTTTGCCAAACAAGGCTTCAGAGATCTGCAGAATGATTTTAAACATCAATATGGAAAACCAAAGTCCCAGAAAGTAAGCAGAGAATGAAGCTGGACCTTGTTAAACGTAAAACACAAACTATGTGTAGATATAATCTAAAAGCATAAAATTGAGGAGAGCTATAAATCTGCGTGTCCAAGAAACTTAGGGAAGTCCAAACATGATTAATTGGAACATAACCATGCCTAAGCACATCACAATCAAACTACTGAAAATAAAATACAAGTACATCATTAAATAAACAGAGGAAAATGTATTGCACTCATGAAAATGATTTGTGACCTTATACTTTACAACAGAAAGCATGAAGAAAAAAAATAAAGTACTGTCCTTAATTTATTTCAAGTGAATACACTATTGATTTAGAATTCTAGATCCAGCAAAAAAAAAACAAAAAAAGGTTTTAAAAAAGATGTTTTTAAAAAAAAAAAACCTCTAAGAGAACTTACTGCTTCAAGACATGTGTGTGTATGTGTGTGTGTGTCTCTCTCTCTCTCTCTGTGTGTGTGTGTGAGAGAGAGAGAGAGAAAGAGAGAGAGAGAGACTAACAACAACTCATTAGGCTTAGGGAAAATTATGCTTAAGAGAAATGCAAATTTCGGACTAGGAGACAAAAAATTTAAATACTAAACACAAAGATTTTTGTACAGGTTAAATGATTAGTGAGGTCAGATTTATCAGAAAGATCAAATTCACCAATGAGATATGGCAACCATAAATTTATATGTGCCTAAATACAAAAAGGACAGTTAAAAATAGGTAGTGACAGAGGAATTGAATGGTCCATGATTATGAAATGAAAGAAGTACGCTTTGCCACTTTTAGCAAGAAAAAGCTAAAAGAAAAATCACTGGGGTCTGAAAAGCTACACAGAGAAAAAATTGGAATTTACTGAATGCTATACATAGCAAAAATCTCTGTTTAAGAAAAAAGTTACATACTCTATGGTTTCATACACACACACACACACACACACACAAGTCAAAGAAAGAAAGAAACAACAACAAAGACCAGATCAAAGATCATTCGTGTAGGGGCAATGGAAAGCATAGACCACCAATGCATACTGGGACTCTTTTGGGAGTGCTGAGAATGTACCATGTCTTCATTGTGATTGTTGTTAACTGTGTGTAACTATTTAAGACAATGGAAGGATTCAGCAAATGAGGGGTATTCACTCAACATTCAGCATTTATTGAAGAATATCCATGTTTATCCTTATAGGTTTGAAAAGTGAAAAGGTTAGACCAGAGTCATATTATATTTTTAATTGCCTTTTATGTTGCTTATATTTAATTATAATAACAACCTCTATAATTTTCACTAAGTCAATAAATTAATTTTGACTGTAAACTGATTATGAAGAATTGAAAAACAACAGGGCAGGACCTGTTTTTTTTTTATAAGGTTAAAAAGCAAATGAAAGCAGAAACAAGTATTAATGTGTGGAATACCAGAAAAGGGGGAGAATTTTTTTTATAAAGAGGAAAATCTGCATGAATGTAAAATAGAAGTGCAGAAGGACGCTGTACTTTGTCCTCAGACATTCCTGAACCCTGCCTTCCTCGGGCGACAAGGACCGAAATCCATAAAACAAATCTCTGCAAATATGCACAAAGATTTGCCATTAACCCAGGTTAAGTTTCCTCTTCAGTGAAGAAGAACCAGTGACAGCTTCCAAAGAAGGAGAAGCGATCTTGCAAAATAGATTATTTCAGTATACAAAATGCTACACTAAATCCATGTTCAATAAATATAGTTTTATTAAACTAATCAACAAATGAAGAAACGGTTGCTTTCCAGTATTGCACAGCTGTACTTCATTAGTTTCACGTTCCAACAGCCTGGCCCTCCTTTTAAGCTATTTGGATTCAGAGTGATTTAGTTATGCCTTTTCTGACATGAAAGAGGGTCGTATATCAGTGTTCTGCAGGTGAGTTTCATACTTTGGAGTGTATCATGACACCTGGGCATAAACAGAGGAACATACAATTCTCTTAGGCACAAACCATGAGTGAGATTCTGTCCCTCAGCCAATCCTGGAACTGAAGTGCACTGTCCAACAGTGACGAGGTTTTCATCAGCCATGATGCACTGATGATGTCTTGCTATTTAAAAGTATCCTATCACATCTACTGAAAGGTTTATTGTTTGAAAATATGTGAATAACAAATGGTGATAAGGAATGTAAAGCCTGGGGGCTAATATTGGAGGTTGGGCTCAACGGTAAAGAGGGTAACTGCCTAGAAATATAAAGCCAGACATCTAAGGGTTGCTCAAATTTTTCACGGATTTTATTATTTATGAAAAATATCATAAGTAACACAGAGATTATAAGTGATATTTTAATTGGATTTTGTTCAACTTTATTAAAAAATGATCTTCTTTCTTCCCTTTTCTTTCTTTCTTTTTAAATTTATCTCATTATTTTCTTTGATGAAAATAAGTCTGTAAAGCTCAGGCTGACCTTGAACTCCCAATCCTCCTGATTCAGACATGTAGATGGGTGCCACCACACTCAACCTGATCACTGTGAGAAACCCCTATAGGTGCTTGTTATTTTTTAAATTGTCTTATTATTTATTACAATTTATTCTCTTTGTATCCCTGCTGTAGCCACCTCCCTCTTCTCCTCTTCTCCTTAGTCCTATCCTCCGTCCCACTGTTCTCACCCCATGGCCCTCCCCTAGTCCACTAATAGGAGAGCTCCTCCTCCCCTACTCTCTGACCCTAGCCTATCAGGTCCCATCAGAACTGTCTGGATCCTCTTTCTCTGCAGCCTAGTAAGAACACCTGCCAGGTCCCAGGAGGAGGTGATCAAAGAGCAGGCAACTGAGTTCATGCCAGAGACAGCCCCTGCTCCCCTTACTAGAACCCCCATGGAGACTGAGTTGCCTATGGGCTACATCTGAGCAGGGGGTCTAGGAGAACCATGCATGGTCCTTGGTTGGAGTATTGGTCTCTGCAGGACCACTGGGCCCATGATTTCTGGCTGTGTTGGTCTCCTTATGGAGCTCCTGTCCCCTCCAGGTCTCTGTATCTCCCCCTTCTTCCATGTTATTCCCTGCACTCTGCCCAAAATTTGGCCGAATCTCAGCATATGCTTCAAAACCCTCCTGGTTAGATTTTTTTTTTTCCAGAGGCTCTCTGTGGTAGGCTGCACATGTTTGTAATTTTTCAAAATTACTTGTTTTATGGCATTATTTGGAAACCAAACTTGAAACAGTGATACTGTTGCCATTAACTAACTAATGTACCATCCTTAGAACAAATCTAGCAGAATCCCGGGTCACTACTGTTACTTAGTCCTTCTCTCAGGCTCAACGTTGTGTGAATCCTATCATGCCATGTCATGCTGTGTCAGGGATTTAACTTCAGTCTCATGAGATGAATCTGTCTCCAAGAAAAGAGAGTAAAAGCTTTGTGTTTCTACCCATTAAATTTCTTCATTTAATCTCGAGTAACCAAATAACTACCATCTATAATCACCTTGCTGTGTGTATTTATGATGCCTCGTTTTCCTCTAAGCTAATGGTGCCACGAGTAAAATATGATAAGAGAGAAGTACTTTCTAATTATTTTATTTGAAGTGTCTGTTTGAATGAAAAAATTTACATCAATAAAATAGAAATGTTATTTTAGGGTTTAAGAAGTTTTTGTTTTTGTTTTTTTAAGATGTCATTTTTAATTACGTGGACATTTAAGAACATGAGTGCAATGCCTACAGAGGCCAGTAGAGGGCATCAAATGCCCTCGAGTTGGAGCTACACCCGGTAGCAAGCTATCTGTCAATGGTTCTGGGAATCCACCTCTGGTCCCCTGCAAGAACATTAGGTACAGTGACCTGTTGAGCCACCTCTCTAGCCCTAAGAAATATTTTTAAAGTATATTAGGAAACAGTATATTTGCAACCTTTTATGTCTAATCGTATCTGTGGTAGCACACAGGGAAAAAGTCATAATTCACGTAAACTTTATGTTTTCTTTCAAATGTAGTTTAGAGAACATAATGAATTTCCAGTGGAAAAAAACCTCATGTACTGGAAGTGTTAGCTTGCTATTGTCCTAAATTCTCAGTATCCAGACAGCTTTATTCACATTCCGTGCCAATAGCCAACGCCATTCATGTGACAGAGTAATTGCTGATAGCAACAGAAATATTTTTAAACTACCCTCTCCTTTTTATTCACATCTGCTTGGTGTTTGAATGAAGTTTCATTTTGCTTGACAAAAAAAAAATGTGCTAGACTATGTGTAGGGAAGCAGGGCTGCGTGTAGATGGTAAGAGAGTAGTTGATAGAGGGGCTATCAGGGGCCTGAGCTACGGAAGCCACAGTGACCTCTTCTGTGGGGGTAAAACACAGTGGAACTCTTTGTTAGATAGACCCCAAAGCACAAACAGCATGCAGAGATGTATGCATTATCATTTTCAAATCATCACATAATATTCATGGAGCCACTGCTAGCCATAAAATAGGTACTTAATTCTTTTTATCTAAAACATTATCGCATTTATTTGTTCATTTGTGTGTGCAGGTGTGTCGGTGTTGTGTGTCCCGTGTGTAGTTGTCAAAGTCAGGGGACAACTTTCAGTAGCTGGTTCGCTCCTTCCACCATGTGGGTCCATGGGTTCCAATACAGATCATCGGGCTTGGTGGAAAACCCCTTTATCCAATGAGCTATCTTTCCAGTCCAGCATTTAATTATCAAGGTTCTTTACAGGTTATATTATACTGTCACCTGCCATCTGATTTTAGCATTATCATAACTGTATTTCCTACGTGAAAAGAATGGAACTATTAAACAGCTTGTTAATTTTTATCATCATCAAGTAAGAAAGATAGCTAATATACAAAAATCATTTTTAAATTACATTCAGTGGGTTAGATAGTTTGGGGAAGTGTACGCACACCACAGAATGCATGTGCTTAAATCACATGGCAATTTTCCAGGGTTTGGGCTCTCCTTCCATCATGCGGGTCACAGGGATTAGCTTTGGCAGCAAGCACCTTTACCCACAGGCCCCAGAAAACTTTAAGTTTACATAACATAAAACCTAAATAAATAAAATAAAAGAACTCCCACATGCCTTATAATACTACACATAACTGTTCCTCTGCAGGAAACAAATTTGCTTTCTGAAAATTGCTTTCTCCTTTAAGGAATGTGGGACTCAGACTCCATTGGTCCATCGACCCCGGGGACAATGTTTTGTGTGGCAGTTAACAAGGCATTCTCCCTGGCAGAGATTCATTCTGATTCATGAGATCAGCACACCAGCCAAGTCCACCCTGGTATTTGCTGACTTTCCCAAGTAGACCAGCTCTTATGAACTTGAGAAAGGTCATTAATACTAAGAATTTCTTGAAGCTGAAGAATATTGAATGGTTCTTAAATAGAATTCCCACAGAGAATGTTAGACCGCAAGAATACGTGCAATTGGTATCTTTTTGCCCACCCCATAAAAAAAAAATCCATTCAGTTAGCAGCTGTCTCTCATATGCAACTGCAATGGTTTCCTATTGATTTTTCCTGTGTGCATTCCTACCCTTCGGCAATCCAGGGCCCACCCAAAGAGCAGAGGAGACTTCTTAGTGTATATGTCAGATCATGTGTCCCCTCCACCCACAATTTCTACAAAAGCCTACCATGACCTCTGGGGCTTCTGTGTAATAGGGTCCTGTCTGTATCTTTCTTCACTTTTTTCAACTTTCTCCCTTGGTCACCAAATTTGCTTCCTTTGTAATTACAGACGTGCTGATATTCTTCCTTAACTCCAGAATTTTGCATCTCCTGCTCCCGTCTGAGTTTCTTCTCCCACTGAGTCCATGGTTGCCTCTTCATGCTCAGTCATGTCTCAACTGAAATGAAACTTCTCGAGGGAATCTTCCTCTTCAGTGGTCCAATAGTTCCTTCCTCATCCCTCTAACACATTTGTCCGATTGTTTCTTTGTCATGACACTTGCTGACCCTTGAAATTATTTTATTGAGAAATTTGTGTTCATCATACTATCTCTGTTTGTTATCAATTTTTTCATGATAAATGTTCCCAGACTTTATCAGCTTAAAGCAATAGTTCTCAACCTTCCTAACACTGTGACCCCTTAATAGAATTTCTCATGCTGTGGAGGCCCCCCCAACCATAGCAATACTTTTATTTTACTTCATAGCCGTAATTTTGCTACTGTTATGAATCATAATATAAACATCTGATAAGCAGGATATCTGATATACAAGCCCCAAGGGGGTCATGACCAACAAGTTGAGAACCTCTGACTTAAAGCAACAGCAGATTAAAAAAAAAAAATCCCAGATAACATTTGTGTTAGGAACTTGGGACAAGCTTATCTGGGTTACTCTGGCTCAGAGCCCTAACTGAGCCTGCAGCCAGGGGTCACCCAGGCCTGCAGTCCTCTGAAGGCTTTGAGTTCAAGACAGTGGGCACACAGTCTTGTCAGATTTACTCTGGTCATCAGATACGGGGCTCTATTCCTTCCCACATAGGCTACTCTGTAGCTGCTAGAAAGGTCGCTTGATTCTTAAAGGGCATATGCTGCAAGAGAAAGTGAGCCAGACACCACAATGTGTTTTATGGCCTAACCTTATTCTGTAACACATAATCATCCTGGCAATGTCCCTATTCGGGGAAAGAGGAGACCAGAAGACTTGAATATCACTGGGCAGCAATCACTGAGCATCCACAGTGGATACCAGCTACCTCATCCTGGAGATTGCTGACTCTGTTCAAAAAGTTTCCTCCAATTAGAAAGCAAGCTGGAGTGTTCTATTGACCTTTGACTACCACATTGATGGGCCATTTGCGTCTAAGTTTTCTGAGCTTGGTTCCTGTATGTCTTTGCCAAATATACTAACTGGAAGTTGAAGGAACAGAATCCCTTCCTGGTTTTTAACCCACCTTAGTCACATGTGCCTCTTATAAGTCACTTATGATATTTAATATTTTACCTATTAATAGTGAAAATGTCATGGCTAACATGGCTCATCCATACATTTATTGTAAGATTCATGCAATTGCAACTTAATTCAACTCAGCCTCAAGATAGCTGGTTCTAGATTAAAAACTTGGGGCTTTTTTTTTTGAAGTGTGTTATGCTAATACTAATTTTCCATTACTCTTTGACAGAAAAAATTTTATTGAACCAATATTCCAAATCTCAAAATGTGGAGTCTCCATGGCTTCAACATTAAATAACATGGCATACTTTATAGGTAGTTAAAATAAAAATTTAATAACAAGATTATGCCACTTATATAAAAATACTATATAGCCGACAAACTCACAATGCAAATCAGCCTGTCTACACAGCCTCAGCAAGGTGTTCTGGATGAACAGGTGAGAGACGTCCACAGTGACATCACACACTGCTGAAAAAAGCCCAAAGGACAATTGAGGGTAGGAATAGAAATTAAAACTAAAGTGACTTCAGTCAATCACCCAGTTTCTATCATGTACAGAGCTAATTAAAACATTGCCAATGACTTTTGTCATTTTTGTCTTGAAGGCCTGGAAAATTCATGAATGTGTGAGGCATATTTTCATTATTATTTTTTTATGTTTTAGCCAGGGCCCATGAGAGCGTTCTTGCACCTTTGTATAAAGAACAGGAGATTAGCCCCAACTATAGGTTGCCCATGTTTTGTGGATACTATAAATATTGGCTTGTTTTGAAATTCTGCTCAGCTTCCCTCAGGCTCTGTGTGTACTTGGGGACCTCAGCCAAGAACAGTCTCCTCCCCCCAGACTGTAAGAAGCTTTTTAAAGGCCCCCAAATCCCTAAATACTAAGGACTTGCTTGGACTCCTAGCTCCTAAGTTCTCACTTATCCTCTCGGCTTTTCTTTTAAAATCTATTGGATATCGGTAGAAACTGAACAGTAACCCTGACACATTTGTCAGCCAGCTATACATGCTTCTTCGGGATCATCTTGAAAAAAAAGTATAGCTTTTGGCAAAACAATTATAACATGAGATTTCTTACTGCTTCATTTTGTTTATTGAAAATCAAGCTTCACTTGAGGCCTTTGAAACTCGTTTGATCAACATAGCTATACTACAAATAGTACAACACAACTAGCAAATGCACGCCAAGGAAAGGCACAGGGAAAGACAGATACATGGGCAGAGAGACAAACAGAAAGGTCGTCACTCAGTGGAAGTTCAGTGCTTTGGATCACACAAGAATGCCCCGTTTTCTACACTTTTAAAACATCCTCCGCTGTGTTTAGAGTGAAATCTTGGTTGTGAAGTTCTAGACAGTGATGTAAGGGGGAGTATTTGAACAAACATTTGTAGAATGGGAAGAAGTGCCATTGATTTGTTTGTAGAAGTTGACCATTTGAAGAGGGAGCCTCTTGGTGGCTTATTAGTCAGTGTTCTGACCAGTTGTAGCTGGCTATAACAGGCTGAAAACATGGCAACACATTAACACAGTTCCCAATGTGGGACCCAGAGGGAAACAGCAGAACAGAATGGTGCTACCAATTGCACAGCACTGCACATCCCACTTAGTTGATGCTTAATCCCTCAAAGCCACCTTGAATCCCTGCGAGGAAGCCACCAGGAGTGTTGAAAGAACAAATCCCAACGGATTAGGGAGTTATTTCTGTTACAGAAGAAACACATTTCCTCAGCTGCCCCAGTCTGTGTGAGGAGGGGTTTCCCCCTCGGCACTCCACCCTCTTCCCAGCCAGTTAGCCCCTTTCTTATCCCAGGGGGATGGGCTGCTTTGCCATATGAGAATTTAAGATGAAAGTGGGTACAGTCCGCTCAGTTGTTCCCTTTTCTCCTTTTAGGATGAAGTCCTCTGGCTCTTATTTAAGCCCCGTCAGCCCCTACACTCCCAGAAAGGCTTGTCTGGCTCCAGGATTATAAATAGAATGGTTTTCTCAGGGTCAGTTAGCAGAATAAGATTTCTTCAATTAAGTACAAATTAGAACCCTGGAAGTATTTTGAGTTTCCATCTGTCAGCTTTAAAATTACTTGTCAAGACCCCAGCCAATAATGTCCAACAACCCAATTAACAGCCCATTTTGTTGAGTTTCCATACACCTTCATATTGCTCAAACTAAGACCATGCCTTCAGTCATATACTAAGTTTGACAAGTTATGTTTGCTGAGAGAGCAGTTAGGGGTAAAACTTACTGTTAGCAACATGTTAAGACAAAGGGGTATTTAAAAAAATCTATACTTTAAACACTGTACATCATACAACCAGGAAGGTCAATATTTTCTGCAAATTCATAAGCATTTCATTTTCTTGTCACTAGGCGATTTTTTATATCTTAATTAACTCTTTCCATACTGAATTTTTGTAATATTTCACACATATACATATCTTTAGCAGAGGCCTCTTGACAAACACAGTGATTTTGTATAAAATATATTGCACTTTTTATAGATTTTTTTAAAATTAGATTATTAAGGGAGACTTTATAAGTGAGGTACAATTTTTATTTGGCCTAATCGATAATATAGAGGGGAAAATGTATAGAAAACAAAGTAAAGTTTTACAATCAGCAAAAATATATGCACAATGACGCATTTGTTTATTTCATCCAGTTGTCTGCTGTCATTGCCTCCTATGTCCTTTCCCTTCGGTCTCCACTTTGCAACATACTCACTAGTTCCACTTCCCTGTTGACAACCACGTTTGGGGCCTCCAGTCTGTGTTAGACAGAACGTGGTCAGGGGCCGTCAGTCACAAAGAACTTCCTTAGTTCAGACGCACAAGCGAGTGTGTGAAACTGTGCTCTCAATTAAGTTGATATCTACTGTGAAGCCAGGAGACTCACATACATTTCATTATACCGTTCATTAAAGTTGAGGAAAATAGTCACTTCCTGAAAGAAAATTTTATAGTACTGTGTATTTGGGTTCAGAGCACAGTCTGAATTTGCTAACAATTTCACATTTTAGCCTACAGCTAGTCCATAGACTAAATTATGACATTTTATGTCCATCATCTTGAATACTTGTGCACAGAATGTGTGTGTTTGTATGTGTGTGTGCAGTGAAAGGATGAATTGAGGTTGTTAATCCATGTTCATCTTCTCCTGCAACATACCTCAATCTGTGATCCTGCTTTCTCTGGATTTCTCTGAGTCTACAACAGACATCACTGTTTCCCTTTGAGTTCCTCACGTAGGAACTTGACTCACTCCTTAAAAGCTATGATGGTTTTCATTTCCTTAATTTTTTCAAGATACAGTGATGAAGAGAGACAGACATACAACTTCTTAAATACTTTCCGCCCTAAAACAACTTACTGCTTTTGAATGTACCCTGTAAATGAAGAAATTGTTAAAGCTGCTTGTTTCAAAGGTAAACGAATCCTGCATGAACTGGACTGAAAGGAGGGGAAATGATCAAATGGAAGCCGCTGGCTCGGGTAAGCAGTGGGTTCAAACATGGAGTGGTGGAGACTTTTCATCAGAGAATTAAGTGATTTTTAATTTGCTTGGAGTATAAGGGGAAAAAAACAAAACAAAACATGAGGTTCTTTCAAGACAGCTGTTCACTAAGTTCTCTTTGCCAAGATTTCCATTTACTTATGGAAGGAAAATTTATGATTACTTATTTTAAAAGAAGTATTAAAATACTAAAGAACTTTTAAAACACAAAACAGTATTTACTGTTCCTCGGCACATCACTGCCACTGCTCTAAAGCAGGGTGTGTTTGCACCCTCAAAGCAGACCAGTTGTGTGTGGCGAGCTTCATTGCTTAGACAAATGTAGTCCAGCACAAACGGCTGTTTGAGTCCTGATTGCATGTCTAGCATCTAAGAGAGATGATACAAAGTAGGCATTAAATTATTTTTCAAGTAAAAATGAGACAACTCTGTAGCAGAAAGCCACCTGAAGCATTTTTTAACTTTTAACAATTTTTAAATATAATTTTTTATTTATTACAATTTATTCACTTTGTATTCCAGCTGTAGCCCAATCCTTGTTCCTTCCCAATCCTACCCTCCCTCTTCTCCTCCCATGCCCCAATCCAAGTCCACTGATAGGGGATGTTCTCCTCCTCTTCCAACTGAGCCTAGCCTATCAGGTCTCATCAGGACTCTTTCATAGTCTTCCTCTGTGACCTGGTCAGGTTGCTCCCCCCTCAGGTGGAGGTGAACAAAGAGCCAGCCACTGAGTTCATGCCAGAGACAGCCCCTGTTCCCCTTACTAGGACACCTGTTTGGAGACTGAACTGCTATGGGCTACATCTGTGCAGGGGTTCTAGGTTATCTCCATGGTCCTTGGTTGGAGTATCAATCTCAGAAAAGACCCCTGGACCCAGATTTTTTGGTTCTGTTGTTCTCCTTGGGGAGCTACAGACCCATCCAGGTCTTTCTATCTCCCCCTTCTTTCATAAGATTCCTTGCACTCTGCCCAAAGTTTGGCTATGAGTCTCAGCATCCACTTTAATACCCTGCTAGGTAGAGTCTTTCCGAGGCCCTCTGTGGTAGGCTCCTGTCTTGTTCCTTATTTCACTAAAATGGTCCTTTTAAAAACTCTATTTGGGGTGTTTAGGCCTCTACCTCCCTTCCACCAACACCCCAACGTTAAGTAAGAGGAAGAAAAGGTTAGTGGGGAGAGGGGGCCCAGACCCCTTTACTTCTCCCCACTATTTAGTGCCAAAGAGTTCTTTTAGGGTTTTACATCAATCTGGGTCAATCACAGATGCAGCCAGCAGTCTCCTCCATGACTCTGGGCCCCGAAGTGTTTCTCTCTGTCTGTCTGCCCCAAACTACCGCACAGTCTCTGGTCTCTGGTCTCTCAGGTCTCTCCCAAGTGCTTGACACCACACACTAACACCGAACTCCATCAAGTTCCACCCAGTCTCTTTTTTGGCCTCGTATTTACACTTCCGGAGTCCTAGACCACATCCCTCTCTGTGCCTCAGGTGGAAGGCCATTACCAGCTGTCAAAGATTGCACCCTGCACATAACAATTAACAGGTATGGATCACCTATAGCCCAATTAAAAATCGCACACTTGGGATTAAAACAAGAGCACATTTACATAACATACAAAGAAAGCAACACTTCCATTACACAACTCATAAGTGTCTCTCTCATTGTCCTTGAAATCTACCTGAACTTGGGTCTCACCAGTTTGTAGATACAAATAACTACACTTAAAATATCAGAATGAAAATGGTAACCATCGTGTCAGGTCCTTACTAGATTTCTGCCGAATGTTTAAATATTTAAATGCATGAACATATCCCACATATCTCTTGTTGCAAAGGGTGGCTTTCTGTCCATCACACCAGCTCCAAGGTTCTCAGAGCCACGCAGAAGGAAAATTAGTTCTCTCTCCTCTCTGTTCCTCCTTCCTCCTTTTGAAAGAGTCGGCTAGAGGAGTGTGTGTCTGCAACATCGTGCTGGAGCTCAGAAGTGTCTGAAAGCATAACAGGCATGCGGCCCTTTCCCCTGCATGTGCTGGCAGGTACGAGTCCACAGGTCAGCCTGGTGTGAGCTAAATGCTCAAGCAGATGATACCACGGAGAAATCAGTGTTTCTGCCCCAGTTCTGGCTGGTATACCTTTGTGCTGGGGAAATGGGTTTGCATAAAAATCTGGTCTTCATTGCAAAATGAAATATCTTAAATAGATTCTAAAAATACTAATAGAGTAGATTTACTTGTTTATTGGTTTATTTATTTGTTATTGTATGTATGTGCATATGTATCTGCATGTGTGTTTGAGTATATGTATGTGTGTATGATGAATTTCCGACTATTTCCACAGCTTTGGGCCCAGATCATTGTCATCATCACAGTGTTTAGTACCCTATGACAAAGCTTGACTTGCTAGAAACCATTCTGGTCTTGCGTGCCATCTCATTCATTCCTTACAAAGTGTTTTTACAGAAGAAGACAACTTATCAAAGAAGTTCACAGAACCTGGGGTAGACCACACATCAGAAGCTGGCGATAGCAGGTTACAACTTGAGCTCATGAATATGGCCTTCAACTTCAAAGTGCTCTTACAGGTCCCAGAGTTTTGGGAAACAGTCCTGTTCAGGACTAAGTTCAGCTGCACATGTTTTCCTGCGTTGTAGTACATATTTCCCTAGCTCACAAGCAGTAAGCGATCTCTGTAAACCTGCAGCGGAGAACCAGGCTCTCTTCCTCTTCATTCATCAGAAGGCATGTGCTCACAACTGCCCGTCATGTCCCAACTGCTGTGAGCACAGCTTGACTATCTTCCACAGACGGGATTCTGGCATGACTTTGTACTGATCATTACCTAAGGTTGTTTAAACTGTTTTTCAGAACACAAAACAGGAAATTTCCACTTTCTTTATATCGTACACACATACTGTTTAATTTGTGTATTTGGGTTCAAGCCTTTCAGCGCCAGTCCAAACTTGGCGTGATTGCTTGTAAATTATTCAAAAGCCTGTGAAGAGACTGGACTTGAAGACAATCCAAATGACATTGTGTACTAAGTACTATACTCAATCTGGCCTCTTCTCCTGCCTCACCCAGACTTCCATCAGTGTGTCTGCAAACAGCTCATGGATCTTGATGCTCTCTATATCGTTTATCTAGTGACCTTCAAAGTAGTGCCATGCTCTCCTTGTGTCTTCACCCACTCTCCTTAGTCCGGTATTCATCATCTCGGTGATTAATACCAGCCTTGAACTCTACCCTGTTCAACTATTGTCTCTAAGTTATAGAATGTCCATCAGTAACCCTCCCCTAGCCAACCTACTAAAATGAAAACCATCCCAACCAACACAACTTTAAAGCAGATACGTACTCTACAGCTACTGCTCAGATCTCAATTTGAACCTTCAGATACAGAAAACTCTTCACTTGCCCCTCTTTTTACCATTGTTTCATGCTTCCCCCCCCCCATGTAGCAACATTCTCTTTCTAGTAATTTTCATTGTTATTGTTGTTGTTGTATATAGGGTCTGATTATGTAAACCTATCTGGCCTAGAATGTTCTATGTAGATCATGCTGACCCTGAATTCATAAAAAGCCACCTCACCTGCCTCAACCTGCTGAGTGCTGGGATTAAAGGCATGTGCCACCATGCCTGGCTTGTCTTTCTGGTTTTCATTGTAATGGTTTCATGAGGTTCCATTACTCAGATGAAAAATCAGCCCAAAGCATACAAACATGTATTTACTAACATACACACACATACATAATATGCAAGAATGGGCTTACTGAGTACAAAAAAGCTTGGCTCCTCAGTCAAATCTAGAGTCTAGAGGTCTGAGTTGCCTGATAGGGGACAAAAAGATGAATTTTCCATAATGTAAATTAATTTTTATGGTTTGATGGTTTAATACATTTACATAATGAATCATAGTCATTTTTGCACACACCCAATTCTCCTCTCTCATCCCTCTTCCACTCCTACTGTATGTATACACATACATACACTTATACACATACATGTATGTGGGATTCGGGAGGGTCTAGCTTTAGTTTCTTTTTACCAATGAAAATAGGTACTACCATGATATCGTCTAGAATACAAATTATTGAAATATAATTAATCCTATTTCTTCAAAGGAAAACATTTACCCCTGTGAAGCAATAGCTTTCTATAGGATCTCAGAGTTAGTGGTTTCCAGAACTGGTGAGTTCATAAAACTATGCGTAATAAAGTTATGCTTATTAATAACAACCTTTAAAATATATATTGTTATTTAATGAAAAGAAATTAGGTTTAATTTTTTATTGTGCATTATCAAATTCTGTGCTTTTAGATCTGCAATTCTTTTGTATACTCACTCTCTTTAGTTTCAAATGTCTGGGCATTTGGAAGAAGTAGATTGCCCCTCTTCCATGATTAATAGTAAAAGAATTAAGACTATAGGTTTCTTATAAATACTGTTTTGGTCACATCTCTAGGTAATAAAATAACTATCAGTCTAACTTATCTATCTATCTATCTATCTATCTATCTATCTATCTATCTATCTATCTATCTATCTATCTATCTATCATCCCTAGCTATTGCGGATCTAGCTACCTGACATTTATTATGTATAGATGTGTGTATGCCTGTGTGTGTTTGGTACAAAGGATGTGTTCTTTAAATGTACCTATTGTTACTGTCACTTTGTTAAACACCATATTTAATGACAAACTTCTAGAGACTTTTCAAGCATATTTATTTGGAAATTATAGACACAATGATGATGACATTTGTGGAAATTGTTCAATAACTTAAGCATGCCAAGAATTTTCATCATGTTACAATATTTGATTATTGACTTATTTTATATATACACATATACTTATATGTGTAATCAGTATGCTAATTATGTGGTTAATATTTTAATTGTGTAATTAATATGTTAATACATGCAATTAATATATTAATGTTTGTTAATGCACATGTAAAACTGTAGGATGGCATGTTTCAGTTACTTCTCCCTCTCTCTTCTTCCCCATCCTTCCATCTTCCCTCCCTGCTTAGATCTTTGGACTGCCCCAGCCCCAGGATTCCTCTCTCGACTCACATCTGACATGTTTTACCATCCTCCTTTCTTAAGATCTATTTCCACCTCTTCCCTTGTCCCTCTAATAGCCTATTTCTCCATTTCTGGCCTTTCTCGGGGCTCAGTGTTAAGCACCTTGTTCAACAAACTCACAGCTAGGATCCTCATATGAAAGAAAACTGGTCACGTTTGTCTTTAGCAATCAATGTATGTTCCAAACTTATCTATTTTTTTGTAAATTTCATAATTTTGTTCCTTTTTTAACCATTAAATAAAATTCCAAAGTGTATCTGTGTTACATTTCCATTATCCAGTCATTCATCCATTGATGGGTATCTGGGTTGGTTCCATTTCCACACTGTTGCAAATAGAACTAGAGTAAACATGGAACTGTAGGCGTCTCTGTTGTAGAGTACGGCTTCATTTGGGTGTGTGCCCATCAGTAGCATCACTGTGACACATGGCAGTTCTTGACTTAACTTTCTGAGGAACTTCCACACTGACTTCCAGAATGGCCTTCTTAGTTTATACTCTTACCAACAGTGAGTATTAGTTCCCCATCGCTACATCCTTGCCAGCATTGTTAGTTCCTTGGTCTCTTGATAATAACCATTCTGATAACTGTGACTTGATGTCTCAAAGTAGTTTTGATCTGTATTTTCATGACAGTAAAGAGGCTGGACACGTTCAAAGGTATTTATCAGCCATTTGTGTTTCTTCTTTTGAGAACTATCTATTCAGCTTTTATAGACCATGTTTGCTCTTTTTAAAGTTCACTGTAAATTTGATTCTGGGCATGATTCCTCGGTCAGGTGTGTAGCTTCCGAAGAATTTATTATATTCTTTAGGCTACCTCTTTACTCAATTAGAAGTTTCCTTTGTGGCACAGAAGCCTTTCAATTTCATAAGGCCTCACTTGTTGACTGTTGGCCTTGTTGTCTGTAACCAGAGTTCTATTGAGAAGGTCCTTATTTATGCCTTTATATTTAAGCTAACTCACTACTTAATATTCTAGTAATTTAAAGTCTAGCATTGAGGTTTAAGATCCATTTTGAGGGTTTTGTGTGTGTGTGTGTGTGTTTGTGTGTGTCCAAGAGAAAAGGGATCTAGTTACATTCTTCTACATGCATACACACAGTTTTCCCAGTCAATTTGTTGAAGTTGCTATCTTTTCTTGCATGTATACTTTTTGCTTCTGTATAAAAAATTGACTAATATAAAGTGAATAATTTGTAAAATAACAATAATAATAAAATAAAATATTTTAAAACATGGTAAAAAAAAATTGACTGACTGTACTTGCATGAAGGTGTATTCAAGACCCATATTCTGTTTCAATCATCTATGAGTCTTTTTTTTTTGCCAGTATCATGCTGTTTTTATTACTATGGCTCTGTAATATAACTTTAAATCAGGTATCCTTTTTTTTTCTATTTCTGTGAAGAATTGAGTTGACATTTTGATGGGTCTTGAATTACATTTGTAGATGGTCATTTTCATAACATTAATCCTACCAGTCTAAGATCACTTGTTGACTGTTAGCCTTCTTGTCTGTAACCAGAATTCTATTGAGAAGATCCTTATTCACGCCTTTATATTTAAGCTAACTCAGGCTTAATTTAAGCCTGAGTTAATTAGCTTAAGCTAATTTAAGGTATTTCCATTTTCCAGTGTCTTCAATTTTTTTTCTTTCTTACTAGTATCCATTTATTTACTTTTTCTTGATTTGTTGATTTAGCTAAGACTTCAAGCACTATACTGAATAGGTTTGGGAAAGTAGGCATTCTTTCCTTGTTGCTAGTCCTTGTAGAATGTTCTGAGTTTTTCTTCATTTAACATAAAGTTGGCATTAGTGTTGCCTTAACCTTTATTAAGTTAAGACATATTTCATCCATTTCCTATCTCTCTGGGGTACTAGTATAAAGGGATGTCATATTCTGGCAAAGATAGTCTGTATCTATTGAGATGATTAACGATTTTTGTCTTTGATACCTTTTATATGATGAATTACATTTACTAATTTATGTGTCTTGAATTATCTCCACATGTCTAAAATTAAGCCAGTTTGATCGTGGTGTGCTAGCTATTTCTATGTCAACTTGAAACAAGCTAGAGATATCAGAAAAGAGGGAAGCTCAACTGAGAAAATGCCTCTGAAATATATAGCTGTAGGACATTTTCTTAATTAGTGATTGGTGGAGGAGGGCCCAGACCATTGTGGTAATTGCCATCTCTGGGCTGGTGTCCTGGGTTCTATAAGAAAGCAGGCTGAGAAAGCCATGGGAAGCAAGGCAACAACCAGCACCTCTCCATGGCTTTTGCATCAGCTTCTGCCTCCAGGTCCCTCCATTGTTCCTGTCCTGGCATCCTTCAAAAATGGAACACAATGTGGAAGGAAGTATAAGCCAAATAAACCCTTTTCTTCCCAACTTGCTTTTGGTCACTGTGTTTCCACCAAAACAATAGAAACCCCAACTAAAACACATAGTAAATGATCTCTCTCTCTCTCTCTCTCTCTCTCTCTCTCTCTCTCTCTCTCTCTCTCTCTCTCTCTCTCTCTCTCTCTCTCTCTCTCTGTGTGTGTGTGTGTGTGTGTGTGTGTTTAATTGGTTTGGAAGTATCTTGTTGAAAAAATTTGCATCTGTGTTTGTCAGGAGCTTGATTTGCAATTTTCTTTTGTTGCTGTATCCTTGTCTTGTTTTGGAACTGGGATAATGCTGGCTTTATGAACATTCAGGAAATGTTTCCATTTCTATTTTACATAATAATTTTAAATGTATTGGTCTTGGTTCTTCGAATGTCTGATGGAATTCTACACAGAATCAATCTGGACCTATGCTTTTTTCAGCTGAGAGATTTTTAATTTATGCTTAAATACCCCTCCTTCTTACATGTCTGAAGTATTCATTTCACCTTGATTTAACTTTGGTAGGTCATATGCATCTGGAAACCCACCCATCTCTAGTCTGGTGGAATGAAAACATTAAGCCATGTCTCACTTTCTTTTCTGTCGCTGTGACAAAACACAGCGATATAAATTGGGGCAATTTATAAAGAAAAGCATTTAACTGGGCTTACAGCTTCTGAGGAAAGGAGTGCGTGAGAGTAGAACAGGGAGGCAGGGACAGCTGGGGGCTGGCACCCTGAGCCATGAGTGGGAGACTGAGAACGGGGGCGCAAGTCTTGCAAAACTTCAAAGTCCACCCCAAGTGACACACTTCTCCCAACAAGGCCACACCGCTTAACCCTTCATAAGCAGTTCCACCAACTGGGAATGGAGTATTCAAACCTATGAGCCTATGGAGTTGTTCTCATTTCAAACTACCACCTTCTACTCCTTGTCCCCTATTGGTTTGTGGCCATATCATGAAACAAAATCCATTTAGTCCAACTTCAAAAGTCCCTAGTCTTTCACAATCTCAATAATATTTTAGATTCCAAAGTCTAAGTCCCTTCTGAGGCCCAAGGCAATCTCTTAATTGTAACCTCCTGTAAAGTCTAAAATCAAATTACGTGTTACCAGCACATGATGGCACCAAATATACGTTCTTATTTGCAAAAAGGAGAAAATAAAATGGCAGAGTATGTAATAGAAAGTGTATGATGTGGCATGGTGTGTGTGTTTGTGTGTGTGTTGGCAGGGAGTTGTTAGTCAAAATAGAATTCAGGAAAAATGTGTATGAAGCAACATGAAGCAGAGATCTATCTTAAAGAAACCATGACTGATATTCATTTAACAAATCTAACTAAATATAGATAAGGAGGCTCTAATTATATAATAATGAGCTGAATATGATGGACGATTCAAAGATGTTTCTAAACCAATTTCAATAATTTTTCATCATATCTAAATGTTATCTTTTTTCTTCTTTTTTAATTAATTAATTTATTTTTGTATTAATCACAGGTTAGGTACTTTGCATCCCAAGAGTAGCCCCCTCCCTCATTTCCTCTCACCCTCCCCCTCCCTCCCTCATCTCCTTCCCGCCCCCTCCAAGTCCACCAACAGGGGAGG
>CM053756.1:16578746-16593486 GCA_028658305.1 Pachyuromys duprasi | reverse complement strand
ATTCCTAATTGTCTGAGAAAGCACCAGACTGATTTCCAGAGTGGTTGTACAAGTTTACATTCCCACCAGCAGTGGAGGAGGGTTCCCCTTTCCCCACAACCTCTCCAGCATGTGTTGTCACTTGAGTTTTTGATCTTGGCCATTCTGATGGGCATAAGGTGAAATCCCAGGGTCATTTTGATTTGCATTTCCTTGATGGCTAATGGCACTGAGCATCTCTTTAAGTGTTTCTCTGCCATACGATATTCCTCTATCAAGAATTCTCTGTTTAGCTCTATTCCCCATTTTTTTAAATTGGATCACTTGATTTGTTGCTTTTCAACTTTTTTAGTTCTTTATATATACTGGATATCAGCCCTCTGTCAGATATAGGGGTTGGTGAAGATCCTTTCCCAGTCTGTAGGCTGTCATTTTGTTCTGACAACAGTGTCCTTCGCTTTACAGAAGCTTTTCAGTTTCATGAGGTCCCATTTATTGATTAGAGCCTGTGTTTTGGTGTTCTGGAACATGACATATTAGCATTTTCCCCATTTCCCTTTTGTGATGCTGAGAACTGAACCCAGATCCCCATGCGTGCTGAACAAGTTACGTACCGCTGAATTATACTTCTGTGCCCTTTCATCAGCCCTCTGATAGCATTCTTATTGCACATATATTTCTCTATCCATGATTTTGCATTAAGAATATGGGATGTTAAAGATAATATTTTCTAAGTTTGCCATGTTTTAATGTCTCTCTTCTAATCAAAACTATGCAAATGTTTCTGTGTAGGGTCTATTTTAGTATTTCATTTTCACAGTTCGTTCATATTAAAAGATAGCTTAAGGGTAGGTTCAAGGAGGAAACTACAAATGCCAAGCAACTTTTAAGTTCAAGAGCATTAATCATGCTTTACAACCATCCCATTCTCTTTCTCTCTCTCTCTCTCTCTCTCTCTCTCACCAGAACACCTACCCTAAGTATTTTCATCATATTAAAAAATAACGCAATTATTTCCCTTGAAAAAGGTTAGTGGCCAGGCACGGTGGTGCAAATGGTAGTGCAAGCCTATAATCCCAGCACTCTGGAAGGCAGAGGCAGGTGGATCCCTGTGAGTTTGAGGCCAGCCTGGTCTACAAAGTGAGTCTAGAACAGCCAAGGCTACACAGAAAAACCCTGTCTCCAAAAACCAAAAAAAGAAAAAAAAAGATCATGAGTATAAAGCCTACCTTTACTCTAGTGGAATAAATGAAATGAATTGCCACAGCAGTCCCTCTGTTGCCGTCACCCGGTGCCCCCGTGTTGAGGACACACTGGCTGAGGTCTGACAGGGGCACTTGGACAGCATTGAGCCTCCCACAGGACATTTCCAAACTCGGCTAGAATACATTGCCTCTCAGACCCTAGCTCTCCAGAGTTCACTGGTGGCAACTTTATTCTAGGGACGCAGTTTTTTGCATACTTCATTACTTCGATTAGTTATGAGAAGGAAAATGAAGGAATGTTCTGTGGAAGGTTTCTCTTTTTGTTCCCTTGTGGGAAAGCATTAGGAATATAACTCAGCTTCCTCCAGTTCCCCGCCCCTGGGTTTCTGTGTGACTACGAGGAAGGAAGTGTTCAGGGCAGAAATTGTTTCTTTTTTTTTAAGTTGTTACAACTAACTGACTTAGGACGCTGGATTTTTCTTTTGCTACAGTAACAACTGCAAATGGATATTTATATAGCCTTAGGTCAGACCTAAGAGCTTAACAGTTTATTTTTAGGTTTCTGCTTGGCCAGAGGGGAAGTATAGTAAATGAACCTTATGTTCTTAAATGGGCATGCAGCTGGACCCAAAATAGTTTAGAAATCTGACAGGAGGCCCCTGAGAAAAATCAGCTTTATTGCAAAGCCCCAAACAATGATAATATTACTTCTGTTTGTTTGGCTTTTTCTCTTCCTTTTTTCCCCCATACTTACTTTCACTTTTAATATTCCTGGGATGTACTTTTTTTTTGAAGATAACAAAAAAAAAACCAAGAGGACTTATAAGAAATGCAAATACAAAACCTTGTAACTAATCAGCACTAGTAGTGAACTCTCTGTTGTGAAACCCCCAACCACGTATTCAGGCTAGCATTTGAGCCTGAATAGCACTTAAACAGCATTAACTGCACGTCAATTTTAAGACTAAAAAAGACCATCAAATAAGCCAATATAATGAATATGATTAATTATCAAAATGATAACATTTAGATCTAATTGGCTAAATAAAACATTTGTCAATTTGCACCTGTTCTCTTCTCGAATTTATTTATTTATTATTTATTTATTTAGGTGCTTGTTTTGCTCCGCTTTGAGACAGGATCTCACCATGCAGCCTAGTGGGTCTCAGACTCACAGAGCAGTCAGCATGCCTCTGCCTCCCTAGTGCAGTTATTAGTGGACTGTTCCAGCTCACCGGGCATTTTTGTTCTTTCTAAGATGTAACCCAAGAAAAAACACAATTCATAATTGTGTATTGAATTCACAAAACCTTTGCTCCATAGTGTGATAAAGTACAAGAACCAAAAGGCAGGCTCTGAAGTAAATCCACCTGAGTTCAAAGCCTGACTGCTCTTATACCAGCTAGGAGACCTTGGTCAAGTCAGAGGCAATCTGTGTTACAGATGCATTTAGAAATTGTGAGTCCTGCCTTGCAGGTTACATGAACGTGACCTCTGCAGAGTCCAGCACAAAGCAGAAAGTCAGTAAAAGGCTGTCCCTTTTTTTCTGTCTTCAGAATCCAGAGAAGGGCGGGGGAGGGGAGGAGCTGCTGTTATTTCTGCTCTGCGTGAGAAACAGAAAATAAGTTTAAATCAGGAATCTGCTAGAGTGACGCTTCTCCCCTTCTCTTTGCCCCACCTTCCTGAAGCCAATTTATTGCACTGAGATGAAATCAACCCATATTTTTAGAATGGCACATTTTCAAGATTTGAAGATAACCTATTGGATAGATTCTTTTTTAAACCATTCTATCTGAGCCTGGTTTTCTGAACAGGCCAATGCAATTGGATAACATTACTGGTGTCCCCTTGCCATTGATAGCTTTTAGTTAAAATAGATGGCTGGCATTAGATCTGAACAAAAAGACCACATCTCTGCTGCCCCTGACAGAGACCTAGCTTCAAAGCAAAGGTTGTTTCTGTTGAGCCTTTGCTGCTCAGTAGACACTATTCTACTGTATCCCAACTCTCTTAGCATCACATAACAACAGCACTTGCTGAAAGCTGCACAGCTAATAGGAGGCAGAGGTTAGTTATAACCCAGTCTAACTCTTCAGCGGTATGCTGAGGAATGCTAATACTCCAGTACTCCTTAGGCAAACCTCCATAGGACTACATAAGAGAGACCCTACCCCGGAAAAGAGGACTTGTTCTCCTTTCACGGCAGAGTTATTGCACAGGTGAGACAAGAAATAGTCATTGGAGTCTTCAGATTGTATGTACTGGATCATGACTTGAGAAATTAAGTTATTTCCACCATTTCTTACATTCCAATGAGCGTGATGTTTCTGAGGTAAACAAAAGCCCACCTTTCATTTATGACTGACTTCACAATGGGTAATACAACCCTGAGTACACAGTTTCTGCTGGCTTAGTGGTTGTTGAGTGGATAAACGTATGTACACCAAAGCTTTTCCCAGCCAGGAGCTGTCATCCAAACCACCAAATGCATGTGATCCCTTACTCAATCATCCCAAGTATGCAGAGAAAATACCAATCTGGATCCAACAAGGCTGATTCACTACATACAACAGATGCCTTAGGACAATAAAGTGCAATTGCCTCTTGGCATTCCACCGAGAACAATGCTTGGGTTAACCCACAGCCCTGCCGCACTACCTTGACTTCAGGCAGGCAAGATTGCTGGGCCAGAACTACTCCCAAGCTCATTGTATAAGGTTTCTGAACTAAGAAAGCAAAGACCTGTTAAACATTTGCTTTTAAAAACACAAAAGAGTATGTGGTCAAAACTATGCACTGCAAAATACCTGAAATATTTATAACCTGATACAGGCAAAGCAAAAATGGAATCTCTGTTTTAGATGAAGGGAGTATCTCGGGTTGAAGAGCTCTGAGAAGGCATGGAAGAGATTAGACACACCTGCGTTAGTGTGCGGTAGGACCCACAGCATACTGTTTGAGGTAGCTCAGGCAATGCTGCAGTCACATGCTCAGGAATCCAGGAACTCCCACACCCAAAAGAATGGCGCAAACTCAAAGGCCCCTCGTGGAAGAGCATCACTTCCGAGTTAAGGTACCAACATACGAATCTGGAAGGTCAAGAACACTGAGACCAGAACTACCATTAGTGACCTGACATAAAGAGATGCTATTAGGTTTTCTGAGCCCAGGAATTAGTGTCCTTCCCCAATGACAACTTAGATTCAACTTAGAGTCATTTTAAATAGGAAAATGATAATACTCGAATTGTATATATTTTTTATTCACTTAGAATCAGAGACAAGAATGAAATGATGGGGTGGGGGAATAAAGGAAAATAATTAATTCCTGGAGAAGGTTTGGTAGAAAAATCAGCTCTAATCAAAACAATCTAATGTTAAGCACATTTTCCAAGTGCACATGATTCCTGGTGCCATTTTTAACTCACTGTTAGCGATTCTCACTGCAGACATCTCTTTTAAACTGGACCACTCTAATTGGCTCCCTGAATTACGAATCCTTTCAGAATGGGAGATGTGAGGTGGCCAGCTCAACTTCACTTATCCCTAACTTCCTAAAGACCCAGTCTCCCTGAACTAGGGTTTCAGGGCCATTGTATTATTTTGCCATTTGAAGTTGGCTTTATATTCTATGTTAAAAGTAATGGTTTTTGAAAAAATGGTCATTTTATGAAAATAATGAGCCCTAGAATTTTTAATTTTTTTCTTTTCTTTTTTAGCATTTGCTGCTGACACTTGCCAGTCTGCTTGGCAGTGCATAACAATAAATACTTCTTTTTTGTTTGGAAATGACAAATTTAAATATAACTTTACTTTCAAAAAGATTCTAGATAAGAATGGGATGCAAAGAATATGTATCAGGTACATATAAGAGAGGGTCACCTGGCTCAACACAGCTCTTTGAACCATTTTAGTGGCGAGAAAGGAAAGGTATGGAAATTACCAAATGACATATCACAGACAGCGGACACCAGGAGAGGGAAACTCTGTGGCTTTAGGGAATAGGATGATGAATGTCTTGGGGAGGGCGACAGCAGGTGAAGAATGATGGTATAGCATCCAGAAAACAAAGGTGCCAATATGGACCCAAGATGATTGAAACTTCTTTCCTTCATTTTTTCCCCTTACTTTCTACAACTAAATACAAATTGCTAAAGATTGATCCTACATGATAATGACCAGTGCCATTCACAATTTTTAGGTTCTCACCTCAAGCATTTGAGAAGGTTCCTGACCCTGTTAGTCAGAAAGAACTATGTAACTATTTTTGATCAAGAAAGTCTCTGGGTAAAGTTTTATTTTGGTTGCTGAGACAGGGTCTCACAGGCTGGCCTTAAATACCTGATCCTCCTGTCTCTGCCTCCCGACTCCTGCCCCATTTTCAGCCGTGGAAAGCTCTCTAAGGCAAAAGGCTTCCTGCTCCATGGAGCCTGGTGCATGTTGAAACCAATGACAGATGGAAAGGTACAGAGTATGGACAATGAATGTGTGTGCTGCTTTACAATAAAACCAGCATGACTTGGATAAAAGAAATATAAGAAGCCAGAAATGAGTGTCATCAGGGAATAATTCTGAGATAGTGTCAGTGGCCAAAGGCTGGGTCATAAGAGAGAGCAAGTGGACCTGGAGACTAGAATCATGGTGGTGTACTCATAATATGGCAGTGAATATTTGTTACAACTACTTCTTTTGATAACACTGGAGGCATTATCTATAGCGTGGGGGCTGGGGTGCCTGTGTGACAGGGTACCTCAGAAAGAGATGACTTTATACACAGCCAGAAAGTTTACAAGCAATAATACATAAGGAAAGAAAATAAAAACTGTCTAAAACTTTTACCTTTGAAATAACTGAGGCAATTTCATCTCTCCAATAGGCAAAAGGTAAAACTAAAGTCCTTGAGGCAAAATCCTAATAGAACTCACTGTTCTAATTGGGTTCTAGACAGCATTGCATCTCCCTTAAAATGCACATATTGAAATGCTAACTTCCAATATCTCAGAATATATCTCTGCTTGGGAATACTGCCTTTGTTGATGTTATTAAGTCAAAATGAATCCCTAGTTCAATATGACTAGTGCCCTTACAAAGATAGATAGTAAAACGCCTGGTATAACAGGGGCTAAACTGATATGTCAGTTTAAGTAGTTGTCAGGATTCTGCATATACAAGAGGGTCACCAAGTGACCTTAATTCTAAATCGGTGGATTTAGCAATGTTGGCTATTTTCTCCCCATGTAGTTGAATCAATTCAATCAACTGAGGGTCTGAATAGAACAAAGGACTGAGGAAAAGGAGGGGTTCACCCCTTTATTCTCAGTCTCACTGCATAATCAAGACATCTGTCTTTAATTCCTGGAATGGGGTTTACATATCTCCTGGTTCTCATCTCTTCAGACACGGGCTTCACTGAAGATTACATTGGACCAACTCGTTCCTGAGACTGCCACTTTCCATGGTACAGAATGGAAATTTTTGTTTTGTATTAGCTAATTCCAATAGCTAGATTAGATAGATAGATAGATAGATAGATAGATAGATAGATAGATAGATAGATAGATAGATAGATAGATAGACAAATAGACAGATGTTATGGAGATGACAGGCAGCTAGATGATAGCTAGATAGATTGATAACATGTAGAAAGAAGATACATACATACATACATATGAGATAGATAGATATTAAATAATTGATGGTAGATAGATAGCTGTAGATCTCACATCAAATCCTTTTTTTCCAGAGAACACTAAGACACCAGGATTCATACGCATAGAAAAGGTCACGCGAGAACACAGCCAGGACACAGCCACCTGCAAATTATGAGAGAGAGGACAGAGAAAAGCTCACTCTGCAACCTCTTCCTTTTAGGCTTTCCTGCTCCAGAACTGTGAGAACTCAGATTTCTCTGGCTCGCAGCAGCAGTGTAGGGTCCACGGCCGTGGCAGTCTTAACAACTAACTTAAAAGAAATGACCAGCCAGTGTGCCAGGAAGAAAAAAGTAAACGTTTCCAGGCCCAGGCAGATCAGATATCACAGAGCTAAGAGCTTTCAAAATTAATTCAAAAAAGAGAGAAACGTGAGAAACGAGTCAAGATCTTTGATTGGACATCGGCACATCTAGCTGTTTGAGTCAAATGGGCAAACAGCTGTGTTTAACAGCTTGGCAGGAAGCAGCTGTATACACAGCCATTTAACTGAAGAGAACTCACTAAAGAAGAAATTTACAGAGGTGTGTCAGTGTTAAGGTGCTAATTGGGGACAATGAGTCTCTAGGGAACTGGCCACCAGAGAGCTTCACATTCCAGGACTCACTGGTAAAGGGATGGTACTGAGTAGCAGATCTAGGGGAAGTCTGAAGCCACAGAAGAAAGGTAGCATGCAGGAACCAGAAACAGCAAGGCAAGGCAGCCACAGCACAGATTGTTGCAAGTGTGGATGGAGAAGGGAATTCTCTTCTACCCTACCCTTGATTTTTTAATCACCTCTGACTCCCATTCACTACCTAACAAAATCAAGAGGATAAGAAAGCCTGACTAATGTAGATCATAGAGGTCAGCCCCTGGGGCATGAGGTGTGCTGGTTAGTTTTTTTCAGCTTGACACAAAGTCGAGTCACTTGGGAAAGGGAGCCTCAATTCAGGAACCGCCTCTATCAGACTGGCCCATGGGAATGGCAGAGGAGAAATTTCTTGGTTAATAATTGATGTGGGTAGCCCAGCACTCTGTGAGTGGTGCCATGGCGGAGAAGGTGATCCTGGGTTGTATAAGAAAGCAGTGTTCCTGCATGGTTCAGTTCCTGCCTCAAGGTAACTGCTTGAGCTCTTGCTCTTACTTCTCTTGACGAAGGACTCTAACCTATAAGGGGTAATATACCATTTCCTCCCCAAGCTTCTTCCAGTCAGTTTTATCATAGCAAACAAACAAACAAACGAACAAACATACACCAAAAAAACAAGAAAACTACAACACACAAAGTAAGGTGGGAAAAGAATAATCTTCGTAGACAAGAAAAACATAACTGACATATAAATTTACTATGTCTTTAAAAAGTTATAATGGCAAAGAAAGAATGGATTTTGAACAAAGAAGTAGCTAAGATTTCAAATGACCTTGGAGCCCCCATTGTTCCGTGCTTCCAAAGCCGGGAAATTTCTCATGGTTTCTACATGAAGAGTCTGAGCCTAAACAGGCAAATACTTCCTATCACCCCACAACCATCCCTTTTATCAAGCAGGTTCATATAGTTCTCCCGGATCAGTGGTCACCTGTGACTTCCTTTCTTTCTACTTCTGAATGGTGTGTTCATCGTTTTACTGTTATTGCTCTTCTGTCTTATATCAGCAGTATAGAGAAGTACATTTTTTTAAATTTCTTAGTTCTGTGGCTTATTTAAAAAAAAAACCCACATGAACTTCCATTGTTGTGATTGGGTAGCACTTCAGTGATTTTTCTTTTTCTTTCTGTGGGGCAGCACATATTGTGTGGGAAGAAAAAAAGAACAGAATGTTTACTAACCAGATAATTGGCAGGTAGCAGACATCAGTTATGTTCTTGTTCTTTTATTTGTTCCACCCAATTGAATTTAGCCAGTAGCATGGCTTGCTTTAACAAATAAAAAGATAACATGTGCCACTCTTAGGTGGAAGTGATAAAAGCAGCCTGCAATTTATTGCCCTCTTTTTTTCTCTTCTTCTTTCCTCTTTTGGCACACACCCTGCCAGCTCCCTCCGATTGGGTCACTACGGGTCTACAATAAACAGAAGTGATGAAAGGAGAGTCTGAACAAGGAGCAAACTTCAGTTGTTTTGAAATCACTATGCCTTCAGAGGATTATATTATCTTCTTACCCCAGCCAGTCTCGACTGGTTAAGCATAGACCCTGGGTAGCTTATTTAGCGCTGACTGCTAAAGAGGACATGATAGCTTTCGAGTCCTTAGTATCAGTTCCTCTATGCTGCTCCTCAGACTCACTGTGGTTATTGAGAGACAACAGCTTTCCAGTCCCCGTTCACCCTATGCTTGATTACTTCTCTCTCTTGGGCTTCCTAGGAGGTGAAGGTTAGTGTGGCTATGATGTGAGTAGGTCCAGATCAGGATGCGTGGTTGTAAGTGGGTTTTGCTTTGTTTCGCTTCTCTTTGCATCAGTATCCATTAACATCTCGTGTGTCTGCAGTCGACCACACTACAGTCAGCAGGCCACAAAGTAAACGACAGGGCTACTTTAGAGAATACCTGGAAGACTGTCCGCCAGAAAATCTTAATGACCAAAACCAAAACAAACAAACAAACAACCCACAGCTAAATGAAGACAATAAAATATCAGAGTGTAAGCAGACCAGCTTATGCAAAGTACTCTATCACAAGAATTGGTTTGGCACATTTGAGGGACATCCAAAGATCCGTATGACTATAAATCCTGATTGTTAAGTCAACTAGGAGACAAACCTCTAGGAGCATCTCTAAGTACATTCTAGATTCATGAAGCTTATCAAGTGAAGATAAGCTTCCACTCGGACTCTGGCATGGTTACTGTTCACTCCTATCTATGTCTACAGGAAGGAATGAAAATGGTCAAGCAAAAGACACAAAATGGGTGTGGCTTGCTGGTTAAAATGGTGTTGAGAGATGTTGTAGATTAAATATGTTTTTGTTTTGGTCTTAGGTGTGGGATGTGGAACTGATTCAGACAGTCCACAGCAGCAGACTGTTTCCTTCATGCAGACTCTGAGAGGAGCTATTTGCCAGCTGCAGACAGTTTGAATCTGAGGACTTTGAAGAATGAATAAATGCCAGAGCCCAGAGAGTCGAGATCAGGGAAAGAACAGGCTGATCCTAGTTGCTGTTGTGAGATATCTCCAACTTCTTAGAGAGCTCCTGAAGTAAGGAGTGAACTGGCTCCAAGGAACCCGATGACCCTAACCAGAAGAAAGCAGCTAAGAAAGGACTGTGCCCCCTTTCCCACTAACCCTTTCTTTGTCCTACCTGGTGTTGGGGTTTTGGAAGGGACTGGAGTGGAATAGGGAGAAAAAGATAAGAAATGCAAATAAAAGAGTTTTTAAAAGTATGCCAACAGAGGGAGCTTAAATTTGCAGCCAAGAAGGGTTAGAAAGAAGCTAAGTTTTAGAGATTTGTGCCATGAAAGAGAAAAGAAAAATAACTTCACTGGAACTATAGAAAAGGTACGCTGATGGCAAAACCCAAGCCAACAAAGGCTTTATCATGGGAAAAATGCAAATTCACTTGAGAAGAGCAAAAACTGAGAATGCCACCATAGAAGTTCTCTGCCTAGGTAAGTAGATCCTTCAGATCACCCCTTTAAACACGCAGAGGCTTCTGCAGCTGTGGTCCAAGGGTTGGACATCTTCTTCAGCTGACAGTGGAACTCCTCAGTGTCATCCATGTGGCACTGGCTTTGTAGACGTGCAAAGTGAAAGGGGATGTCTTGCTAGTTTTTCATCAACTTGACTCAACCAAGAGTCATCTGAGAAGAGGGAAGAAGTCTCAGTTGAGGTATTGACCAGATCATATTGGTTATGACCATGTCTGTGGGGAAGTGTCCATGTTGTCGCATAATATAAGGAGACCCAACATAAAGCAGAGGGAGCGAGCCCGTTAGCAGCATTCCTTCATGGTTTCCACTTCCGTTCTTGCTTGGGTTCCTGTCTTGACTGCCCTCAGGGATGGACTGTTACCTGGAAATGAAAGTCAGATAAACTTTTCCTTTCCCTAAGTTGCTTTTGGTCCATAGTGTCTATCACAGTAACAGAAAACCAGGGGCAGAACAGGGGTCACAAAGGCCTGTGCTGGGGTTACAGAAAACTGATGAGGTCAGGAAATGTGATGCAAGAACACCTTAGATGGTACTGTGTGAGTCCTGGAAGGTGAAGCCTAATTGAAATAGAAATCTCAGGGTGATGGAGATGCCAAGGCTGTGAGACATTCACCAAGGGAAGTTTGGGTTAGTATAGAGTGGATCCAGCCTAACAAAGAGGGTATATATGCTACAGACAGAATAGCTGAAAGTACAATGTTACCCAAGACTGCTGGAAACTAGATGATCCTGTCCTGAGCTCCAAACAACAAACATGTAATTGCAGGGTTGCTGTTTTCCCTGCTGGCATTTGGGTTAGCCCTGGGCAGATCTTTACTTGTTATTCCTCTATCCCTCCCCTTTAGAAGGGTAATGTTTGTTGTGTATCATTGTATATTAGAACTAAGTAACTTGGTTTTGATTTTTAAGAGAAAGAGCTCACTGTTAAGATTACCTCAGTCTTAGGAGAGACACATCAACTCTTAAAGACTTGGGGGCTTTTGAAGCCCACTGAATGCAGCTTACATTAATAGATATCCATGGGCCTGTAGGTATCAGAAGTGAAATGTTACGACCGAAATGTAACATGTTCAAATGTCAGATTAGCTAAGGTAGACATTTGGCTTGCATTAACTAAGAGGAACTTCTGTGACTCTGATCTGACTAAGGAGTGAAGACCTATGGTTGGGTGGTATCGTTCCATGGGTTGAGGTTTCCACCGGAATGAAAATGAGAAAGTGAGCACAGTCCCAGTATTCATCTCACGTCCACACGGTAGCCTAATGTGACCCGCTGCCTCCTGCCTTTGCAGCCATGCCTTTACTTCTGTGGTACTGGGAATCAAAATCAGCCCTTCCTTCTTTAACTTACATTGTCCCTGCAACAAGAAAAGTAACTAATACACTCACCTAGGACTGCAGTGAGGTGGTTGAAGAGAGGAGTAAAAGGACATACGCCTTTTGAAGGACAAGTAGGTCCAGGTGACACTAGCTATCCTGAGTAAAAGAAGTTAGAGATGTATTCTGAACTGCATACTTTTCGACATGTTTGGATAGACATTGAATTGTGAAAAGCTGCCCCTGACTGATGTACAGAAAAATGAACTGGAAAAAGACAAGCATAGAAGCCGTTAGACTGCTAAGCAAGGTGCTGTAGCTGACCACATAAGAGGCCAGGGTAATAGGAGAGTAGCAGACCCAGGTTCCTTAAGGACAAAGTTGCCACATCCTAGTGGTAATTGAATTTAGGGATGATGGGGTTAGGAATCACTGGATGACTTTTGGCTTTAGCAACGGGGTGGATGTTGGCGCTCTTTAATAAAGCTGGACAAGATGGCCACTAGGGTGTGTTGACAACATTTGCACTTAATTATGACTTTAATGTCTTAAGCCAGAACTATGAGTCCTTGGGGAAATATATATCCAGTAGGAGAATTTTTTAAAGGCACTGTGGGATGAAAAACATCTCTTCTCTTAAAAGCAAACAAACAAAAACTGCCTGAGGAGAGGGCATAGCCTAAATCCTGCACAAGGCAGAGGGCCGGAGTTTGGATCTTCAGAATCTATATAAAAATCTAGGTAGGTGGCACACTGGCTAGGTGGGGATGAGACGGGAAGATCCCGGAGGCTTGCTGGCATTCCAGCCAATCAGTGAGCTCCAAGCTCAGTGAGAAACCCTGCCTAGAAAAACTAAGGTGGGCGTGTGTTCCGAGAAAGGCACCCAAAGTCGACCTCTGTCCTCTACACACACGGGTGTGAATATGCACACACATGAACATGTCCACACACATGCACCACAGAACAAGATATGAGGAAGAGGAGGGGGAAAGCTAACTCTGTTAATTTGACATGGATTTCCCTGAGATAGGCAGGGACTGGCCCTCCGTTTTCACGGTTTCCCACTTGATTTGCTCTCCCTTTAGGCAAAACTTTATCTTTTGTTCAAAGAATGGAAAGGGAAGAGGAATCTTAATTTTAGTTGATAGTCCAAATGTGGCCATATGCACCTTCTTTTGGTATCCTTCCAACATGCCTTTAATTTCACTAAGTGTTACTTTACTGAAGCTGCAAAGAATCACAGTTTTCCAGTTCAGCAAGGTAAAACTTTCCCTCAACTTGGCCGACTATAACAGGATTCTTTCTAATCTCTTGGATAGTTGGATGCTAGAAGACAATGTTTTTGTTTGTTTGTTTGTTTTTAGCACATTCCTGATATCTAGGTCACGACCTTGGTTCTCATCCAGCTTGGCACACAGATCTTCTTCTTCTTCTTCTTCTTCTTCTTCTTCTTCTTCTTCTTCTTCTTCTTCTTCTTCTTCTTCTTCTTCTTCTTCTTCTTCTTGTGGAAGCCTCCCTTTCCTAAATGACTGATGCTGGGACAACCCCTTTGCTCTCCAGAGAACCACATTGCCTACCTCTTGTAGTTCAAAAGAATCATACAAGAGTTGTACATATGCACTTACTGGGGAAGGAAGGGGCGGGCCCTTCCTTTCCGTTTTAGCACTTTGGCATTTATGTCAAAGGCTTTTTCTTTACAGATACCTGCCAGCTAAGAACACAGACTTTGGAGGAAAAGCCACTACCAATTAAGTCTTAACCCCTTACTACATGACTGGACCTAATTAAGAATTTACTTATGTTTCTGAGCTTCCATTCTTCATGTAAAGGTCAGGGTTGATAATAGAACCAATTTTACAGAGTCTGTGTGGGAAGGTAAATGAGACAACAAGAAAAATGTTCACCCCAGTGAGCAATAGTAAATTCTCACTGCACAGAATTTACCAGTCTCATCTTACAGCTAAGAAGAAATTGGCTACTTCTGCTTTTGGTGCTCCCACTGTCCCCATGAGCAAATATTTTCATCTGGGTTCTTACTGACAAAGTGTACCACAAGTCTGTAACATTTTTTATACTATCAACTTAGAAATAAAGCACTTCTTTTTTTTTTTGAAACTTTGCAGGATCATGTGTAGTCAGTCATCAATAAAATAGTAAACACATTTCTATATTTCCTCAGGCAATGAGAGAAAACACATTCTTCTTTTATATGCTAAAAATCAAAACTGAACCCATGATTGCTGAAGGATTTTTAAATCACTTCATATTAACCACGTCATTTCTTCACGTGTGATTTCCCAGAGCCTCTTCTACCACAGTAACAGTCTGGCTACAATGAGGAGCTGCCCTTTTCACAGTTGCCTCATTGCAATATCAGAGGAGCATTCCTTTGTTATAATTCACTATGGCCTTGTTGTTTTCAGATTGCTCTTCATAACAGAGCAGTTTTTGTTCTGAATCTAAGACTCGTGAGCAAGTTTGAAAACAAGGAGGTAGAAAGATGAACCATGAGCCTAGGCATTAGGGAACCAAGCATCTCCTACAAAACTGTGGTATGTGTTCTGTTCTCAGCAGCAGAGGAGTTTAGAAATGGCTGGATTTCTACAACAGATAAAGAGGTAGTTTCTACAAGATCCTTCTTGCGCGTGTACGTGCGTGTGTATGTATGGAAGCTAGAGGTTGGCATCAAATAGCATTCTTCAGTCACTGCTTCACCTTACTATTAAAATTATTTCACTTATTATTGTGCATGTGCCTACATGAGGGAACATAACCAGCAAGTCGAGGTCAGAGGACAGCTTCTGGGAGTCAGTTTTTGCCTTGCACCCTGTATTCCAGCGACAGGACTCGAGTGATCGGGCTTTTGTGACAAGTGCACCATCTTGCTGGCCTCTCCACCTGATTTTTT
>CM053756.1:16487087-16578246 GCA_028658305.1 Pachyuromys duprasi | reverse complement strand
CTCGGTGTCAGACTGAAGACACTAGTGAGGGAAACAGGGACTATTTCAGTCATGAACTTGATGGCTGACTCTTTGACCCTCCCCCATACATGCCGGGGAGTGACAGACTGGCTAGATCCCAGGGGAGGACATTGCAGCCAGCCCTGAGGAGACAGGATGAGCTGGGGTTGGATGGAAAGGGAGGAGGTCCTCCCCCCTTGGTGGACTTGGAGGGGGTGGGGAGGAGATGAGGGAGGGAGAGGGAGGGTAGGAGGGAATGAAGGAGGGGGCTACTCTTGGGATGCAAAGTACCTAACCTGTGATTGATACAAAAATAAATTAATTAATTAAAAAAAAAAGAAATAGGATCAACAACCTTTTGGTAAAGTATGTGTGTGAGGGTGTGTGTGTACCTGTGTGAGTTTGTGTGCAGAGGCCAGAGATAACCTTCAGTGTCATCTTCAGGAACACCACCCACTTCCTTTGAGACAGGATCTCTCAGGGGCTTGAAGCTCACAACCTAGTCTAAACTGTATGACCAGGGAACCCCAAAGATCTTCCTGTCTCTGTCTCACCTGAACTGAGGTTGTGAATGCATGCCACCAAGCAAGGCACTCCCATGCAGCATCTAGACATCAAATTCAGATCTTCATCCTTGTGGGTAAACATTTTACTGAATGAGTCAACATCCAAAGCACCCTACAGCCTTCAATTAATGTTCTGTTTTAGCATCATGTAGCAAAACATTTAATTTCAGTATTTGTTTGACCGGTGTTTTGGGGGAAGTCCTGACAAGAGAAATACCAATGCGGAATACTTGTGAATAGTGTATGTGTATACTACACTGTTTGTTTGGTAATTTGTATTTAAGTATTCTTTTTCTTCTTGACAGTTGGTGAGATTTCTTAAATCATTAACAATATTCAGTGATATGTTTTTCTTTTTTCCATAGGCCCAGGTATGGATATATAGGACTCTGTATTCAAGGAAAAGAGACCCTAAGAAAGGAGTTGTAGGTACACAGTATCATGGCAGCCTAAGGGAGCAAGCTGTAAAGATGATGATAGTGAAAGTTTGATGTGTTTCCATTAAATACTACAAATCCCCTTTCCTATCCTATGAATATTACTAGTTTGTTATGCATGGTGGCCTTGTGTTTGAGGATTTAGAAGAACGGTGGTAACAAGCCTGGAAAAAATAATCAGTGGGCTAGTTAGCAGGTACATTACTAGGATAACATGCATGTGACCCCACACTCAGCTCAGACAGCCAACTCCTTATCCTTTTAGACAGTGTCTCTATTCCAGGCTGGCCTGGAATTCACAGTCCCAGTTCCTCAGCCTCCTAAGGAGCTAGAATGACAGGGTTGCACTGGTAGGCCCAGCTCAGCATTGACTTTCTGTAAAAGACACTAAGTGCTACGTCTCTGTCTCCAGTTGCACTGCAGCTCTACTGGGGACCTTCCACCATTTTTATTTTACTGCCTTTAGTGTCCAGACAGGAGCTGTAGCCAATGGCTAGCAATATCCATGGTTGTGATGATCTGCACAAATACTAGTAGATGCTAGTTAGCAATAGCACTGCTTTGGAATTTGGGGTATTGGGGAGGAGGTTTAGCTATGGTACTTTTTTCTGGGCCCTATTAGCAGTGCCAGGAGCCGTTGTCATAGGGCGGCCAATCAGCAGCAAAAGGGTTGCGTTTGTGACTGCTGGAGCCAGGCCCCTGCTAATGCTGGGCAGTATCCTGGGCTTCCATCCACTCTCTACTGGGAGATCCCCCAGTCAGGATATACATGATTCCCTATCCCCCAGTACTCTGGGGTGGGTCAGTACATAAGACTTTTGGTGGTGTGCTAGTCCTGACCATGGAGGAAGCTTCCAAATGTGTGTGAGTAAAACATTGTGTGTACTCATAAAGGGTGATAAATGGAGGCAGGAAAACCTTCGACTTCATTAACGCTCATCAGAGACGCTAGGAGAGTGTGGTGGTTTGAATTATAATGACCCCCCATAGGTTCAATTACTTGAATATTTGCTGTGCAGTTGGTGGGAACTATTTAGGATGGAATATAAAGTATGGTCTTGTTGGAGAAGTTGAGTCACTGGGAGGTGGACTTTGATGTTTCAAAAGCCATGGTATTCCTAGTTCTCTCTCTCTCTCTCTCTCTCTCTCTCTCTCTCTCTCTGCCTTATGGCTTTTGTCTTATCATGTAAGGTCTCAGCTACTACTTCAGTACTATGCCTACCTGCCAGATGCCGTACTCTCTACCATGATCATCATGGAACTGCAAGCTCCCAATAAACCCCTTCTCTAGTGGCCTTGGTCATAGTGTCTCTTCACATTGATGGAAAAGTTGCCAAGACAGAAATACTGAAGGAACAACTCTGGACTTCCTACAGTTAGGCCAGTTGGGAACTCAGATGCACATTATTTGATTGTCACAACAAAGAAGAGCCTTGAAAATTGATTACAGGAGAGCCATAGCTTTTCCACAAGAGTTTGAAGCAGGCTTAGAAGGTCTCCCATGCTTGCAGATGCCACAGAGAAATCAGAAATGTAGTCAGGGGAAAAAAAAAATAAAGTAAGGAAGAACAACATGGAGACACAGAAAGAGGAACACATGGTAGAAACATCCTGAAACATTGGTGAGTGGCCTCCTCAGGGTGCTAACAACACCCTGAATGTCTTGTAAGGGTGACAGCTGTTCCAGGGAAAAGATAACATGCTACTGGCTGCCCATTCTAAATATCCAGCCAAATGATCAGAATGAACAGAGCTGAGAGGAGTTAATGGGGACACACAGAGTCTGGGAGATGAGCTGAGAGTCCCCCAGCCTCATTGGCTTATATGCAATCCCTAACCTAAGGGACTGCCTAGTACTGATTAACACAACACCCCTGTCTTAGGAAGACTCTCTCTGAAGGTGGCTCTGTCCATCCTGGTAGGAATCCCGACATTTGGGACAGTCTCTTCCCCAGCAGCCCCCCTTTACCCTTTTCCTTGCTTGGCCCATCTGTGAGATATTCCCCCCATCCTCCCACTTTCTCAGTGTGCTGTGCAGCATTCACTGAGCTCTTTGGAATTCTGTGGGTGGCTGGGGTTTTCTCCTCCATTTCATATGCTCAGTGATGTAGAAAGAGAAGCACAAACCTGGACACATTCTTTTTGTGAGCATTTTGATCAAAGGATGAGTGGTAGCCAAAAATTTTAAAACAGGTGGCAAAGGAGATGTGGGTGAGACACCTTTAACAGCACTGGCTTCCTTCTCGAGCCACCCCACAATGCTGGCATGTGCCCAGGAGCTCAATTTGGAGAGAATCCTACTGAATCAAATCCCAGATGGGCTGTGCTATGAATGGGTCACTGGATAAACGTCCATTTTTTCCCTTCACTAAGCCCTGGGTCTGCCTCTTTTGCACCCCAGTCATCATTAGTACTTTTCTCTTTCATTGAATTCCTCTGAAGTTGTGGATTATTTTTTCTGTCTTTGAGGAATTCCTTCTGGCCCGGGGATTTCAGAAGTGCGAGTGCTTTAAACTTTTCCCTCCTCTTTTGAATTAGTACTGTACTCCACATTTTTTTCTTTCCATTTTTGGGGACCGACTACTGAGTTGTTTTATATTACATTTTCCCTTCAGAACTGTTTGAAAATGGAGTTCATGCCATGCACGTGAATATTTTGCCTCCTTTTGGCTGATTTAATCAGAATGGATACCATTATTCATGCAATTGCATGAATAATTTATTTCACTGTTGTAAAAGTTTAATAAAAGTTTTCTTGTCTTTATCAAATTCCATGTAACTCTTTGTTCATTTCATAGCAGCAACATAATCAGAATATAAAGCAGGTTCTATCAAAAACGATGAATGACATGGGTTTCATTAGAAATCTTGTGGGGTATATCTTAGTCTCCTTTTACTTATGATTGAATACAATTTTAAACACATGGATAAAATATAATTCTCTACAGACTAAGCATGAGCAGCATTAACTAAGGCATGCCATTTAAAGCTTTGAAATTTTTATATTTACATTGTAATATGGATCCTTATTTGGGTTATTCAGCAGAATGCATGATTCTTGTCCTTGCATATTCATGGATAACTGTGTGACTCTTCTGTCTTTGGTGTGATTGTAAATTAACTACATCCCTAGTCTGGGATGATTACTCCTGATATAAGTAGAGTCACTTCAAACAAATAGTATTTCCTTACATTTAAATTTTCTGTTAAATTTCCAGATTGGAAACTTTTAATCAGATAAGTCACTCTGTAAATTAAAAGTACAATATTAATATTTCTATGTCTCCTTTGATGCAAAAGTGACAAGCTTTCTAAGTAAGAGTCATCATCACCTGCAACTGAATCATAGTAGTGCCATGTTATAATCACACAATGGATGTTGAAATTGCAAACCTGCAGTTCTTCTCAAGGAGTCAAGTGCTCAGCCCCTAAATGCTGGAAATATATTTAAAATGTCTGTGGAAGATCCATATAAATAAAGTATGAAGGTACCTAAGAGGTAAGCAGTTAGAGAAAAGTACTAGTTACATTCTAGAAACAACTCATTAGTGACACACACTCATGATGTCTCATCTCACATGGTTGTGCCTAGGTGACCATTAACAATCATAAGCTGAGAGATTTTTAACGAGGCAAAATGATGTATATAACATGTATTGTAACATCACTCAGAAGCTGTATGAGAGCCCCTTACAATGGAACATATTTTCCCCACAAAATTATTGCTGTCTATTTTATGTGAGCTAATTAATTCCTAACTATAGTTTTTATCAGATAATATAAAATTCTCTTATCAGGTGAGTTCAAATCATGTTGAATTCTGCTGCAAATTAGCCACTTCTGCTTTCCCAAATTATAGACCTACTTCTATACATGAATACACATTTATGCGCTCACTTTGTGGTCTCAAACAGTTTTAGGCACTGTGCCTACAAACAAATACTATTGGTAATTAAATAATATTCATGTTTGATAAAGAAACCATATAGAGGAGGAGGAAGAAAAGGTAGATGAAGAAGTTCATCCAAGTAAGATGAGGCCAGACAAAGGAATTAGTTTGTAGATAAGTTCCTACCTCCAGTCTTATAAGAAATATATTTACATGAGTGGACATAGAAATACAATCATTTTTTTTCAAAAATGGTACTTCTATGCTGAATTTGGCAGCTAAGCAAAGTACAGTTCAAAACGCTCAAAATCCTTTATTAGCAAAAGTGAAATTTAACTCTATTGATGCCATAAACAACTGCTCTATTTTCTGAGTAGATTACAATAGTAGCTGTTGTTGTTGTTGTTGTTGTTTTTAATGTTCTGCTTTTCTCTAAGATACAGGCTCATGGTTCTGCTTTTACCAAGGATTCGACTAATCTTGTGATAGAGAAAAAGAGGGCAGGAGAAGAGCAATATGACAGCTTTCAAAACTTCTGCCTGTATCTGAGACATGCCACTGTTGCTTTTCACTGGTCCGTGCTAGACAGGTGATGAAACCTGACATTAAGGATGTATAATCTCCTACATGGATGGCTAGAGGTGCTGCTCAAGAAAAAGACAATCCTAATTCACTCTTACACACATTGGTTTGTCATTTTATAGGGCACATCCTTTACTGGCCATGTGCCTCATCTCCTTTAAGCCTGGATTCTCCAAATTGAGTGGTAAATCAACTGCCTTCAACCTGTGCTTCTAGTAGATGAAGGATGTTTCATATTGAGAACCTTGTCGTGATGGAGATTGGCATGAAGAATACAATATGTCAAGGAAGTCTTGTTAGGATGTATTTTCATATTGACAGAGAACAGACACAGCCCACACAAGTATGGTGCAGAACAGGTGGGTAGCAAGAGATGTCCATGCCTCACCTAAGACCCAGGACACACAAACATTGATTTTCAGCCTGTTGAGAGATGCATTGTAATGTGAGTTAAATATACAGCAAGGAGCCACTGAACGAATAGCAGTACATCTGAGAAACCACCCTAAATTCACTCCAGACTCCAGCTGGGGGCCAGTAGACAGACAGTATGACAAAAGCTAAAAGTAATCCAACAAGGGGTTAGTTGATTTAGTTAGAGTTAATGAAGCTCAGACTGTCAGGTTTAAGGAGAGAGCTGGAAGATCACTAAAAGAACTGGGCATGGTGATCCATAACTGGCATTCTACCACTAGAAAAGCTAAGGCAAGAGAATGGCAAGACTAATGTCAGGTTGGGCTTCATATGAAGTCCTTATCTCAACAAACTATCAAGCAAAAGAGTATAGTAGGAACTTGAAGATCTAGGATAACATCAAAGGATCATGATTGGGACACACCCGCAGACATCTCCAGAATTAGACCAGTGTTCAGATGAACAAGTCTCAACCCCTTTTATAAAGCATTTGAAACCTATGCAAAAGCTTACTCTAACAAAAGCTGCAACAAACCTCAGACTCAGCGTCATTTTAGCCAACTGAACTATTTCAGTTTCATTACACATAGGCTATTATTTGCATGGGCATAGTTTTCTCCGAACAAGTTATTATTCATATTTCTGCTATACACCATTTCTGGCACAAAGTTCAAAATTGTGTGGATTGAAATCAAGCATAAGAGTAATAATAGTCAGTAGACATAGATGCAAACTTAGCCAAAAATGTTAGAACTGACAAATAAAAGATAGCATTTAAATATTTTATATTTTAAATTTAGGCATAGGTGTGTCCTGCTTAGGGCTGAGCACTCAACAGTAGCTTATTCTCAGTACTTTACCTAGTTGAGTCTCTGCATTAATTATCATCTATTGAAAAGAGAGGGTTCTCTGATCAGGGCTGACAGAAGCACTAACTCATGGGCAGAAACAGCATTTAGAAGGCAGATTGATAGCATATCTACTTAGCAAATAAAATTAGTTGTTTGTCTTCCCTACCTTGCTATAGACTCTTAGGCAGACTTAGGTAAGAATTCCTTTCCATGGACTAGGTGTCAAATCTAATCAGGAAGTGGTCTGGTTGCTCTCATAATAATCATGCCATTATTGTACCAGTGGGTACATCTTGCATGGCATGCTGGTATTGTAACTCACAGGATTCATAGCTATTTCCTCAACAGCTTGTTTTCGACCTTCTGGTGCTGCAGAAGCTATCCAGCAGGGAAGAAGATTCCAGCTCAGCTCCAGCTTGATTTCCCTATGTCCTGCAACCAATATATGAGCTGTGATAAAATCTTACTCTATAGTTCTTGAGGGAAAAAAAAGAACAATGCCAAATAGCATCCATTCTTCAGTGAGCAAGAACTCCCAGGGACATATTCCACTGGGTTTTCATTTAGTAACTTATGACTTCTGGAAACAGCATTAACCACCCATCTAGGGTATCTCTGTAGGCTCAGGGAATACATGAAAGAGAGAATAGAAAGGCTGTAAGAGCAGAAGATGAGAAGTACTATGAAACTCTGTCTTTTTGGTATGACTCAGCATTGTACTCACAGCGTCTGTAGTTACCTACAAAAGACCTGAACAAGATCAAATCCGTTAACATTCCAGCATGGATGGGGAGAACCTCACGAGGCCTCATCTGTCCCTAAAGGTGTCATTGGCAGGTAATGATTGCTGGAGTTTCTTCCCTAAATAAAATATACATATCACTCAGACACACACACACACACACACACACACACACACACACACAAGCTCTAGAACTTTCATGGACGAGGGGGAAGAACTATTCTAAGATCCAGGAGTGATACATAACTTAAAAGATACAACAGGGCAGTTGTACATATGAAAGCACAGTGCTGTGATACCACATGCAGAAGCTACACAAGCTCAAAATTCCAAAATGTAAGTGGGGAGATGGACCGAAATTCAATCACTGGCTGAGGAACTGTTGCCATTTGGCAGCTGCTAGGAGAGGAAAAGTCAGTTTTGTTTTGTTTTGTTTGTTTGTTTAAATAATATGTCCCCTGGTAAGCTGACTACAATCAGTGAAGACCCCACTTCTTTTTTTTTTCATTTTATTTTTTATTTATTTATTTATTTTTATATCAATCACAGGTTAGGTACTTTGCATCCCAGGCGTAGCCCCCTCCCTCATTCCTTCCCACCCTCCCACTCCCTCCCTCATCTCCCTCCTCCCTGCCCCCTCCAAGTCCACCAACAGGGGAGGACCTCCTCCCCTTCCATCCAACCCCAGCTTATCCTGTCTCCTCAGGGCTGGCTGCAATGTCCTCAGCTGGGATCTAGCCAGTCTGTCACTCCCCGGCTTGTATGGGGGAGAAGACCCCACTTCTAAAAGCAGTTGCAATATACTTTGTACTCAGTGGGTGCAAGAATTGAAGGGAGGAAGGGAGAAGAAGGAAGGAGGGAGGGAGGAAGGGAGGGACAGAAGAAGGGAGGGAGGGAGGAAAAAACTCAAAACTGTGTAGGTAGATAGGAGAAGGTGAAAAGACTGGATTTTGGAGGGGCCAAGGGAGGGGTTAAATTTGGTTAAGATACATTGTATAAAGTTCTAAATTAAAAGGCTACTTGGAGGGGAAGAGGGAGGGGTTTACGGGGGGATACAAAGTGAATAAAGTATAATTAATTAAAAAATTAAAAAATATGAGCACAAAATGATGAACTTCCTTCGTTTCATATCAGCGCATAAAAAGAGAAATGCTCAATAGACTCAGAGATTAACGTAACTGAAATTACCCAAATTGTAAAGTAATTGAAATGAAAAGAGAGGGACAATCAAATAAAACAAAAGAGGAAGCATTAAGTTGCAATCTTATTGGACATCACCATCAGATGTCCTTATGTGAGAAGTCAGGAAGTAAAAGCCAAGGAAGGCAGCCAAGAAAACATCTGAAGAGACATTTGCCAAGTTCCCCAAATTGCTTAACAGATTCCCTCCTACCCTGCTCTCCTTCCTTTTCTTGCCATCCCCCTCCTATTGGTCCACTTTGTTCCACTAAACTATTTCACTTCTATTTTCATGTCATAGATAGGATCTAGGAACCACAAATAAAATAGAAATGTGATTTTCATCTTTATGATTTGCTTAGTAAGCTTATTACCAGTTGCATCCATTTCCTACAAAATGATAAAATTCCATTATTCTTTATGGCTGAAAATAATCCTATTGAATAGGTACGCCACATTTTCTTCACTCATTCCTCTGTTCTTGGACACCTAGGCTGATTCCACAACTTAGCTATTGTGAATATGCTGCAGTAAACACATGTTAAACTCAGGACACACACACTCACACACACATACATACACACATACACACTGCAGTTAGCATGTGGGAAGGGCAATGAAAATGAAGTCAGGCTTCTCAAAGAAAACAATGAGACTTGACTCACAGCGATAGAACACTTTTAAGATGTCAAAAGGCAAAGGAAATTCGTCAATTCAGAATTCCATCACTTAAGAAAATTTCCTTCCAAAACTAAAGTGTATTTTTAAAATATATTTTTAAAAGAGATAAAAACTTGGGGTGCCTTGGTTCTAGCAAAAAGTCCTTTAAGATATACTGAAAGAAATTCTCTGAATGCATCAAGTTTCTAAAAAGTGTGTGCAGCAAACCATAATCTGTTTTCCAAATGAATAATTTCTTAATAAAGAAGTAACGGATTTTCTATGGGTTCTCTAATAAAGCACTTTTCTGTTTCACCTAACCACAGGCCCCCTATCTCATCCAGAGTGATCATAAACAATTCAGTGTCATTTGATCAGTTGTTACATTTCAATGGTAGAGCTACTTTGAATGAAGGGTAGACAAACTACAGAGTCTTTCCTTGTGCTGGGGCATATATCTAGTGATGACAATTCCAAATGTAGCTTAAAATTACAGCTGAAGCAAGCAAAATATGTATAATGAGTTATAGCATTATGAGAATAATGTTAACACCCCTCTCTAATTCCTTGATGAATGCCAACAACCTAAATGAAGCAGTTTAAAACGTGGATAATAGTTTCCTTTACTCAAAAACTGTAACTCATAGGTCAGTTCTTAAGTATTGCGCATACTATCAGGAGGAGTGGCTCAACAATGCCTCTCCAAGATGATTCAGTCACATAATGCACAAGTTGATCATTGGTCATAGCTGTTGGCTGAGGTCTAATGGGGAAGTAGTTGCTTGTGGTCCTGAGTTTCTCACACACATCTCTCCAAGGGTCTTCTTGGTCCTCCTCAGAGCATGACAGCTCAGATCTAAGAGCAAAAGTTCCTAGAAGAGATTCAGAAGCCACCAATCTCTTAAATCTCTTCAAAAACCCACTACCACTTCTGCTGTGCTCTCGCTCTCCAAGTAGCAGGGCCTTCCAAATTGAGGGGACAGAGTAAACACTCCTGCAATTGCTAGAAATGACATTCATATTTTATTCACCATGCATCTTCCACCTTCTTACAATTGTATAATTGGTAGCTCAGCAAACACCTTATCACACAGTTCTTATTTGTTCTTCTGCTATTCACATGGAAAAATGAGAAATGTTTATTCTCGGTTAACATCAAAGAGACTGAGGTTCAGTGATATTAATTTACTAACCCAGATTATCACACGAAGACATAAATAATCTAAACATTAAGTTTTCTAACACCAAGTCTAGGTGGGCTCCCCTTCCCTTTATATTGCACAAAAGATTTTTATTCTGGTTCAATGAGGAATCTTAAATTACTATTTATTATTTCCATGGGAAATGCAGTTGTCATCCAATCCCAGAGTTGTGTTTCTTCAGAGTGTGATGAGAATGTCTTAACCTCAAGCATTGGGGATCTGGAGATCCTTGCTGCAAATGGTCTTGCTGTATCTGAAGCATTAGAGTCAGGCTGCTCAACCTGGTCAGGTATATATGCTTTTCCTTTTTCTCCACAAGATGCACCCAGGATAGCCTCCTCCAATGTTATCTTTCCTCTGACTACCAGGGAAAGAGCTTCTGCATCTTTCCTTTGCACAAGTTCCCCACCTCGTTCATTGCTCTGCAACTCTTGGCATGTACCATGCACTGCTTCTTAGATTATACTTCTACACCTCTTGCTCCAAAATGTAAGATTCTGGAGAGCACAAGCTGTGAAGCAGTGACTCCTATTTATTTGTCTTTGCCTACAGGGATCATCATGGTAGTTTGTGCACAGCAATTGCTCGATAAATATCTGTTAGGAGAAAAGGATAAGCAATTTCAAGAAAGTCTAGTGCAAATTGATTATATAAATGTTGAAACCCCTTTATTTTATTACTTCTAAAGTGTTTCTTCTCAAGAACTATATGGTTGTTTAAGAGATGGTAAACTATATAGTATATTCATCTGAATGAAAACTTTCAGAGTCTAGTAGACTTTATTCAAATCTCACTCCTTCAGCAGTCCAGTGTAGGTATGTTTAGCCAGGCAGCCATTCAGGATTCAGAGTCATTCTCTCTATAGATCTTCAGCATATACATGCAAGATTCATCAGAAATCAATAACAGAACAAAGATATATAAGAGGGAATCAAATCCAATTTTCAGACAATGAACAATTATTTATTTTGTTTCCTTTAACATTAAACAATAGCCTAAAAGCTAGACTTAAGTTTTTTTAGATTATATGGAAAACTATTTTCTAAGATTTATTTTATGTTTAATTATGTGTTTTTGTGTGTCTGTGTATGGATATATGCTTATGCGTTCAGATGCCTGTGCATGAAGAAGACAGAGAGTTTATTAGATCTCCTGGAACAAGTTATCAGTTATTGTGAGCTGTGCATTGTGGGTACTAGGAACTAAATTTGTGTCCTCTACAATAGCAGATTGTGGTCTTAACCACTGAGTACTCTCTCTGGCTCAATAAAAACCTATTAATAAATATTGCTAGTTGCATGAATCAAAATGAGCATACACATTTTCATATAATTCCCTTTACTAATTTCACTTGACACAATTGGCTTTATTTTTATCATATTTTAATGTGGAGATGATTCTCTGCTGAATTCAGTTTTATAATTTATTATGAAAATGTTTTTATGTTAAACTTTAAATTTTATTTACTTGAATAATTCAATTTAAACTGTATAATTACTAGAGTAATTTTATTTAAATACTGTAATTTTCAAAATGTGATACACTTATGAGAAAAGACTCTTTTATTTCATGTTGGGATTAACATGACCCCTTCACAGTCAAGTAAGTTTGTTTAGAATCAATGCTCATGATTTAAATTACACAGTAAATATATACTATTATATCACACAACGTAACACATACACAAGGTTTGGTGGAGAAAGAAAGAGGCATCGTTCTTTCATGAGAGTATTATCAGTTCATGCTCTGAGTGTTCTGTTCCAAATGCAATTGTTGTAGTTACTTTTCTATTGTTGTGATAAAACACTTATGAATGAAAGTATTGAATTTGTCTTATGATTTCAGAGTGTTAGAGCCTATGATGACAAAGTAAAGTGTATATTTATATACACTTTTCATGTTCATTGTATGTTGAGCATAAGTAAATATGCCACATTTTATTGAATATGTTTATCAGAAGCCCTATTTGCTACAATAAGAAAATAAAATGAATGAAATATACAAAAATTTGTGTTATACATGACACCATTGAATAAAAACATCCATGACGATGCATGGGTTAGTTTACATAGTGAGAAGTCAACAATTCCTTAATGTTCAGTTATACACAGTAAAGAGTAAGTCAATTCACCATCAGCAGCCACTAATAACATATAGGAGAAAACAAGATTCTACTTAAAATGCCTTCAAGACCTACTGCTGCTTGGACTCTAAAAAAATGTACCAGTGAAGACTCAAGTCAGAGAAGCAAAAGTATAAGGAAAAAAAATTCCCAATTTTTCTATAAATCCAATGACATTTGAGTCAAGGTATAATGTCTTTAAAGAAATTTTTACCTATTTATCCTGGATTTCATTTGTAGTTAAAGGCCAAGAATAGCTGAAACAATCGTGACAGTGAGTGGTAAATGAGGTGTGTCTGGTTAGATAGCATTTCTATACCTACGCTGACAAAAACAGCAATGTATTAGCCCAAGTGCCAATAACTGACAGAGAGTACAGACTTGCATGCATAGTGTATACTCAGACACAGCTCAGAAAATATTGGTAATTACAAATTAGTCAGGAAAAATGTAAATTATACAATAGATAAAAACAACCATTACTGATTTTTTTTTCCACACAGGTGAAAAAACATAAAATATCTAAATCTACTATTCACAGAAATAAATTTCACGTTGGTTAAACAAATAACAAGGCAAAAGGAAAACATTCTTTTTTTGTAAATTAGAAATGTGGAAAATCTCCCCAAGACTCAACAAACAACAATACCCCTAAAAGATTTATAAACATGATTACCTTAATATAAAAACAAAAGCTTTAGTCATACCCAACAGCATCATGAGCAAAAAAAAAAAAAAAAAGTTAAGTAGAAACTGAAATACGAAATTTGCAAAGCTCTAAATCTTGCTTTCTAAATTATTTTATTTTATTTTATTTTATTTTGTATTAATGTGTCATATGGAGGGTGGGTGGGAAAATGCCATGATGATCATAGGAGTTTATGGACAACTTCACAAATACTTTTCTCCTTTATGGAGGGCATGGGGGATGTATTCAGGAAACCAAACTCAGGTCATCAGCCTTGCATCCTTAGTTAGTATGCGCCTTTATCCACTGGGCCATCCTGAGGAGTCTGAGTTGTGCTATTTAATTTTTAATAAATCTTTTCATGTAATCTGTTGTTGTTGTTGTTTATTTAGATGAACAGCGGTGTGTGATATGTAGGCACTGCTTCTCCACATAAATTTGCTAATACTTCTTTTAAAACCTTAAGACTCTACGGAATTTAGAATGAAGACTATCCCTTTTCTAGTGCTGATATTTTTCTTCTAGTGTGCCTTGAAGAACTCCTCTTGCTTCTGAAGTATTCGAAGCCAATCATGAAATTAAATGCTCTGAACTTAGTCCTAACATTCACAATGAGTAGTGTATTGACACCAGCCCGTGAGTTCTGCATCTCAAAACAAAGGTTCAGGATTCACGTAGTAGTGATTTTTTTGGTTGCTGTGTTAAAAGACATGATCAAGGCAATTTATGGATGAAAGTTGAATATATTTGTCAACTGGTTCGTCCGTTATGGTAGGGAGGAATAGTGGCAACCAACAAGCATGGGAAACCAGAATCTGACTGTTTATATCCTTCAAGCGGGAAGCAGAGAGAGTAGACTAGAAGTTGGGCAAGGCTATGGATTATCTCACATCTATAGCAAATCCGCACCTCTCCAACCTCCCCAAACAGCGCCACCCACTGGGACTGGGAGCCAATTGCAAATACCCAAGACTGAGGGGGACAATGTAGCAATGGGCACTTTGACCTCTGGTATTCTAAGTGTCACGGTGTTCTTAGGCTCAGGACCACTTGCTCAGGAGTACATAGCACAGGAGTACAACTTTCAGTCTCATTGGTCTCTCTCCTAATCCTTTTTTTGTTTTTTTACAAAGACAATATTTTTCCAGCCCAATAGAAAAGATTTCTTTAAATTAGCTGGGGAATGGTAGCAGTTGGAACACAGGGAGCCTAAATTAATAGCATCATTGCATTCCCATTTCCAGGAGCATATGGCTAAAATAAGCTGAGGGGAAAAGCAGCATATGCTTTATTTCTTTCCCTAGAAATTTCGATTTAGCAGTGACATACTTGGAAGTAGTTCGAAGAGGAGAGACTATGTCTGATGAAGCCAAAGAGTTGTTCTATTAAGTTCCATGGACAATAAAAGTGCAAAGAAGATCTCATCAAGTGTTCCCCACTGTCACCTCAGGGATGACACAATATCAAAGATGCTGGGATGTATGAACCAGGGAATCCTTCAGAGTGCAGTGGTCCCTAGCAAGCAGTGAATAAAAAAAAGTAAGCAAAATGAACCACCCCAAATTTCTTAACTACCACTGGGTCAAAATTGCAAACTGAACCACAGAGGAATGACTTCGGTTAAGGGACTATCAAAATAAATCATGTTCTATTACTCAACTGGTTCAGTATATACTTTGTCTAGCATCATTTTTTTCTGCTTGCATACATAATAAAGTACCTGCATGCTTCTGATGCTAATTCGGATTTTCTTTTAGATTACAGATATTTGTGTGCAATCCTTCATCTGACTTCCCCTAGGGACAGTGTTGTATACTAGAAACTAAATAGGTTTTGAACTAGATAGACATTCATTGAATCCTACTTCTTGCATGTATGTATTATGTCCTAGGCAAGTTACTTACTGAATCTTGATTTTTTTTCTCATCAGTAAAAAGTAATTTGTAAAATCTAACAGAGGGGAGAATTAAGGATTGTTTAAATATGTAAAATGTGTGCCATGAAATGAATAATCATCCTCTCTACCGGTTAGGAGATGCTAATGAAGGGCTGTCAACTTTTCAGTATTCACATGGGTCTTTTATATCTTTTTCAAAGTTCTAGTTATCTGAAAGAACTGAGCTGTGTCTACAACCACAAATCTAATCACTTGAAAGGAAATTCTTAAAAATATAATTAGCTATTTTTCCATATTATGCTTGAAGTTTATGCTCGTCATAATGAATTTATTAGAGCTATACACTTGGTTCAAGCATGTCCATCCATAGCCCAGGGACCACATATATCCAAAGTGGCTATGAATGCAATCTTATACGAAACTGAAAACTTTCTTAAAACCTTATGAGGAGTTTTGTGATATTTTATTTTAGTTATTTGTCACATGACTGTGTGGTTCTCCACACAATTTGTAGATTAATTTGTAGATGGCAATGTCACATCACAGTGTCAAAAGTCTGGCCACACTTGGAAGGTATTTACTTGAATTTTTACATAGACCTAGCCACACATAGAAACAAGAATATATACTTGAACTTCCTTGAAATCCTTAGTCTTAAGAAATGCTATATATCATCTTCACTTATTTTTGGAGCTCAAAGCTAAATGTATTTTTAGTTTAACTTTTTGAAGATGCGATTGAAGGTCTCAAATAAATGCTCCATTTATTAGAGAACACTCTTGGCTCCTGGGGAGCCCCTTTTGGTTGGTGTCTAGTTACTGTGCAGCTGTAAATATCACTCTGAAGAAGATATTCTTTGCTAAGGAATTCAGTATAAGCACCAACATATCTCTATTCATAGGTTCCCAAAACTGTGATCTTTCTAACTTTCTTTCACACAGATAGATTAATTTATGACTACTTAGTAGCTTACTGCTGTAATATGTTCTTATTTTATTGTCACATCTCTTAAAACCTTTTATTGACATGTAACCTTAAACATAGCCTAAAGTTATACTAATCTGATGAATTTTCTTCGCCTGAATAACCCGAGCAACCAATGCCAGAACAATAACAGTCTCCCACATATCTCCCTGTCCACAGAATTACAATTGTCCTGACCTCTCCCAGCACAGATCCATTACCTATTTTTTTTAATTTTATTTAAACAAAATCATACTCTGTGTATTCTTTTGCCTGTCTGGCTCCCCCCCCCCCCCCGCGCCCTGCTCTTTGTGTTTTCAGATCCACCCACAGTATTACAATTAAAGTAAGATATTTGTTCCCATTAACTCTTGGCGTGCTGTTGCATGTGTGTAGACAGCAAGTGGTTCAACACTCTACCATTAGGGACATCACTGGTCTCCAGTTTGTCCTGCCTCAAACAGAGCGCACACATTTGGTGACGATACAGTAATGTTTTTTGTTAAGTAAATGCATGAAAGAGGAACTGCTCAACTACACGATATACATCTGTTATGGTCATTGTTGAAGTTGCTGCAAAACAGCATTACAGTGGACTCCATAATTAAGATTATCTGGAAAACAGTGCGTTCACATTTCTTTCTAATTCATGCTTACATGCTGTTTCCTGTGCTCTGGCCTGTCCACTTAGCACTTTATAATTTATAAAGTGTTTGATTTGGTTTTACAGGTTTTTGGGGGTTTTTTTGTTGTTTGTTTGTTTGTTTGTTTGTTTGGGGCCATCCTGGGAGGCAGATAGTATATATGGTAACCAGAACTGGAATTCAAGAAGTCAGGCACAAAAATATAAGGCTAGCTTTTAAAATACTTTTAGAAGATACCAATAAATAACTTCCCTTCATGTCTCTTTTTATTCTTTTCTTTTGTCATTTGAGACAGTATATCATGTATTGGCCTCAAACTCCCTACACAGCTGTGGGTGGCCTTAGATTCCTGCCATTGTCTGCCAAGGGTTGTGATTACAGGCATGTACCTCCACACCTTGTTTTTCTTTTCTCTCTTGACTCTCCGGTCATCAACAGTGTTCTCTGCAGGCAAAAGCAATGGTGCCCATGATGATCTTGGACATGAAACCCCTGGGCAGTTCTCAGCCCCTAAGTCCCAGCGCCTGTCTTTCTTTAGATCCTGGCCCCTTTTCCCATTTTTCTACAGAATCCTTCTGAGATTATAATATGGTTCTCTCTTCTCCCTGCTATTGAAACACAGAATTCTTATGACCTCTCTCTCTGCTTTTTCACAGATTCTTTGTAAATGCCTGGGTGACATTCACATGCTCCCTTCCCCATGTAGCCTTTCCCCCTTTCATTCCCCTGAGGCTTACCCATAGCTCTTTTTTTCTTTTCAGGGAAGCATATATAAGAAGCAGAGAAGACTATTTTACCAGCATTTATTATTTGTTAGTCTATACCACCATACCACAAATGTATTTAGTGCTCACAATGACCCAGAAAGTGCTAAGCATTATGGGAAATGTGACGTGGAATAAGAAAGAGGCAATGATTTTAAGAAGCATGCAAGCTAGTAGTTGCAATAAATAGTGTTTCATTTAGAAGCATAGGATATAAAGCATCTGTGACGAGACCAAAAAGCTCTAATCCTGGACAAAACCAGAACTGGAGGAGGTGTGTGTGGACAATGATGAGGCAGTGCGTGTGTGCAGCCTCTGAGTAACAGCTCAGCAGGTCTGAGGGAGGAAACAGGACAGACAGGATTGATCAGGCCATGGAAAGCTTCAAATGCACAGCAACATGCTTTGACTTTATTCCCTAGACCCTCCGGAGTCACTGAACAGTTAGTTCTGAGTTCATTATGTTCAATACAATGCAGTTGTGTTTGGGGCTTGTTCTGCAGCCTTTAGTCTGCTGGCTCCCCGAAGCCACAGAAAAGGAGAGACTTCTTTCTCCCTCTTGTAACTTTACGACTCAACAACCTCTGACCCAGGCCCTGTCAGAATTTTTCTCACTTGCTATCATTTGTTCAAAATCCATGAGTAATCAGAACTAGTTAGTTCTGCTTGAGTATTTGGGATATTGCAGTTTTCACAACCGCCCCCCCCCCAACACACATCCCAGTGCACATAAGCAATTAAGCTTATGACTCGTGCATGCCAGAGAACAGCTGAAATAAAAAAGCTCACGAGAGGACGCATGAGACGGCTGGAATGTCCCTCTGCCAGCTGGCCACTGCAACTCTACTGCTTCTCTTCACATTGTTTCCCTCCTGTGAGGCTGCTAAATAGACCAAAGGAGCAAAGGTTTAGCTGGAGGCTGGGCAGGTCCCAATGCAGTGAAACAGAGGAGTCGGGAAAGACGACTCAGAGACACACATCTTTTACATTAATCCCTCAAAGCACATTCGTTTAGCGCTATTACTGTATTTTATTGTACTTACTCTTTAGGGAAAGAATCTCCTAATTTCTCTCTTATGATCTGAGTGGATGTTTCACCCACCAAGCATTAGCTGGATAAATTCAAGAGCTTGACTTACAAAACAGGGTTGAAAAATCCCTTGGCCGGCTGGGTGGCTTGGGTGGAACTATATTGGCAGCAACAGTAAGCAGACTGCTTGTGACTCTGGCTCCACCACAGACTGCTGTGAGGTCCTTAGAGAGCTTCCTATCGTTACCGTTCGCAATTGAAAAACAAAGCTAATACTATTACTTTTTTAAGATTAGGTCTTTAAAAAGTAACAGTATTAGCTTTGTTTAAGACCTAATCTTAAAAAAGTAATAAATAATGATAATCAACAATACTGAGGAGTCAATGAGTCATGTGTGGAGAAGAATCCGGGATATAGTAAGCCTGCAAAAGAGTCGACTGTTCCTCTTTTTATTACTATTTATACCACTCTTTTTTTTCAAATGTCTGTTCCTTTCTTTCTAGGAAGGAAAAGATGCCCCTATGTCATGTGGCCCTCTCCTCAGCTTCTCATCCACGTGCCTTCTTCCTCGAAGATAACGATCTTCATTAAACCCCTTTTTAATAATTCTCTGGACAAGCAAGCTGTTCTAATTGAAAACAACTAATCCTTCTGCAATCATTAAAACAATGTTCTAAGATCATTAAAATGCTTATCCGCTTCCTGAATAGAAATATTTAGCCAATGTTACTGACTGCGCAGGCAACACTGGATTGAAGGGTGTTCCAATCGGTGGAGTGGTAGCTCTGCCTCTTCTACTCCTTTGGGTGAACCTACAGAGCCCTGCTTACAGAGACTCAATCTCAGGAGAGCCGCTGATGTGGGAGGAACGCCGCAATCAGCTACAAGTGCCTTCTCACACATAAAGTATGCTCGGGGCTGAGAAGGGGCACGCACGCGTCCTTGTAATAACCTGAATCGTGTCACGCTGGTGATCTCAGGAGTGACTTCCTGTCTGATCACAGTCGGTGCTCTTTGCCTCGTTCTGGCTTTCTGTAAGATAAGAAAGTTTTAAAATCTTTGTACGTTGTGGCTAAGATAGTGTGTGTGGGGCGGGGGGGATTTAATATAAGAAAATTGTGAAGGGCTCTGTGTTCCACCGAACAACTGGAGTTGAGCCTGGAGAACACACCCCATATAGAGGCAGATGGCACTGTTTGTCAGCTTCAAGAACATCTGCATGAGCAAGAAAGTGTGTTATTTTGTAAGGAAGTGGGTCAGCAAGAATCACCACGCTGGAGAAAAACATAAACCACTAGCATGCGTGTGATCAATTCTTTGAATTATTCATTGTCGACATTGATTGCCTAATTGAGTAATGTCAAGATACAATTCCAGAGTGTCCTCTAATTTAGAGGTATTAAGATTCCAGGGAACCAGGCTAGCCACCACTAGGAAGCTTTTCCCAACTTCCCACCCAAATTTGCTTAAAGATAAAGGAAATGATGAAATCACAAAGCCAGGCATGCCTGCTTCTACCTGCAATTCCAACTCTCTCAGTGCTGCTGAGGCATGACAATTGTGAGTTCTAAGACAGACTGAGAGACCCTGACTCAGCACATTAACCCCTAAAAGATGGAACACAGTTAAAGAATATACTGTGACTCTCTGGGAGGGTGTTCTAAGGGTGTCAGCTAAGGGGCAGAACGCAGTGCTAAGAATTCATGTGACAAGGACTACACTTCATTTCATGGGTTTCATGGGTTTAGGGAAAAGATTCCGATACAGGCAATAACAATGTCAATTAAAACATTGTCTGGGCTAAGAGCTCATGTATTAGCCTGTTTGGTATTGGCTAATCCCTCATAGAAAGCAATGATGCCAAAATCTGCTGACACACATGGGAAATGTTGATACTTATGAATAGAAAGAAACAAGTTGAAAATCTGAAATAAAAGGAAAATGTTACAACTGAAGACAAACGGGAAAACTCCTATATAGAAATATCTTTTAAAGTTGCCTTTCCTACCTTACAATGATGCCTGTCATCATTGAAAGGATGTAAAAGAATATTTCTCTATTAAACAGGAGCAGAAATTTATAAAGACGAAAGAGATTAAAATGAGATTAATATTAAAAGAAGCATGGTAGAAAGGCATAAAGGAACATAAACGGAAATTATTGATGACAGTTCCACATACACCCAGGTACTCCTAGAGAAAGTCTTGGTATGTTCTCATACAGATACACCAGGAGTTATATGTGGGAACATTTACATTGTGCTGGCAAATCGGATAGTAACTTAACTTATATTACAAAATACATGAAGAGTTTTAGTACCTAAACATTTACTATGTAGATGAAATTCATTAAAAACAACAACAACAAAAAACACGGTGAAGCCCCAACAGCTGCACTGGGAAAAGTCATTATAAAAGAATTTGAAGGGCACAGCTGAAGTTCCCCAGAAAACAAAGGAAAATGGTGAAGAAGTGAAAACCCAAGGGAAAAGCAGCCATGAAAGTGGAGAACCAGAACTCTAGACAGGTTAATGTCAGGAGGAAGAAACAGAACCAGAGCAGCTATGAGTGTGAATGACAGCCCAGATAGGGAGAAAAGCACAAAACTGTACAGGAATAGCTTCAGGAAAAGACTTCGTACACTAAGGACAACAGGGTTTATAGAGTATTATTCAGCCATAAAGAAAAACAAAAGCATGTTCTCGGAAAGTGGACAGAACTGGAAATGAGCCAGCCTCACAAATACGAGCATCACTCATTTTCTCTGCTATGTTGAATCCAGAGCTATCAGGAACACGAAAGAGAAGGGGCTGCTTAGGGTATGAAAGGAAGGTGAGGAAAGAGAGGGTGAAAGGGGCAATAGGCAAGTACATATGCTTGAAGTTCCAAATATGCATAGACGTCAGTGAAACCCACTCCTTTGTATGATATTCACATACTTGAAAAATCAAACATGCCTAACATATTCAAAGCAAAAATCTATGAGGTTAAAAAAATGAATAAAACCACATTAGGTTCTGCTCTAGGGGGAAAATAATTAAATAATTGAGACAGATCCCATCTAGAAAAGAAAACAGTTAATGATTCCTAATAAAAATCAAAATACCTGCTGCTCCACAATAAAAATTATAGAAAATAAAGCAGGATGTCTTTTAAAGGAAAAAAAAATCATAGGCAGAAGTTCTAGAGTGTTGTCCCAGATAATGTGACATTCAGGTATGAATGACATTGGAAAGATGTTCTTGAAGTTTGCAAACACTCAGATGATACACTCTCCTCACATGTGGTATTTGAAACAGTTAAGAATGTACTTTATTGACCAAAAGATGAATTCTGTTGAGGACTACAAGCAGAAACAGTCATAAGAACCAGGTGGACAAAACTGTAAATCTCAATAAGTCCTGATAACAAGAAGGCAAATGTGTAGCCACCCTTTTGTTATTGTGAGAAAACACCATGACCAAAGCAATGTAGAGAAGAAAGAGTTTATTTTCGTTTCCAGCCTCACAGGGAGAACCTAATGGCCAGGAAGGCATGACAGCACATAGACTGAGCAGGAAGCAGAGAGATCACATCTTGAGCCAAACACAGAAAACAGAGAAAATGAACTGGAAATGGAGTGAGGCTGTACTCCCTCAAAGCCCATCCCTAGTGAATTACTTCCTCCAGCAAGCCTCCACCTTCTAAAGGTTCAACAGCCTCCCCAAGTAATCCCACAAACTGGGGACAAATGGAGGACATTTATTACTGAAACCATCATCATGGCAATGATATAAAGCAAAATAATTATCAATAATTATCTGGGTCTAAAAGTGAAGGCTACATAGAGGGAAACAGAAAAGTGGAAAAAATAAGACATGGATGTTTGAAACTTTTCAATTTTGCATAAAGAAAGACCCAAATCTATCTTTTCGTTTATAATTATAACCATAAGGAAATACAATTTTGATCTCTGATACACAAAAAAGTCGTACACAACAGCACTAAGAAGAAACTATAAGAAAAATCACCATCCAATACAAAATAAACAAATCAATATGTGTTACTTTTAAACAGTATGGTGAATACTTGGCAAGATCCTAACATAAGGCAAGAACAATTTGGATCCATGATGCTTACAAGAGAGGCTTTACCACTAAATAAAGTAGATAGCATACAATAACAGAGGGGGAGATGTTTGTCAGGCACTCACAAAACAAAACAGAAACAGTAACTTCAGAAGGTACACAAAGACAATAATGCTACCCAAGAGAGTCGGTGTGTGTAACGAGTAAGCATTTAAATGAAAAGCATAACACTATTCACCTTCGTCAGTAGAATCGGATTGTGTCAGTACCTATAAAGCAAAGATGTTAAAGACATCAGAGATGTGAACAGAATACTAAACTGTAATGGAAGCCATTAATGCGCTGTATTAGCCCCTGTTAAAAAAATCACCATTAAAATCTACAGATATACTAATTTGACTGTTCTAACAGCAGAAAAAAAAATAAGTGCATGATTTTTCAGAGTTATGACATAACATGTTCTAAATGTTTACCCATTGCTGCAGCAAAGCAAATGCTCAAATTCACAGCTTACAGAGTCTGACTTCTGACTTCCCAAGTCAGAACAACCAACGACTTACACACTCTGCCAATTATGAATGCTTTCTGAACTGTCTGCTTAAAGATTGAATTACAAACTTGTTTTAAAGTAATGGAAATCAGACCCGTGTTATCAACCTTTAAAAGAATGTATCCAAAGAATATACCAACCTGATATACTGTTGTTCAAATTTTTAAAAGTTAATTGAACTCAGCTTTAATGGAAAAGTTAGAACATAACAATATGAACAGGATCATAGTTAGAACACATAAAATATAAATATAAAAATGAATGCAAAAGAAAGCAGAAGAGAATAAAAATTGGCAAATGAGGCAATAAGTCAGTTGGTAAAGTGCTGTCTCTTAACAGAGCACTCATCCCCGGAACTCTGTAAAATAACAGGGTGTGGTGGTGCAGTTTGAAGCCCCAGCACTGAGAAAATAAAGATTAAATGACCCGCAGGGTTCTACAAGCCAGCCTGCCCCCTCTGCTCGGATCAAGCCAACGAGAAGCTTTGTCACAAGTCAGAAACTGCTTGTTCCTGAGAAACAACACCAGAGATTGTCCTTTGATCCCTATGTACATGTGCATACAGTGCATGAGTGTGCATGTGTGTGTGTGCACGCACTCATGCACACACACACACAGTTGGCAAATCAACTATAGTATGGAATTTCTGAAAGCAAGAACAAATTATACAAAAATGCCAGCAAATATAAACATGAAAAGAATAAGTAAACAAAATTAGAACTAAGAAGGAACCTATAATTTTGAAAGGATTTAATAATGGATTTTGCAATATGATTTTAAAGTATTAGTATAAATATAATTACATGAGTATATTTCAAATTCTTCATAGTGAGAATCAAAGACAATAAATGAAAAACTTGTTGGTCAAATGTAAAAAAAGCAAAACCTAAAGATGATTAGTAAAATTTCAAAGCTTAAATAAAAGATAGCATAGGTAATTCAATCATCTTAGCATAAGTAATTCAATCATTTAAATAATAATTTGGTATGAATATTTAAAGATTACCCTAAGAATTTACATGTACACTCTAAAGAAGATCACACCAATAGGTTGCGAAGTAAATGCTTAGACATATCAATCTGCAAAATAATTTGGTAACAGTCAATAAGTGTTCTTGGGATTTAAATATACTTAAGATCCTAGTAATAAAATGATAATTTATTGACATAATGAAGAACATTTAGTCAGGTGTTGCAGTTAAAATTCCTAAATCCTAACAGTAGAGAATAGAGGATTGTGAGCTGGAAGCCAGCTTGAACTACATAGTAAGATCTGTTTAAAAAAAAAAAAAAAGACAATAAAAAGAAACAAAAAGAAAATGTATTTATTGTTGGCATATAGCCAACATCTTATTTTATAATGTGCTGGATACATTATGGAAAAGTCAGTATTTTGACAGTGACATGCTCAGCCCCAATACATGTACAGCACAACCCCTATACTTAAGGTTCAAGGCAGATCATAGAAGAGGAACAATGGTGGAAAGATGGTAAAGACCAGAGGAACAGGATGTCTGGTGCAAGACAGTGTCTTCTTTGTATGACAGGAAAGCTATACTCATGAAAGTTCAACAATATGGCTGTCTAAATAAGTCCTGAAAAATGACAACAGCAATTAACATGCCATGGGGAATAAAATTATCAGGGGGAAATTTTCTCAAGGCTTCACCCCGTGATGAAGAGCTACAGGCAATTAATTGCTGCTAAGAGAGGGAGGGTGAGTCTTCTCTGGGGATGAGCTCCTGATAAATTATCCAATCTCTAGAATAACCCTAAACAGATATACACATGACAACATTAAATGAACTCTGCAGGTCATATTTCTAGATCTCTCTCTCTCTTTCCCCACCCCCTCTCTCTGTCTATCTCTCTCTCTCTGTGTAGATGTGTATAACAATAACAATTAAAAATAAGAGGCCATGAATTTGAGAAAGGGGGCGTAGAGGACTTGAAGGGGGCAAGGAAGAAATGATGTAAACACAGTATTCATATATGAAATTCTCAAAAATTTTAAAAAACTTTAAAATAAATCAGCATTTACCATTATTGATCACCATCATTTCAAAACTATTCTAGGCACGGCAAGCAAAACACATGTACACACAAGTATACCCAGAAGCATAAGGTGTATTCATTAATTTAAAAAACAGGGTGATAGATTAATAATTTTCAAAATAATGTATTTGTTTACCTAAGTAATCTAAAGAAATTAAAATGGCTTTAGAAATCATTGGGTTTAGTAACTCTACTGTTAAGTGATCAAATAAAAATAAATATACAAAAATCAATACTATTCTAAAATAACATTCAATTAAAGTGAATCACTCATGATGCACAATTAGAAAATTAATCTTTAAAATAATTGTGTGTTGCTAGCAGTGAAAATTATAAAATACTATGAGGAAAATGAAAATGTTTTCATGTAAAGAGCATATCTGCACTTAATGTGGAGAAAATAAAATTAATGTAATCCATCAAAGCCCCCAAATAAATTCTAGAACAATGAGTGTAAAACAGTATATTTTGAAAACAACCCAATAGTTTATCAGAGGACTAAGTCAACAACAACAAAAATGAAAGTGCTTAACACTGGGAGCCTGATTAGCGGGATATAAAAAATATATATTTAGCAGCAATAAAGAATAGATGTGCCACAAGCCAACTCTACTAGATTAAAAAGCAAAGTGACACCTGTCCCTAGAGGTATTACAGATGTAGCTGCACGTGTCACATGTGGCAGAGAGGAGAGAGGTTCTGTCTGCGCTCAGTGTTCTGACCTATGACCATCCGAATGATTAGTAGCCTAATATCCCCTGAAAAGAGTGAGCCTGAGATGACCACCAGGCAGGCGCCAGGCAGGACAGGATGGGAAACAGGCTGGAGACTGAAAGGACTCTGGGTGGGACCATTGGCCCCGGGCTCAGAGTGATCCTGAGATAGAGGACCCTCATGAGGGGCCGCTCAGGTACCCCAGATGCGGAGAAAGCCAGAGACAACCACCAGACCAGCGCCATGGAGCCCAAGCAGGGAACCAGCCCGAGATAACAACCAGCTGAGTGCCACTCAGGTCTGAGAGGCAGACCATGCCGGAGATGACCCCTGCCCAGTGCCATAACGCATGAAGGAGGCATAGCACTCTTGAGACCACTCCAATCGAGACCTTGGGTACCACTAAAAGGAGCAAGTGGTAGAGAAATAAAAGAGAAACGGAAGGATGCGGGTACAATGAAGAGAGGCATGACTGAAGACTTAGTGAGGAACAGTTTGATGTGAGTAGCCAGTGATGCCACCTGGGACCTTGGTGGGGTCTTGGCCTATGCTGCCACCAGGGGCCATGTCTGGATCTATGGCCTTACAGCGGCAGGGATCTATTACCACCACCAAAGGCCAGGCAGGCATCTTTTGTCTGGGCTGGCCTCCCTTTCCCCCAGAAATATTGATGTCAGAGGGCTGCGCCGAACTGACGCCAACCCTCACCTGGGCTAGAATCATGAGAGCAGGAGAGCTGGCCCTGCCCCTCACTAGCTACAGCACTCAGGAGAGGAGGGTGGTGGCTGGCCGCACCTCACCTGGGCAGTGCAGTAGAGCTGACTCTGGTTGTGTGGACTTCAGGTAAGATGGCTCAGAGGACATGAGAGCAAGTGGGATGATCAGCTCAGATATCTCTCAAGCCCAGATAACAAGCTTTGAGTTGGTCCACCCCATCATCTACTCCATAGATGAACTCTGGAGTGCATGAAGAGGCCAGTCCAAAACTGCAGGGTCTTCATGGCACAGGGCAACAGCAGGATATCCCAGTGAGGCTCCAGTATCGATAGAGTAGCAGATGCCGAGGCCTCCTACCAGACCAACAAGTCATTTCAGCGAACATTTGCAAGCGAAGGAGAGTGGGCAGAAGGGTAAACTGTGGAACACGCTGCGATACTACAGCTTCTACAATGAGAATTTTTTTTTCTCTGTTGAGAGAAGTTGCAAGGGTGGTGGGCAGCTATGAGGGAAGAGAAGATGAGTGGGATTGGGGGTGCATGATGAGAAATTCACAAAGAACCAATAAAAAGTTTTTAAAAATGATAAAAATAAGAAGCTTGATCCTAAATACAGCCCACCGGAAGAAGTGCTAAAAGAAAGATACAACGGGGCTAGCAGGATGGCTCATCAGTAAAGGTGCCCGCTGCCATGCCTGAGGACCCGAGTTTAATTTCCAGGACCCATGTGACATCCTCTGACATCCATGAGTGTGCTCACATACGTACGCATTCTCGCTGTGAGTTGATCAGCCTGCTTTCTTATAGAACCCAGGACTACCTGCCCAGGAGTGGCGGGGCCCGCAGTGAACTGGGAGCTCCCATATATCAATCATCAATCAAGACAATGCCTCCAGAACTTCCTACAGGCATTTTCTCAACTGAGGTTCCCCTTCTCAGGTAACTCTAGCTTGTACCAAGTTGACAAGAAGACTAAGCAGGAAACATGCCTTTTTGATTAGTGTCATGAAATTAATTCTATCACGTATTACAAAGAAAGTATTCTAAGCTGTTCCTCAGCATGACCTTATCTAACCTTCTCAAAACATCTCTTTGTCTCATTCAAGAATTACAAATTTAATTAGAAATAAATGTTTTAATCATTACATTATTAGTCCATCTTTCATTAAATGTATCTTGCTTTTTGAGGAAAGGGGTAGTAAAGGACAAATGAGCTTTTGTTAAGTCACAGTTCTTACTTATAACAAACCTTATTAACATCCTTTTTCTAGAGAGAGAAAATAAGGTGTGATAACCGTCACAGAAATTTGCGGAAGAGAAGTAGGAAAGAATGTAGAGCCAGAGGATAGGGAAGAACTGTGACAAACTGTGCTCTGAATGACACGACCTTTACAGTCATGAATTCACAGCGGCTGCAGATACCTGTAAAATATCAAGTCGTCAGAATTCTAGTTAGTAGCTGAGTAGTATTCCACTATGTAAATGTGCCACAATTTCTGCATCCATTCCTCTGTTGAGGAACATCCAGGCTGTTTCCAGATTCTGGCTATTATGAATAAAGCTGCTATGAACAGAGTTGAGCAAATGTCCTTGTTTGTGCAGAGCTGCTTGTTTGTCAAGCTGCTTTGTTATTTTTCGAAAAACATGTTTTCACCCTGGCCTTCACCTTGAGATAGAGAAAAGAGGAAGTTTCATCAAGTTCCTTAAAAGTTGTTTGTGTGACTTTGGACTACAATCTGCTATAGGGAAGCAGTCTTAGAAAACAAGTTTGGCAGCTCCACGAACTTCTTTCTTGTATTGATATGACTTGTTTTTGTTTTTCCTATAAAAAGAAAATTGTGGAATAAACTCATGCTGCAGTCTTACTGACAGCCCTCTTGAGCTGATCCCATGTGTAGTGTGACTTGCTTTAATTATTTCAATCCTCACTCCCCACTCAGGAACGGTTCAACTCTGCCAGCAGGCTCTGGCACTTGTTAAATGGTGGGTCATCTTTTGGGTATATGCCCAGGAGTGGTATATCTTGAGGTACTGCTATTCCCAATTTTCTGAAAAAGCGCCAGATTGTTTTCCAATGTGGTTGTACAAGTTTACATTCTCAGCAGCAATGGAGGAGGGTTCGTCTTTCTCCACATCCTTTCCAGTATGTGTTATCACATGAGTTTTTGATCTTAGCCATTCTGATGAGTGTAGGGTGAAATCTCAGGGTCATTTTGATTTGCATTTCCCTCATGAACAACAACACTGAGCATTTCTTTAAGTGTTTCTCTGCCATTCAAGAGTCTTCTGTTGAGAATTCTCTATTTAGCTCTGTACCCCACTTTTAATTGGATTATTTGGTTTGTGGGTGCCTAATTTCTTGGATGTAGGGTTGATGAAGATCTTTTTCCAGTCTGTAGGCTGTCATTTTGTTCTGTTGACAGTGTCCTTTGCTTTATAGAAGCTTTTCAGTTTCAGGGGGTTTCATTTATTAATTGTTGATCTTAGAGCCTGAGCTGTTGGTGTTCTGTGAAACTTCCAGGCAAATGGATGGAACTAGAAAAGATCATCCTGAATGAGGTAACCCAGAAACAGTAAGTCATGTATGGGTATACACCTATTTATAAGCAAATATTAGGCATATAATATAAGATAACCATACTAAAATCTATAGACCTAAAGAAGCTAAACAACAAGAAGGACCCTAGGGAGGATGCTTAAATCTCTTTCAGAATGGCAAACAGAATAGACACCAGAAGCGTTGGAAGAGAGGGAACAGGATGGGAATGTACTAAAGAAGGTCCTCTGAAAGGTTCCACCCAACAGAGCATTGAAGCATATGCTGAGACTCACAGCCAAACTTTGGGTAGATGCAGGGAGTCTTTATGGAAGAACTGAGGAGGGAGATAGAAGGACATGCGGGGGACAGGAGCCCCACAAGGAGACCAAAAAAGTTTTAAAAACCTGAGCCTAAGGCGTCCTGGAGAGACTGTTGCACCAACCAAGGACTATGCATGGAGAAGACTTAGACCCCTGCTCAGATGTAGCCAACTGGCAGCTCAATCTCCATGTGGGTTCTCAAGTAAGAGGTGCAGGGGCTGTCTCTGACATGAATTCAATTGCCTGCTCTTTCATCACTTGCCTCTGCCAATGTGGCCTTGTCAGGCCATAGAAGAAGAGGATCCAGGCAGTCCTAATGAGACGTGATCAGCTATGGGTATACGGCAGAGGAGGAGAACTCCCCCTTCCAGTGGAGTAGGGCAAGGAGATGGGAGAAGAGGGAGGGAGGTTGGGACTGGGAACAGTTGAGGGAGAGGGTTTCAACCATGATATATAATGAATAAATTGTAAAAAGAGGAGAGAGAGAGAGAAAGAAAAAAGAAAAGAAAAGAAAAAGAAAAAAATCTTTAAAAAAGAACTGTAGGTAGTATGAGGGACCAGCTCCACACCTAACTGAGGCAATAGGCATTGATACACAATGGATCCTTCTCCAGGGATGGGGCAACTAGTTAGTTTTCAATGCTCCATGGACAGCCCTGAATTCATGTATATATGACTTCACTAAATGGACACAGTGGTTCGTTTTAAAAAGAAAAGGAAAGAGGGAGAGAGAAGGAGAGGGCATGAAATTGGAACAGGGAATGTGTTGGAGATGCCTGAGGGGACTTGGAGAGGGACATGGGGAGTTTAAGATAATCGTATCTCATTGTATACATGTATGAAATTTTCAAAGAATAATTTTTAAGCACTTTGAAAAAGAATTTTAGCACTAACAAGAAGAAGGCAGAAATTCCCTGAAGAAAATGAGACCTAATTGTGAGTTAGGATGAAACAAAATCCTTAAATAGTCTGCTAGTTGTCAGATAAAAGATAACAATGATTTTCCATATCCCTCAAAGAAAAATAAGCAACTGACAAAAATAAATTAGAATTTAGAAAAAAGAAGTAACCATAAGATTAAATTTGATTCTGGAGCTACATCATTGACGGTATTAACTAGTAATGAATCTTGAATGTCACAAAAGTGATCTGCCAGGAAAAAAAAATGTAACCAAATGTTCAAACAGTGGCTCAATGGTAACAAGAGTAAGCAATCGCTTTTCTTATTAAAGTTGAGGCCTGCTCTACAGGAGGGAACTTATTCCTGAAACTGTAAACCTAGTCAAAATCTCACGACTGGGAAGGTCATGGGCCCTTGAGGGGACCAACTGTTGTTGTTCTACTAAATTGTGATGTTGACAAGCTGCCTTCTGAATATTTATGGCTCTATACATTGCTTAGTGCAGCTCCCAGCCTTCACCACAGAAGTTTCTCTTTGCAGTTTAAATGGAGAGATGTACAACTGGCATAACTTTACACATATATGAAAATTTCAAAGAATAAGAGATATTCCAAGTATTTCATTCTACTTCTTTCTATTATTTTCTTGTTTTTATTTGATCATGAAGCTCACCTAAATTATTTTAGCACAATATATAGACATCCAAGTTTTTGTCTTAAAAATATAAGGAGATCTTCCAGTATGATATAATATCATGTGTTGTTTTCTTTTTATAATTTGTAAATTTAACTACTGTGTGGCAAAGGAGAATTAAGATTTCCCACGACCAGTTTTATACAATCTTGACAAATCTTTGTAACCATTTTAATTGTACCATTTTAATTTGCTGAAAACATGTCAGAAAATTTAGAAACATATGTAGATTACGTGTTTTCAGATTTGATTTGATTCTTAAAAATGTATCCTGTATTATATCCTTGCCAAATCACAATCTATGCTCCGGTCCACAAGAATAAAATGGCATTTTCTGAATGAAGATCAAAATTCTCAATGATGAGTGTACTTATCTTCCTGAAGCAACTGTGCAGCAGCAAAGCACATAACAAATTATCCTGCTCTGTGCTATCACCTCCATATACTATACTTTTCTGTTTCTCTAACTCAAAGTCTTTAACACTAAATAGATAAGAGAATCGCAAATATAGCCAGGCCTAACTTTGCTTCTTTAATTAGTCAACTCTCTCACTGTGTTAGGGATCAAACTCAAGTTATAATAGGCCAGGCAGGGGCTCTCGGAATGAACTCTGCCCCAACCCTGCGTTTTGCTTTACCTTTATTCTATATCTCATCTAGAGATAACTGCTCAAGGATTTGTTTATTTTTTTATTAAGAATTTTAAGGAAAGTAAGGAAAGGATTTACATCTTCACAGTCTACTGTTATTTTCCTGTGCCCTACATGAACCCACTGAAATAAAACAAAAATAATCAAAAAACATAAAAACCATACTTCAGGCAAGAACATTTATGTATCTCACACTATATCTCAAGCTAATTAAATCTTCTTCACTTCTTCATATGAATTAAACGTAATATTGGTTGGATAAAAAATTAAACCAAAATTTGAGATAATAAATATCCTTGGGGTTGGGGATTTAGCTCAGTGGCAGAGCACTTGCCTAGCAAGAGCAAGGCCCTGGGTTCGGTCCTCAGCTCTGGAAGAAAAAAAAAATCCTTAACTTTCTCAATTTTTTCTTTTTACAAGTTAGGAGATTTCATTGAAAGATAACCATTGAACTTTAAAAAGGTTTTCTTTGTAACCCTTCCAACTGCACATTCAGGAAATATTCGTGGATTGCTTTGTGGTTTGGAGTTCCTAACTCTAAATCATCTCCTTGACCCTCTGCCCTTCCTTGCTTTGGGGAGCAATATAAGTTCTTCTGTTTTCTGCATAGGGCTATTGAATCATTGTCTGGGTTGCCTGTAAAGTGGACCTATAAAGGAAATGGAGAGTTAAGTATTTAATTATTGTAAGGTTTACAGCCAGAATGTTCTGGCAATCAACTAAGCTAGCTGATTTATCCAAAAGAGAAATTAAAGAAATCACAAGACAAGTCTAACCTCTGTATTTCTGACCATCATTCAAAGTATAGCTCAAAGCAGTGTGCTGAATGAGCATTTGCTCATAATTAGGATATATAAGGATCTGAGACTGGAGCTTATCTAACTGTTGGTTTTACTTCTCCTTTCCATTACTTGCACAGAAACAGAAGGAACGCCTGTTACCTAAGAGCACTGGCTACCTGCATAGGCTCTATAAAGCATTTCCCCCACAAACAACTGCTTCTTCCATTCTTATTGCAGCAAGAAAGAGACACAGCAACCATAACTGCTACCATCATCATTTAATGTCCTGGAGGAACTAATGGCCTATTTTCCTGTTATTGAAATACAAGAGCTCAAACATTCTTTGATTCTAAACATCACACCAAGAGGCCTGTTTATCATGGGAAGTTCCGAGGAGTTAATGTGATTATGTATATGAAGGTGCTTTCTAAATTAAAAAATAATGGAGGAAGGGAAACGTTATATCTGTATTAATTTTTATGCCGCTTTGGGGAGATTCAATCAAATGAGAATGCTTTGTTAGCGCTAATCTAGTTTCAATGTACTGTCTCTAAGTGGCGTATGTTATACAGGAAATTGTTCCACATTAGGATTAACCATCACAGTTGACAGCAATTTTGCGGTTCTACCATGCTTCCTTACTAATTCCAGCTTTGCTTTATTTTCCCTCCCGTTTCTTATCAAATGACAGTGATTAAGCTTACTCGTCTTAGTCTCATGTACACAGACACACACACACCTACACACGGCATGATTTCAAGCAGTGCTATTTTTCTTTCCCTTTGAGTACTCACATCACAGCACGCAAGCCAACAGACTGATTACCTCTCTCTAAGACATACTCATTCCAACATACCCATAGGACCCTAAAGCATTTTACAGTTGGTACAGCAGTTTCCTTCTTTTGCAAAGAGAATTAACAATGATTTTTTTTTCTGAAAATCTGGAGACTCAAAAGCTCAAAAAAGACAATTCTTCAAACCATTTGTGTCCCAGATATCTAATTCTTTTTGTAACTTTCCACAGAATCTTCTCCATAATTTCATTCATTTCTCAAACCATAAAGCTCACACTTTGCAAAATTTCAATAGCGTTTTCCTGTATGCTGAGTCAGACAGCTTTAAGTAATACAATCACTTCATCAAAACACAAATAGGCATTTAGCAAACACTTTCCCCATCCTCATTTTGCCCTGAAATCTGTGGAACCCAAGGACTCAGTTGTTCTCTAGTGCGTGTGTGTGTGTGCACACACACACAGAGCATAATCTTTATTAGGAATTGCTTGCAAAGTTCATAAAATAAATTACACTGAATAATTATGCTGTTGTTTTTGAAAGCACCGTCTAGATTCATGTTCGTGTTTCACGTACTGCAGTCCTAGTGTTGTTGTTTCACAACATTTATTATCTTTCATGTTTTGATAATTTCATGTGAAGACTTTGCTTGAGATAATATTTACGAAAATATAACAAAATCACAACTCCCTTTCTATTCAAATACAACACACTTCCTCAAATGAAAAGTCTGTTTTTCAACCATTCATGCTTTTAGTTTCTGCATGTAATGAGCTAAACAAGACTTGTTATTTGGAAATAAATGAAATTTAAATGATGAAATCGCTACTATATTTATATTTTTATTTTTATATGTTATTCATCATCTTGATCATCAGCCATGTATAATATGGTATAGGTCTTTTTTGTTAGAGAAGTTTGATGGTTGCATGTTAGGATGAATTTATATTTCTGTCTCTTGTCCGGTACGTTTTCGCTGTTTTCTTGACAGCCCATCTAAGTATCGGGCCAATCTTGCCTCCTTCCATCTTTTCCCATTTGTTCCCTTCTATTGTCTCCACCTGTTCACTCCCTTTTTGTTCAACTTTATGCTGTGAAGTTTAAATTGGTAACATAATAAGTTAGTTTTAATATTTAAGTATTAGGTTTTCTCTCAGTTCTGATGGAAATCTGCTACTCACTTACCAATTTCCTGCATATGATCTGCTAACCTGGAGAGCAGATGCTATCCACACAAACTATTTTAAAGGGGTGCTTGGTATTTTCAACTTATAACTCCTAGAAAAGTAATACATAATTGCAGAAAACAAAACTAAACAAAAAAAAGTATGACTAAGTTCTGCAATATTTTAAGTCAATATTAAACTTAGGTGAAGTGTGTTTTTTTTTTTAAGTCACTTTAAAAATCTTTTTTAAATGAACCAAGTTGTGGTGGTACACAACTTTAATCCCAGCCCCCAGGTTGCAGAGGCAGGTGAATCTCTGTGAATTCAGGTCAGCCTGGTCTACAGAGCTAGCTCTAGGACAGCCAAGGATACACAGAGAAGCCCTGTCTACACACACACACACACACACACACACACACACACACACACACACACACACACATCCTTTAGAAATGATTCTAATACCTTTTTATCTAGTCTCGCACTTCTGTTGTTTTCTGACCCCCTGTTGCAGTACTTTCTCTTGAGAGATGTGGTCAAACATCTGTTCATTCCAGAAAGGACATCAGTAACAGACCAAGGAAACTATTTCTCCCCAGACTGGCTTGATGAGCTAGTAAGGAGCATGAGTGACATGGGTCCCTCAATACATAAAAGCCTCCACAATACACAACTGCTAGGAGAGCAAGGAACATACCCCCCTTACCACACCAAGAAAGATTGCCCTATTGGTTTCTCTCCTTGCATGCCAGCCTCAGACAGATCAATCTCAACCCCATTTCTTTTTCTGCCATAGCAGTGGGCACAGAGCTGCTTCTCACTGACTCATGCTTGGCTCCAGCAGCCTGTTTTGGTATTGGTTACAGTGTGTGATGTTTTTCCCCGGGGAAGTGAAGAAACAACATCTATTGAAAAAAACAGAGTAACAACACCAGACCAAAGAAATGATTTCCCATGTCTAGCTTGGTTTGTCAGTGACAAGCATAGATAAACTAGGTAGCTCATCGCCAAAGAGCCCACCCCAACACGAAAAATGACTAATGGAAGTTGCATCAAGGGTATTCTGCCTGGTGAATGTTCTGGCAATTGTTCCACAGAACAGTCTCCTCTCTAAATAACGTTTTTGCTACTTTATAATTTGAGCGGCTGTGAGTCTTGTAAGTTTCATGAACTCCCTGAGTCTTATGAGCTTTCCTCTTTCCTCCAGGAGGGAATGTTACAGTTCAGACAAAAGCGTTACACAACCCTCTGAGAAAGTTTTTGAGAGGTGATTCCCTACATCACAGATTTCTATACTCTGTGGAGAGCCACAGAAGGATACTTAACATTGTCCCCACTGCACAGGGACTGCATTTAATGAATCATACTCAGGTGCCACATACAGCTCAAAATATGTTATCCATCTACTTATCTACATATTTTTAAAAAGCAGAACACAGTGAGCAAAACAGCATGGTTAAACTTAAGAATTCAGAAAAAAATGTAAGAGTTAAAGGATCTGGTGTTGAGTCTCACAGAAGCATTTGTCCTTTATCATCTCAGAAACAGAAAGAAAAAATGGAGCTAATTATTTTTTCTATTCTCTCTATAGATATTATTTCATTACTAACAACATCATTTTCATATGAATGCATTGGATTCGGTGAATTGGAGTCAAGTCATGTGGAAGTCGGCTTTGTCCAAGAAACAAAAACTCAGAGGTATTCACTAATCACAACCCAGTTGTTTGTCATGCTCAGTGATGATGCAGTCTCAAGACGATTGTACCTTAAATGCAAAGTAATTTCCCATAATATTCTGGTAACAGTACTACCAAAAGGTGAATCGAATTAGAAAAGATCTTTATTTATGTATTAAAATTATCTTTATAAATGTGAACACTAATCTAAAGGTCACAGTTTTAATAGTAAACATTTAAATGTATGTTAAAGCTGCTAGCTCTCCTTTATTCTATAATTCACCTGTTCTGTGATGGATAACAGATAAGAAAGTTATTGTGGGAAACTAAAAAAAATACCACTGTATAAATGATACAATATGCGAGTGGAATCGCATGTATTACCCAGATGTCTTAGGAAAGAGCCACTGCCTATAACAAATGTGTGTGAACCTACGGATTAGTAAGACATTACCAAACACTCTCTTTGATATATTAAGTCATGTGTTATAGTTTATGTTTTCTACTTTGTGGACTCTTCTTTCTTCCACCCTTCCCTACCCCCTTTCTTCCACCATTTCAAACCCCCTAATAGTAGATATGAGAGAAAAAGGATAGAGAGGCAAGGAAAGAGATCCCTAAATAAAGTCAGGGATCAGAAAGGGGACATCATTATCGTTAGACTATTTTCTGGTGAGTAGGGGCAGAAATAGTTCTGAGTTCCTTGGGGGCAAGTTTGATCTTCGCCATCAGGATAGCTAATTTCTTTTTCTTCTCATTTCTTTGCACACAACTACTTGGCAAACCATGACCAACCGCAACCAATAGCATCCAACCACCAAACATCAATCCACAATGTCTATGGGTTGCTAGCATTTACATATCCTCTGAAAATTCCCCCAGAATTCCAAATGTCACACAAGCACAGAAACTATCTGTGGCTAGCAAAACTATGCCTCTGCTAAAGCACAAGGCAAATCATAGTCAGCTGCTGAGAAGCAGCCCCATAGTCCCACACTTGGGATTAAAATGAAAACATACTGTTTTAATATCTCTGCGGTTTTTAAAGACTCCAAAATTCTCACTACAATGTATAATGCATTTATATAGATCAATTTTCCTATCATTTCCACTCAGAAAAATGTGTCTGTGTGATATATATACATATGGTTAGCTAGTTTTATATATATCATATATATTTACATATATCCGTATATATATATATAACTATATAGTTAGTTGAAGATAACCGAGGGCTCAATTAAATTTAGTAAATTTCACATTCTCAAGTTATACACATGTTTGTTTAAAGTAAAAAGCACCTGTACTAGATAGAATGTTTTGAAATAAACAAATTACATTATGACACATAGACATATCTAAAAATACATGTTACTTTCCTCTTTGAAAATTAAGCACAAAAGCCACAAGTTAGCAGGCCCAGGATACATACATTTTCATGTATACGCTGAAATTTTCATAAATTTTTAAAGATTACAGATAGAACAGTATAACATTGGACATTATGATGCATCTTGGTTTTGAGGCATATGTTAAGAACAATCAGTAATAAAAATATTTCTTAAGCTTTTCTATTCATAACTCTTCTCTAAAAGTATTCTCATCTTTTAATGCTATTTCTATATTAAAAGAGGAAGACTTGGGGACGGAAAAGAAAAAAAGGAAAAACTGTGAGAAGTCATGCTCTATTTTTTGTTGGTTTGTTTGTTTTTCCAGAGAGAGGGGTAAGGAAGGTGGGAGGGAAGAACAGAGAGACCGGGACAGAGAGATGAGAGAGACTGAGGCTGGTTCTATGTATCCAATCACCCTCAAACTACTGAGGTACAGGACTCTCCTGCCTTAGTCTCCAGAGCAGCCGGGGCAACAGGTTCGCCCTGCAATAATACCTAGCGCCAAAGTACTGGTTTCTGGAAGTTGTAGGCAGAAGCTTAATTCATATTTATTTTAAGAGAAAACTTACGGGTTCAAAAATAATACTGAAAAGCCACGAAGACCGAGGGAATGTGCATCTGCTGCCGGTGGGCAAGTGTTTCGAAGGTGAAGTTGAGAATGAGGAAAACACTCAGGGCTGCTTTGCACTTGGCACAGGATCTTACTGAAAACAAAGGCTTGACAGCTATCTTGGCTGGATCTCACCCAATGAGGCAGGCAGAGCCTGGGATATTGTTCTCTAGTTACAGGGTTAGTCATTAACCAAGGTGCCCCAAACCAGGCCAGAACTCGGATCTTTTGACGAAACTAATTCTGGGACATCATCTTTTCTCTCCAGGCTAGTCACAGTGAGTTTCAACTGTGAAAAACAAGTCTGGGTGGTAAAAGAATGTATTTTCTTGTTTGGCGTTTATTCTCTTTCCCTCTCTCTCCTGTCCCCTTCTCCCCAACCTTTCCTTCTCCATTTGGTTTACTTTACAGATCGTCCTTTCACACACTAATCATCAAAAACAATTCATGTAAAGGAACAGGTCACATGCGCAGCAAATACTTTTAAATGCAGTTTATTGTCAAAATAAATAAATTAAGCACGCCAGCTATTTGGAGATTACTAACAGATAAAAGTTTTATTCCAAAATATGAAAATATGTGTTACCAAATACTTTTTTCCATCACCATGTAATCCATTTTCAGAAAGGAACTCAATAAAATTATTGACTTCATGGGGGGAAAAAAATGAGTAATCCTGGTGGTAGTAGTTTGAATAAGATGTTCCCCATAATCTCCAGCATAGGAATCCTTGTTCCCTCGCTAGTGATGTTCTTCGAGGAGGCTTCGGAAGTGTGGCCCTATCGGAGGAGGTATTTCTAAGGAAGTTGGCTCTGAGAACTTAATGCTGCACATAGCTTTGAGTTCCCGCTCTCTGCTTCCTGCTCATGGCTCAAGATGTGAGTCCTCAGTTTCTGCTGAGCAGCCTTACTTATCTGCCACCTGCCGCTTCCCTGCTCTGCCATCGTGAACTCCTTTCCCTATGGAACGGCAAGCCCAAATTAATCCTTCCTCCTATAAGCTGCCTTGGTCGTGGTGTTTTATCTCAGCAAACACACAACGGCTATAAAATAAGCAAATCGCTTTGCAGCCTCTGCTTATTGCGCCGGCGGTCCCCATCTTTAACCAATGCTCCACTCAAGCCTTTTAGGTAGCCTGAGGTAATCTTACGAAGACACCGTCTCCGTGTTCTTCTATTCAGCGATCCACGCAAGTTTCACCGAGTATATATCTCGTGCTGCTTTACTTTAGACGTAGGGTTCACAGCTGGACACTGAGATGCGCTTGTGACGCCAGCACTCAGGAGGCCAATATTGGGTTAAACCGGATTGAAGACCTCTATCTCAGAACAACAACAGAACAGCCAGGAGGTCCCTAACCTCCCCTATCAGTGGTCTTGGGGAGGGGCATGTGTGGAGAAGGGGGAAGGGAAGGTGGGATTGGGAGGGGAGGAGGGAGGGGTTTTTGGGGAGGGATCCAAAGTGAATAAAGTGTAATTAATAAAAAACATAAAAAATTGATTTACATACGACCCTTCCTTTTTCCCCATCTTAGGTGCATTTTTCCTTTAGGGAAAGAAAATCCTTGCTATGCCACTGATGCTCTGATGGGTTCTGTCTCACGACGGAGAGGAACGTGTTCGGGATACCCGGTGCCCCGGCCGGCTCACCGACGCGCACCAGACGTGCAGAAGCAGCGACCCGGAGCGCCGTCTGGCTTGCGCCTTCAGTTCTCTAGTGGGAAAAGGCCTTCCTTAAATTCGGGGATTAAAACGCTAATTAGTCACGTCACAACCGACGTGTGCAGCCTTCCTGCCCGGGAGCGGTTTGGGCTCGAGGGGGTGGGGATGGGTGGGGGACCCTGCGGAACCTCAGGAGCACGCGTCACCTGCCTGCCACCGGGGCGCTCAGGCCGCCGACCCGCCCCGGCCGGCTCCCTCCGCGGCGCCGCGGTGGCCGGAGCGGACTCGCCGGGGGCGGCGGCGGCGGCGGGACCGGGTCCCACCTCCGGGCTCCGAGCGGCTCGCTCCTCGAGGAGCGGGGGCGGGCGTGTGAGCCGGAGTCGCTCCCCATTGGCCGCGCCCGCCGGGCGTCCCGCCCTCCGATTGGGCGGCCCCGCCCCCCGCCAGGGCCGCGCTCATTGGCGGGCGCCGGCCGAGTGGGCGGGGCGCGTCCCTCCGGTTCTTGAGCGAGCGCGCCCGGCGGCGGAGTAGGGGCTGAGGCGCGGGAGCGGAGCCGCGCGGCGGCGGCGGCGGCGGCGGGCGGGCTGCGGAGGTAGGGAGCGCGGGGGGGGGGGGGCGCGGGCGGCGGGGGACCCGGCGGGCGTCCCCCTCACCACGCCGGGGAAGGGAAGGGCGGAGCTCGCCGCAGCGCCTCGGCCGGCCGGCGGGGGCAGCGAGCTGCGGGCGCGCCGAGCCCCGCGCCGTCCTGTCAGCCGCGGCCGCCACACTCGGAGCCACACACACACACACACACACGCACAAAGAGCGGCGCGGCGGTGCGGGGCGGCTCGGCCGGGCCCGCAGCGCCCGGGCCGCGCAGACAATGCGGCGGGGCCGCGCTCCGCGACGCGCCAGCCGGGGGGAAAAGTTTGCGGCTCCGTCGTCGGGCAGGGCCCGGCCGGGCCGCGGCTGGGGGAGCCGGCGTCGGGACGGGAGCCCGCGAGCCCGGCGCCTGCGCGGCCGGAGGCGTGAGGACAGCCTTTAATACTTTTTTTTTTTTTTTTTTTTGGAGCGGGCGGGGAGAACAAATGCGAGCGCGGCCGGGCGAGCGGCGCTGGCGTGCCGCCGACGCGGGGCCGGTCTCCGTGGGAACCTTTCGGGGGGCCGGGGCTGCCCTCCTCCTCCCCTCGCCTCCCCTCCTCCCCGGGGCCTGGCGGGGGGCGGGGTGGGAAGGTCGCCGGGGCTGCGCTGCCGGCGGCGGCCGCTCGGCTTGACCTTGGACCGACGATTGCACCGCTCAGGTCGCCCGGTGGGGGCGATCCGGGAGGGAGGCGGCAGCCGCTCCGGGAGTCTCGTTAGTTTTGAAATGTGTCTCCGAGGGAGATTTCTTTCCTTTTTTTTTTTTTTTTAAATTCTCTTTCCTCTCCCTCCCCCTTGCCCCGAGCCTCCCCGTGGTGCGGAGAGTTCTGAAGTGCTAGGCCGGGGTGTGTTTCCAGGCACCCGGGACTCACCCTGCAGCTGTCCTCAGAAGTAACTTTTCGGTCGGATGGCTGAAAAACACCAGACCCTTAAAGGTCATCCCGAGTGAAAAAGAAGGTATCCATGACTTTTGTTTGCAGTCCTTAAGTCTGGTCCACCTTGCTCCCGCTGTTTGAGGTTCCTGGGGCCGGGACAGAACCCGTCCTAAGTGAGGGTGAAGTGGCAGGTGCCCCCCCCCCCCAGCAAGCCATTCTCCCGCTCAGTTTGGGAGGATCATGAAGTATTTATTCTGGCGAGGAGGGAGTGAACAGGGCAAAGGATGTGTTTATGGCCTTGGTTTCTGTGTCGCTACTCCAGACTAAAAAGTTTTGTGGAAGGGTGAGGTGTTTGGGTGCCGGTGCCGGTGGTGGTGGTGGTGACAAAGAAGGAGAAGAAAACTTCATCTGTAATCCAAGTAAATCTTAAAAGTAATGTAAATCTCCCTTGCGGGCGGGCACAGTAGCGATGCTAGTACATCTTGATCTAATTTTAATGAAGGATTGAAAATAGCCACTGTGTTCGTATCTCTGAAGCCAAGTCAGCTCACTTACATAATCTTCTTTGTTGAGATGTGTTGGTGCTGTGTATAATTCGGAAGAATAATTAAAAGGTTTGTCCTGACATTGTCATTGAACTATTGTCATTTCAGATTGATACGTAAAGCAATGAAATCTTAACTTTTGGTTATCGTAATGACTGTTTTTTCCCCCCCATTAAAAGTAAAGTCAAATCTTTTCATGAACGGAACTCTTGTAAATACTGCATGTATGCTTTGTCAGCAGTGTAGGTGTTTGCTCTGTAAGTACCACAATTTTCTCCCGTTGTGGGAGTGCTTCTTAGATGTCAGGTGCTCCATGGAACTTAGAAGCTTGTAAACAATGTGAGCTTGTAAGTTAGATATTCAACAAACATTTGCTCACTAAAATACCCAGTGCTCAGATAAAAATAATTAAAAATCCTTAAATTATCACCATGCTTTGCTGGAAAGAAGGGAGATGTCAAAGAAAGGATGTACTGAAAAAGTAGGTTTAATTCTTGTGTCTAGCTGAAAGTTCATAGCTTAAAATAGGGGTACATATTTACAGACAACTGGAAGTGTTTCTAGGAGAATGATAACAATGTTGAGTTAACATAATACATTTCATGACCTAGTTTTATTTGAACATGAGCCTTTGAAGAGGTATGTTTCTTAAATAATCAGTACCTGTTTGCATTGATTGGATGTCTAATTAAATGTCCTAATCACAACTATAATATTTCACTTGAGTGCTACCTCATTTTTAAACTCATTTAGAAAATAACATGAGCTCTTTCAATTTATTTGTATGAAGGAATATTTTTAAAATCAAGTAAATTCTTCAGCAAGAAAAAAATTATCTCAAGTCTTATAGCAAATGTAAATTAAACACCAGAAATAGCATCTTGCCAAGGTCTTTGCTGTAGGTGTAGGAAAGAGCAAATGTAGACTACAGGAGACCTGTATAGTTGTGATAGACTTATTAACATTTGGAAGCTGGGACACTTACTGCAAGTGGGGTGGCTTTATTTCAAAGTAATTGCTGAACCTAGAACCTAACGTTGGTTAACTGTGTGTAACACTGTTAGCTCCGTAATTATGTGTTCTTTAGTCAGAATTCCTGGTTGTACCCCAGTGTCAGAGTTAGGAACAGTATATCTCAGGGTGTGCTTTTTATAAACCAATCTCAAAATTCCCTCTTGGAACCTGTAAAGTTTCAGGCCACTAAGCATCTCCCATTCTTAGAGAATCAGAATGTTTGTGAATGGAATCTGAATCTGTATTCAGAATCTCCTTTCAGTTTGAGAGCTAGTCACACAAAATTGTAAGAATTTGTGTTTTTATCCTTGCCAGTGTTATAATAACTAGTGTTTTCTTTTAAGATGGATTCTCAGATGCTCATTGCCTAATAATTTCTCCTATGATACCAGACATGATCTCCTCTCTCATCTTCTATCTTTGCAAGTCAACCTAGTTAAGGACTGTAGAGTATAACCAGAGCTCACAGACACGTCCTCTCTGTCCTGTTTGTGGGAGTAACCTAGTGTACTTACTACATTACCTAAATTTCAGGCTAAAGGTTTAGAATGGACCCTGGGATGGCAGCCTGAGAGACTATCACCAGAATGTTCAGTGAAGAGCTGTCCATTTAATCCCCTTTAACACTCACACTTGATTTTTGTTGACAAGCTTATATAAAGTCTTCTGTAAGTTCTATATGCAGATGTTCCCCAACTTGTGAAGATTTGTCTGTTTATTGAAAAAAATAGAAAGAATGTAAAAGAGAAGTTCAAAGAGTAGGCCGAGGAGTCCATGAGACCTGACTCCAATCCTGGCATTTACTGCCCACCACGCAGTGTCGGGCATACCCCCTGACCTGTGCTTTCAAAGATGAGGGTGACGGTGTCTGCCTTTTAGGAGTTGTTTTGAAAATTATGCAAGATTATATATTAAAATGCCATCTGCCAGTAAATGAGCACATTGCATATAGTCATTAGATGTAATTTTTAATTGTAACTTTTTCAATTTTCCTTTTTAGCCCTGGAGAGTCACTGAAGAAGGAAAGGAGGAAGTACACACCGGATGAGCTAAGTAGGTGTGAACACAATGGAAGGTCACACTACTGAGTAATAGTTGAGCAGAGGGCAAGAGTGTAGAGGAGGATACAAACTGCAGTGGGGGCTACTAACCTGGGTTCTGTGGTATAGCTTTCTGGCCCAGGTGCTTCCTCTGCTCTTACTCCCCTTTGTACCATTGTATTTAGCACTTAATTATATACTTTCTACGCTCACTTTGAGAAGCACTGATTACGTAGTCTGCTTCAAATTTTGAATTCTGACTTTAGATTTGAGTATCACTTATTCTCAACTTTCTGGGCTTAAGGATAGCAGCTGTTTTTCTTATAGAGAGGTGGAAGGGGTCTAGCTCTTAGAATTATTGCAGGGAATAGGTGTCTGCCCATGATCCTAGAAATGGATACAGAATCCAGCTTCAGATTTGCTTTCTCATACAGGTATTTGCCACCAAAGAACGGGTTCTGGCCAAAGAGGCTCCTACCTGGGAACATACTGCATTACCTGTGCTTAGCATTGAGATGCCTATAAGTGCTTTCTTTAACATCAGGTCATTTGCTCCTTAAAGCAGCCCATTAAAATGCTGTCAACATAAGTGAACAGATTGCAGTCAAGCACCTCAAATCCTTTCTCCTCATCTCTCTTCTCTATTGGTTATCAATAAAAGGAGTTCCATTCTGCTCAAAAAACTATCTCTTAGAGGTTTAGGAACAACTAGCCATTGTGGCTTAGCTCATTGGTGATGTCTTCTGTTGAACCACACAGAATCTAACCATTGTTCATTCTCTAATTATTCTTGGACAGTTCTCAGAATTAACCTCTTAAAACTCACTCTCCTTGAGTTCATATCGTAGCCACACCATTTAGCCAATTATAACCTAGTTGTAAAGTCTTAATGAAAGCGTGTGTACATGATTGTATAAACCAAGCCAGGTTGCTCTACTTTCCTGATCCTTGAAAGGATCGGCCAGATGATCCTACAGTAAACATCTTTTCATTCTGAGGTTCTAGCACATTTTGATCTTGGATAGTTGGTATGGGATTGAGTATTCCTGAATGCAAATGTTGTTATGAGAACTCGATGTTTCAGGACCTGTTCTGTCTCAGAGATAGATAAATATAAAGTTCATTTTAAAATTCCATATACCTTTTCTGGAATGCCTTTTAATCAGAAGAACTCAAAAAATTAGATGATGGACAAATTAAATGCCTGTTGATAGGTATTAGGAACCCCCCCCCCTCAAAAAAAAGAAAAGAAAAAAAAAGTGTCTACATTATCCTTGCAAATCATTTACTATGGTAAAATAGTAGACTATCATTCCTCACTATTGATTGGGAGTAGAGAGCAATTGGTGCCAGGATTCGATTCACCCCTTTGTAGATGCTAAAATCCGTGACTGTTAAATCGTTTATAGAAAGTAGTGTAGTATACGAACATAACCCCCACGCATATTGTATTTTCTGAAGCCATCTAGATGATTTATACCTCGTGTAATGTAGTACCTTGTAAGTAGTTGCTGTGTTGTGTTGTTCAGGGGGTATGATAAGATAAAAAGTCTGTGTAAGTGTAACATAAATGAAATTATTTGCTCAATTTATTTATTGAGACAAGGTGTTGCTGTAACCCAGTCTGGACTGGAACTCACTGTGTGGTCGATGCTGTCCTTGAATTTGTAATTCTTGAAGGTCAGCTTTCCAAATGCTGGAATTCTGAGGCATGTGACCATGGAGCTTCTCATACTTTTTACACACATATTCACTCTTGATCCACTAGAATGTGAAAAACCAATGGTATTTTATATTTCATTTTTATTGACTAATGCTGAGTAATACCTGGCTCTGTGTTCTTTTTTGAATCAGTGCATAACTAAAAGTCATAGATGGAAAACTCTAGGCTAGGTACAAGTTGACTGTCTACTAATCTGGCCGTTGAGTATTGTAACACTGCATCTGTATGTAGGTATATCACATGCACATTACACTTAAATTAAGGATGTCCTGAAATTATGAGATGCTATTATACATTGACCAGACTTTAGGGATACCTCTTTAAAGTGTGTTGACATTTAATTGACCTTTGAAGGTTCATTCTGTTAATCATACTCAAAGTGCTAAAGCTATGGTTGACTGCTTTGGAATTTTTACATTCAGTCGTGCTTAGCATATAAATTCCCTGGCATAATTTGCTGCTTATTTAGAGAAAGTTTCCTTTCTTCTCTGAAAATGTGAGTTGTGCTTGTGTTTTGTTTTGTTTTTAAAACTTTGCTTCAGGCTAGATAATGATAGAGGTTTAAGTCTTTTCCTGTCATTAGTTGTATGGGGTATTGCTTTTTTCATACACAAGTAATGGAAATTGCTGCTTGCCTAAATGAAGAGTATGTTTATTCATGCAAAACTAGACTTCTTCAAGGCACAGTGTTAAAATTTAAACAAATTTAACACTTAAAATTGCGTATTTTTCAACAAACTTTTAAGAGCCTTTCAGGTCTATTATTGTGGACGAAACTATCAATGAAACAAATGTTTTTTTATTGAACAAGAATTCAGAAGAACTATTTTCATAGTAAATTGTATTTCTTGAATTATTGTGAGTATAATTTTATTGTAATCACACTCTTTGCAAAAACACAAGAAATCTATTTTTTTTTAAATGCTAACTGGATATCTTCTGAAATGGTTTAAGATTTCTGGGACTGGAAGTATTTTTGATAGTTAGCTCAATTGACTTAATGATGAGTTTTTTTGGATTTTTGTTTTGTTTTTTGGCTTTTGGTTAGTACATTTAATGTTCCCCATGTTAAAATGTTAACAATCCTTACCTAGCTTAAACTGTCTTTGAAATCATGACCCTTTAGCCTCATTCTTCTGAGTACTGATATACACAGGTGTGCACTACAATGCCTGGCTAAAACATTTGTAAATTTTTATGTGTGTGGACAGTTTGCTTGCATAATTGTCTGCACATATTTTTACCTGCTGCCTATGGATATTGGAAGAGGGTGTCAGAACCTCTGAGACTAGAGTTATAGACAGTTGTGAGTCTCCACTTAAATAATACGAATAGAACCTGGTTCTTTTGGAAGATCATCACCATCTCTTCAGCCTCTAAATTAATATTTTTAATATTTTTGGAAATGATAACTTTTTTAAATTACGAAAAATTAGCATGTACCTACTTTTGGTGTTTTATCTTTGAGGCTTCACACATATTTTTGAATGTTTTTACCCTAAAACAGCTATTAAATAAGAAAATCAAAGTTTAAACTAGAATTACTTTCATAAGATAATCTTATACTTTGCAAATATGTGCCTTCATGTTTGAAATGTATTCTACTATAAATTTTGATATTATATCATTTACTTATTTGTACTGCGCAAGCAGTTCTTTTGCACCAAATTTGATCTTCTTTTCTAATCAGTTCTCTATATCGCTTCATCTTTTCTGCTTGTCTCTGTCCTCTATTAGAGTTGTCTTTTTTATTTTATGATAGCCCCATGTCCAAATGCAAGGGCATTTCCTCTTAGACATTTAACTTCAGACTATTCTTTTGGGGGGAAGGGAGTATACGGTGAAAGATACTAAATAAATCATTTCAAAAAAACCTAAAGAATGCAAATCAGTGCAGTGGTGATAATTTACAGCATACTCAGATTAAGGGTGTCATCTCAAACTTCCTTTTCTGTAGGCTGTGGTTTCAGTGTATTTTCTTCAGTAGCTAATATCTTAAAGTCAGAAATAACTAAACATAATTTTAATATAAAGACTTGTTTCCTCAGGAAACTTTCTTAGTATTTTTATAAAAATACACATTTATTGAGCAGGTGATTCATTAACAAAAATAAATATTTACTGTTTTATTTTCTGTCTTTCTTATCATAAACATTTTTCTGTGATTCAGATCTGGAGATGTTCACAGAATTTCTTTTTAAACAAATTTATGTGTTTTCACATACTAAATTCTGTCCTAACACTTCATAATAGTTTACTTAATATTCTTCATGTTAAAATGGTCTCTACATTTTACAAGTGAGAAGGTTATGGTACAAGTATTTATCGTAGGGTCTTTAGTTGGGGAGACAGATGTGTAAGAAAAGTAGGTAACAATCTTGGTACTAAATAGCAACAGAAAGCTGTGCAGGATCTAGAGAATGATGGGTCTACTAGGAAAAGACAGGACTGAGCTGGGCCTAGTGTAAGGAGCAGCATGCCCTCCTTCCTGTGGCTCTGGAAGCACAGGTCAGATGCTCTCAGGTTTCAGCTGAGGTTCAGCCTGCCAGGTGGAGGAGGCACTTGCTCTGGTGCTGCAGGAGCCCTCATGTCCTCCTCCTCCTGGCATTTTCTGGCTGACTCAGGCAGTTTTGCCCCAGGAGGGTTTTCCTTCCCCCTCAGTTGGAAGCCTGAGCTTTGTAAATAATAGGAGAAAAATTTTTTCCCACAGATTTAATCTTAGGCTAGTTCTCCCTCCCCTTGCCCTTTGTATATTTCTTTGAAAATAATACTCAGAAGTATTTTATATATTGTATGAAACTTAGAGATTGATAGTAAGTAACAGAATTAAAGGGCAAAGCAATCCTTTCTGTTTGAATTCAAGAGAGAAAGATCAGTTAAAGTAGAAAATAGGGGAAAAAAGAAACATTTTGGAAATGAAGAGATAAATTGGGAGCGGGAAGATGATGGAAAATGAAAGGAGAAAACTGCTGATTTGCTTCACACCCACACCTCCTCCCCAAATTCACAGTAACAGGCAATGTCACTTTCTTTTGCCTGACTGCTGAGCCAGGGAGTTGAGAATCGTAGGAGTGGAAATTTTCTTCCTTTTGCATTTTGAGACTTGAGTGTGCTTCTTTAAGATGCCACTGGTATCTAAGTAATGTTTGTTTATACTGGATATTTTCTGTGTAGCCCTTGTGGATGGGACTTATAATACAAACAATACTGTTAGAAGGACTGCAGGTATTCCATTGCTATGTTTATTTTACTCGCTAATAAACTGCCAGAGCCCTAAGACTTCTGAGCACATTTAGAAAATTCCAGAGGCAACTTTAAGAATAGCCTTAGTAAAAGGAAAGAAAGGAAATTAAGACTTGGTGCTTTAGAACGCTAACCAACATGGAAGTTTTTCTTCAGAGAGTATAAATTAGGGTCTAGTTATTTTAAAACTTAGGTGTAAAAGTAGTTTTCTTATTGTTTTAATCATGTAGATAATATAAAAGTGCAGCATTTTTGTTCCATAGGCATCTCATTTTATAAGATGAAAGTTAGAAATAATTTGGAGGAATTTTAGTGCTATTTTTAAATGCCATATTGATCACTTGTAAAGATTCTTGATAAAAACATGGGTCTCAAAGTATTTTTCCTTATTAATGATTGTAATAGAACAGAGTAATTAAAACTGTGACCATCGCACAAAATCTAAGATGCACTGCTAGTCTTAGTTTTAAACTTTCTTTTAACTCATTTTATGCCTCTCCCTCACTTTTTATCTTACTATCTATATAAAAGGAAGATTACTCATTCACATTTATGAAAATATAGTCTCTTTAAATAGCAAAATATTGAGCTAAATGGTGAAACTGTTGATTTAAGCATGTCACAGGGTTGGTTTAGAGACCCATCTGTGAAATAAAGTGAATTGAGCATGCCTTCCCAGTTATTACATGTCCTGGCATTCTCTTCCAGCATTCGTAGGCTCTAGGAAGCAGAAAGGGGCAGGCAGATTTTCTTTATTTTTCCTTGTAGCTAATCTTGTACTTGTCCATTCTTCCCTATTGTCATGGAAATGTTTCCCCTCATCTGACTGTTCTCATTAGACTCTAGATTGCCTCTATGCCCAGTTTTTCCACATTAGACAGAGATGGAACCTGGGCCTAGAAACTTGTAGAAAGGGTCTCAGTCTTCCTTGGACTTTGCTTCCAGAAGCATGAGTTTCACAACTGCTGCTTGTTTACTGCTGCAGTTCCTGTGTCTATGCTGTTCGCCTGGCCTGGGCTGTCTTTTAACCTCTGCTCTTAATGCTTAGCTTTACAAGAGAAATTTGAGCCAGTCACACTGGAAATGTCAGCGATCCACATTGGGTCAATTCACATTCAGCACAAATCTGAGTGCTTATTAACAGGTAACTATTTATTTGAGTAGAAGTGGGTTTTTTTTGTTTGTTTGATTGGTTATTTGGTTTAGTTTGGGGTTTTTTGTTGTTGTTGTTGTTGTTGCTTTTATCTTGCAGATTTATAGTTATTTCATGAAAATCTAAAAAAAAAGTATTTGGACCACTGAGCTTTTGATAACCCAAAACACTGTAAGTCAAATATTAACGGTCATAAAACTCTCCTGAAGTTGTCTTAATTTTCAGGATAAGCAAGCTATTTCCACCTATATTGCCCATTCTCTTATGAATTAGTATAAAGTTGTGAAATCTGACTTAAAGGTTGGATTCTAAATAAGGCTTTTTTTTGTCCAGATTTTTTATGTGCCTTGGTGCTATTTGCCTTCAGCATAAGGTATATAGTCCTCCTTTGTTCCCTGACGGCATCCCATATTTCTTACCAAATGGTAATGTAGACAAGTTCTTCTACAGAAAGCTTTACAAGTTAACTTCTAACTGCTATAACTTCTGTAACTATAACTTTTAAATAGTTGCATAATGCTTCTATTTAAAAAATGTTTCTATGGAAAGTGATGGTAAATGAATTCAGTGTAATTTGGTGACTTTTTCTATTAAGAGAAAAAATTCATCAGTTAAGGGAAATCTATTTCATGATTTGTATATCTTTTATGTAAAAAAAATATCCCAACCCTCCTTTACTCAGTTTCCACTGTATACTCATAAATTAAAGAAATAATAATAAGGATTTGGAGTCTTAACACTTTATAACTGTAAGGATTTGGTAGGGATTTTATTAACCCTCTTACTGAGAAAACTGACATCTACTGTGATCTAATGAAATCAGGGAGCTACTGGGCTTAAAAGCCCTACTAACATTTTAGTCGTCTGTTTCCATAATGCTGTAACATTTATGCTTCCCTCACCTGCTGATAATCAGGAAATGGTAAAAAGGGAACTTAACTAGTAGGGACATATGTCCCTTGACTTTTTACACACAGCTTAGTCACTTCTCCAGGGCGTTCTGTGAGGAGCAGGTATTGATGTTTCCTTTCATAGGGAAAGTAGCTCAGTCTCGAAGATGCACATCTCCTGAGCACTAGCCAGTCTTCCAGGTAATCCTGTGTTCCTTGTCTCTGTTACTTAAGAATTGAGAATTCTCACAGGACACAGGGTGGGAAGCAACAGCTACATATTAGATTTTGGTTTTCTTTATTGAATTGTAAGCTTCCCCCAAATGCTATATAGTTGTAAATAGATACTTCTTAAGAATTCTCTTAATGACTTCTTGAAGATTCAGCCAGCATATACTGAGCACCCACTTTCTGCAGGGCACCTCTTGGGGCGCTTGGGTAAATGCAGTAGGCAGAATCATAGCTATAGGCAGAGGGAGACTCAATGTAGTCTCTCCTTTCAGAAACTTGCCTTTGTTAGGGATGTGTGAAAGATCCTAGTCCTTATGTCTGAAATCTATCAGCTTTCTAAATATCTGTATTAATGTTTATGTTAAAGTAATGTACAACATATAGAAAAGCAGGGAAGTGAGTATTTAACATATTAACAGCCATGTGACTTGGTTTTTGTCTTCACTTTCTTTTGGCTTAATGTTCATAGCTTAATACCTTATCAAGTCATAGCTTTGAAAGCAAAATCATAATTGCTTTCACAATAAATCAGTTTGGAAGTATAGCATTCTGGGTATTTTATGGCAATTGATATTATTAAAGATTCTAAATTAATCTTACTTTTATAAATGCTTTCTAAAATTAAAAATAAAATTAGTTGAGTAGTAGATTACTGGATAATATTTAATAATACCAGATAACTTACATATATATATATATATACACACACACACATACATATATATATATATATATTAAAATGCACCAGAACAATTGGCATAAGTTAAAAGTAGATATGTTTTTACTTAGTGATATTGGTAAACAGACTTAATATTTTTTGAAATAAGTTCTTACTCTTATCCATGCTTGACCTCCTGGTCTCAAGTGATCCTTACAAAACTACAAGTGTGTATCAGCCCCATTTCAAATAATTATTTTAAGACAGTTCTACTGTGTAGCCCTGTCTGACCTGAATCACCCTTTATTTTCTTTGCAGGCAGGCTAGCCTCAGCTTCTCCCTCTTGAGCGCTGTAATTACAACTGTGCTCCAGCATGCCTGTTAAAATAAATATTTTTAAAGGCAGCATTTGTTATAAAATTGTTCACATCTGAGGCAATATACTATCCTGAAGGAATAGTACTGACCATACTGAGTTTTTACTGTGTGGGAATTAAGGCTTTAGTTTTGTTTCTCTTTTAAAGTATTTCAGTATGTGAGCGCATTTCTGCCATGTGATTGTTACAATAACATTTAAATGCACCTGATATTTCTTTAGAAGCATGCTATGTTTCAGCAGAAGCAGGAGGGTTTTTCTGTTCTTTGGAAGGAATCTAATGGAGCAAGAGAACAGAGGGAAGAGCTGAGCCAGCAGCAGCCTGTGGTCAGGGAGGTTGCCTGGAAGCTGCTGACAGTGAGGAAAAGGGAAATGGAGTGGATAGAATGGAGTGGGAAAGTCCCCTCCTTGTTAGGCTGGAGGCTGGGAGGCCCTGGCCTTCTGGAATCTCCCACCCTGGCGGTAATACTGGGGGAAATAGAAGAGCTGCTGGAAAATGAGTGATAACCCCAAGGTCCTGATTATTTTGAGAATATGTGAAAACTTGCCTAGAGAGCAAACCAATTTTCTTTCATCATAAAGACTGTTTTCAACTATTAATTTTTTGGTTATTATTTTATGTTAATTTTATAATGAAAATATAATTATTATTGAGCTGTTAATTATCTCTTATTTTCAAATGCATACCTTCTCATACTCCACAAATGGCTCAGAACACCAGAATATAGGAGTCAACAGTGAACCATGAACGGGACCTTAGTGCTGCAAGCCTGGTGTCATCCTCAGTATTATGCTGATGATGTATTTTTTTTATGGCTGCTTTATTATGCTGTGACAGGGATAAGATGATAGTGGCATAGTAGATATCGATTGACATGCAATAAATACTTAGATGAGGCTCAGTTGAACTGAGGTTATAAATATGTACAAGACCTCAAGCATGCTTATGCTATAATTCCAACACTTGGTAGATGGAAGCAAGAGTATCCGAAGTTCAAGGTCAACCTCTGTTACATGCTTCAGGGAGCTGCATGCAGACTCCCATCCTAAAATTAAAAAAAAAGTCTCTTAAAAATGAGTATGTAAACTTTACCTTATTTTTTATTTATTTTTACTCCCATTTTAGTAAAAAATGACAGTTGGACGAAGTAACTTCATCTTTAGTCTACAAGAGGATTTAGTCTTCATAAATTTAAATTCTTTGCTACCTAATATAGTGGTTTTCTTCCTAGAATTTGAGTTATGTAACAGTTGTTTGCATGAGCAAACGCCATGGGAAGTTGCTCTCAGTAAATTTTCATAGCCTCTATTCACTTTCACAAAGCAAGGGATAGCAGGTAGGTTTTTATTTATATTACTTCCAGCAATAACAAAGAGAGCCAAGATTCATTGGTGTCATCGTTAGCAGGAAACATAGTGATGATGGCACAAACCCTTAGACCTAAAGCGTGAGGAAAAATAGTTGTAAAATAATTAATCAGAGAAGGTGGAGATTGGTTTTGAAGTGTAGAATTCTGTTTAGTTATTTTCTGTTTAGTTATTCTCTGTTTTTAGATGTGTTTTATGCATGCTTTCTACAAAAGGAGAGAGAACAGTTGCCATTTGTCCTTTATAGGTATGTGAAAATAAAAACAAGATAGAGGTAGAATGTCAGTACTCTTCATGCAGCTGCCTGGACCCCAGGGTTCCCAGGGTCCCTAGAGGGCAGAAGGATACAGGACCTAGCCACTAAATCCTGTGTTGACAAGGATCCTCCCCATCTTGAAATACCACTAAAAATGCAAACCTTAAGTTGTGAGGTTATATGGGTAGGAAGGAGAAAGGTAGAAGGAGGGAGAAGCATCATTTTCTGGAAGAGCAGGGCACCTTGTACTTTTCATGTCCATGATTAGCTGAGAAAAAGTTTTAAAAGATTTTTGGACCAGTCTTAAAATCTCCTCCATTAAACAAGTTAATTCTTCAAATAGTTCAAACAGAAAGGATATGAAAAGATAACAACCTTCCAGAGACAGTAGAGCTGCACTTTTGGGCTGACAGACTTAGGGATCTTGACTCACAGGTCTGGAGCCTTGGGGCGCCCATAGTTTTAAAGTTGAAAGTTGGTTTTCTGTGTTCAAGGATTATATAAGAAATTAATGTCTGATGTACTGAACCAAATAGAATCTTATTCTTCTATGTTTGTTAACACATTTTTTCTCTTTCTTTTTTGCTTAAAAAACAAAAACAAAACCCCACAACAGGGTTTGTTTCAGTTTAACAGCCCTGGCTCTCCTTGTAGATCAGCCCTGGCTTGCTTTGTAGATCAGGTTGGTCTTGAACTCAACAGAGGTCTGCCTGCCTCTGCCTCTCTGAGTGCTGGGACTAAAGGCATGCATCACCACATGTTTTTAACACAGGTTTTAAAAAACAGATAATTGTTCACATTTATCAGTTAATGGCAAGACATTTTTAGTTAGAAACAAACTTACTTAGTTCAGATATTTAGGTCAGTGGTTCTCTGCTGATAAGGTATAGCAGAAGCATTTGATAGCTTTTGCCAGGTGTACACACCTACCAGCAAGAATTTGAGAATCAAGAGGGCAAAATGAAAAATCCATGTGAGGTTAGAAGCAACCAGCTAGCTAATTTATCTTTTCCCAGTCCACCTATAATTTGAGAATTTTGGTTCCAAGTGGAGTATGTAGTGCTCTGCAACAAAAAAGAAAATCCTAAATCATTAAAACAACTATGTAACACAGAACTTCACCTAAAGTGGCAAAGTTATCCAGCATCTATTTGAAGAAATCAACTTTAGCTTTCATAGGATTTTTTGCTGTGCTTGTGTCTTTCTAAAACACCCCATAAGTATGAAGTCCTGGACTGATACTTGTTAAATGCTCTTGCATTTTTGAGCTTTTGTATCTATGATCTTAGTCTATCATGTTTTAGAGACTTTTATGTTTGTGTGTGTGTTTATACATAGCGTTGAGCAAAAGGGCTGGAGTGGTTCTGAAGTTTGATATTCCTTCAACATAGATTGTCACTGGAAGTTGTTTGCTTAGTATATATCAGGCAATTACCATTTATCTTTTTAAAATATTTTATGTGATTTTTTTAGATTTATATATTATGTATACAATGTTCTGTCTGCATATACACCTGTATACCAGAAGAGGGCACCATATCTCATCTTAAATGGTTGTGAGCCACACTGTGGTTGCTGGGACTTGAGAGATGGCTGAGAGGTTAAAAGCAGTGGTTGCTCCTCCAGAGGTCCTCAGTTCAATTCCCAGCACCCATTTTTCATTTTTAATTTAAAGTTATTAATCAAAATTGGACAGATTTCTAAGGCAACTAGGAGATTCTTCACTTTGAGAAAAATCTATGAGAGAGTATTTTCTATGAGTACTTTCTTTTTGTAGACAGCACTGATGTACAGTATCCTCCAGGGTGCCAGTTCTGGTATTTATGTTTTAATTAAAGAGCACCCTGCCTCTCTGTGGGTCACTTAAGAGAAGTGGGTGTCTTGGTGAGAAGTTCAGGAGGTTGGTGGCTGTAGCTGAGTTTAGGATTGACTCAGCTCTGGGCAGCAGTGGTATATGAATGCCAAGTGCTAAGAATGTTTGGAATGTAGACTTGCCAGCACTGATAGAGTTTGCTTTGTTCCCCTGTGTGACTTGACCCATTGAGATATTGTGGTTCCCTAGGAAGTTTTCATAGTTCAAAGTGTTTAGTTAATAAAGAGAATGGCCACAACATAATTCAGCTTGTTTTCACCTGCTGCCTCAAAGATTAACTTTCTTAAACATAATGGGATACAGCTACCCTTTGCTTTGAAAAAGAAAATTATGGAGCTCATCACATTTGTTAGTTTCCACAAACGTGAAGTTCCCTGTGGGGATTTTTGTATGATAAAATCCCAAGGTGTTGGCAGTTTAGCCATGGGTAACTTCATCTAAAACCAAATCTCAGGGAAAAGCACACCCACTTTTCTGTATCAGCTTAATCTTTCACTAGACTCAGAAGGGTTTTGAATAACTTCAGGAAAAGTAGTGACTGATAGAGCTTAACCTTCCGTTTTCCTCATTTATTTTCATTAGAGAATGGGAGTGGAATTCAGAACATTCAGATGCGGAGTTAATGTGCCTCACTGCTGCCAGCCCCGGCTGCCAGCGATAGGTTCTGTGTTTTTCCAGTGGGAAACTCTGATCCACAGACAGATGCATGCGGACCTGCACCTCCTTGCTCCTTTCTGTTTTTTCTCCTGATTGTTGCTAACTCTCGCACATCAGCTGACTGACTGCACAAGGCCTCTGTGGAAACAAATTTCAGAACAAAGGTGACTGTAAAAGTAGCACGTAAGTCATTTGGTTCTGTTTATAACTTTCCCATTCTTACAGAGAGTTTCAAGTTTCCCTGTTTCAATGTTTAGTGTTGAATGTACACTTCATGCTGTGTAGATAATTAAGATTTTTCCTGGTTGCTTTTGCTAAAAGAAGAGTTTTGCTAAACTACTGTTAAGTCACCTCACCTGCATGTTTGCTTCTTATGGTCTATAGTAATGGATGAAAACCATTTACATATGTTTCACACTTAAGAGATGAGTAGTAAGTGTTCCTGAAGCATCTACCTGTGTAACTGCAGTCATTTTCTAGGGCCCATCTGTGTGAATGAGACTTTACATTTCAGAAACACCTCCAGGGAACTTCTCAGGTCAGTAAGACAGACTGCTGAAGAAGGCATATCTCTGTTGACAGTGAGCGACTGTAAACATCCTCGACTGGAAGCTGTGAAGCCACAAATGGGCTTTCAGTCGGATGTTTGCAGCTGCCTACTGCCTCCAACTTCAAGGAGCTGAAACCGATACCTTGCTTTCTCTTCGATTTATTTTCACAAAGCTTGGGTAGAAAAGATAAATTAAACAACTTCTAAGCCACATAAGTGTTTTTCCCGGGCATGAAATATACAGTATTTGTACTTTTAATAATAGTATTCTTGAATAACTGAGAAAATATATAATATTCTTATCTTTTAATTTCTTTTTCTTTTTATTAATTACAGTTTATTCACTTTGTATCCCCCTGTAGTTTCCCCTCCTCTTCTTCCAATCCCGCCCTCCCTTCTTCTTCCCCACTTGTGCCCCTCCCCCATGGTATTCTTATTTTTAAAAAACTATGTAGGACAGTGCTTCAGAAAAATCATTCTAAAACATGGGCTCTTTAATCCACTATTTTTATATCAAATCTCAGAGTAGGTATTGTTTTTAGAGTCATTCAGAAAAAATTATTTGAGAAGAGAATAAGTAAAACTAAAAGTAGAGAATTAATTTATGTTTCATAGTACTTGAATTAAACCACCTATCCTTTCTTGGTTTAGTCTTTAAGTTAATGAGGTAGTGATTTTCACCTTAATAACGTATTTAAATACTAACATTTTTTCTCCTAACTCTGAAAAGTATATTTGGCTTTGTTTTGTATGGTCTTGTTGAGATTTTCCTTTTAGCTGAACTGATAAAGTAACCCAGTTCTCTTTAAAATAGTCAGTGCATCAGATTCCATTTTTTATGAAGACAGTTTCAGATGGGGAAGCCAGCACAAGTCTCTGAAGGACACAGTTTCTAGTTTGCCTTTATCGTAAATGTATATTTTTCTTACAGCTTTATGTGAATGTTTCTTTAGTTAAATTATGTGAATGAGACACCTTAAAAAATAGAAGTAGGCAGCATCTTTATTGTCTAAAACAAACTGTTTGAAATACGCTATTTTCATTGCTTTAGAATCTACAGCTTCTCTCATTTAATACCACTGATGTTACTAATAGAAAGAATGTGTCCCATTCTGTAAGTGCTGGCTATGCTGATAGCTGGAATGGAGAGATGAGTGTATAGAAGTGAGTTTTCCTCACACATAAAGCAGTCAAATTAATCATGCTAGGCAGGAGGAGTCAGTTGACTACCTCTGAAACACAAGGAACTGGAAAGAGAAACCCCAGGGTCTGGAACAGAGCAATGCTGCTTTAATCGGTACACTGAAAACATTGTAAGTAACTCAGCTATGTCCTAGGAAACCTAACTATTTCCCAGGGAAATGACTATAGGTTTGAAGAAATTCTTTGACCTTCCCTTTCTTTATATTCTCCACTATGTTATTTCATACTTCTTTCTTTGCTTCATTACTTCTAAAGTTTCCATTTTCTGCTTCTATTTGGTTAATTCCTTCACATAAATAATTACTTACTGGAATTTTTTAACTTGTAAAATTTTCTTAATTCTTAGATATTCCTTAAGCCAGTAAATAGAAACCTCCATTAGCTATTTTGGTTAGTTTTGAAATTAATACCTGCTCTGTTTTGTGCTCCTTATTTCCATAGTAATAATCTAAAATGTAGTTTTAGAATATCAACAATGTGCTATTTATAGTTGAAATAAGATCTTGATTTTTTCTCCATTCTATAAAAATAAACATAAGTTTAAAACAACAGTATTACATTATAAGATTAAATTGTCAAATATTACATACTTTAAGATTAAGTATCATTTTATATAAATTAACTCTGCTTATGTTTACATATATTTTATTTAGTAATAATTTAAAAATTATATCCATTTCTGTACAATAAAGCTTCTTATATGAACCATACATAAAATAATGTTTCTTTCCCTCCTCCCCCTTTTGTGTTGTTCCTTGTGCTTTTCTGGCAAGGGATTTTAAACTGAGTGCATGCCCATTCTCGAGAGTCTTCAAGTGACTGGCAGTAGGTCAGTTACTTAGATTAACAGATGTCCTTGGTGCTGGAAAAATGAACTCAAGTGTTGCTACAAAGCCAGTCATGTTTTAAAAGTGAACAGCATACCTGAAATAACCATAAGTAGTGTATATTTAGTTTTATTTGTAATATTTCAAAATAGAAATGTGACATCCTTTGAAGGGAGTTTTCTGAAGGAGAAATATAAGAGGTTGAAGTGACATAGGTGATTCATGTAAATGACACTTATATTTTCCCTAAGCCTAGAACTCTAACTTGGACCTGCACTTAAGCTTATAGGGATGTCTCCGCAAATAGCATATATGTGTAAACTCCTTTTCTCCCTGAGAGGACAGCTGCAGGCTATGAGGGTTGTGATGAAGTAGTGAACTGATTTCTTATCTAGACCTATGAACACCATCTCTGCCTGCATTGCTGTTAGACTCTATTATTTTCTTTTGCTAAACCATTAGCAAAATGTTACCATCAAGAAAAAGGTCTTTCCTAGGCATTAACCATGTTTTGATGGTTTATTAACACTAATTGGAAGTTGCCAGGTGTTTTTGTCTATTAGGAGAGTAATAGGATGTTAACAACTTTGTTTAATTTTTAAGTAAGTTAATGAAAAAAATGAAAAAAAAGTAAGTTAATGAAATCTTAAAGATAATTGTTAGTAAGCCATCTTAAGAGATTTGCTAAAGGAATTGAAAATATTATTCACATGGCCCTCTTAGTAGTACAGAATAAGTACTGGATATTCTAAATAGATGGGAAAGTAGGCTTGTTAGTACATATTATAGTTGTAGTATATGCATGGCTAAGCAAATATAGAACTAAGCCATTTGAGATTAAGGTTTTTAAGATTATTATTTTTCTTCTTCAGTTTTACTTCTCTTAATGCCAGAAATTCAATAAATAAGTGGGTTTTTTTTTGTTTGTTTTACTAATGAGCTAACCAAATAGCTCATTGGATAAAGGTTTGCCATCAAGCTTGATGACTTGTGTTCAGTCCTGGGTCTCACTGAGCAGAATGAAAGAAATGACTCCTACAGGTGCTCTGACTTCCTTATGCAGACCATGAATTGCACACACATAAACATTTTTGGACACACAAATCCATACAGTTAAGAAAGTGAATGTTTTAAATGCACTGGCTGCTGTCTTAATCACTGTATCCTGAAATACTTCTAGTTTTTTGTTTTGTTTTTTATTGCTACAACTTCTGATCTGAACTTGGTGTTCCCTCTCCATTTAAGATGGTGGAGAGACACTTGTGATTCCTGTGTCAGGACAAATTAGGCTATAGCATGACCTGAAGGGAATAAACAATTCTTTCCTAAGGAAATGCTATTTAGAAGAAAAATAAAAAATGAGTGTGCATGCATGTGATATGTGCAAGTATGCAAGGATGTTATATGTTTGAAACTAGAAATAAGTGAAATAAGAGCATTCATTCGTGCAGAGGAAGGAACAGAGTCAAGAGGAAGAACATAATGGACTAAAACAGTATAGTGGAGATTTAAGAAGCTGAGGACAGCAGAAGATGGGCACAAGCAGGTCACAAAGACTTCTTTAGAGGGGACTGTCAAAACGAGGCAATGCAGTGTTCACGCATGTTGGTACTGACAACTACATCTAACATACAAGAATTCTTACATCAAAAGCCAGTAAATATTAATGAATATCAGTTTGCTTTAGTAAACTCCTCACTTGTAGGAAGGGTAGGAATGATATTTGTATACACTTTTCCTTCCACTAGGTGCTACTACTTGCCTTTCAGCAACTTTCCCTGTGGTGGAATAGAAATGATTATGACAAGTATATTGCTGCCTGGTTCCTTGAGTATCGGTGGCATTGATAATGTTGTAGATGTTATGTGGCAAGCACTGTTCAGACTGCTTTGATAGCCAAATTCTTACAATAACATTGTAAAATAAATGGTACCTAATTTTTAACAAATGAGGAAACTGAGGCACAGACAGATAAAGTTACATAGAGCTTCTCATTAAGTGACAGGGTATCTAAGAATATAAATTACTGAGGCTCACATGATAAAGATGAACTAGTTTCTGTTGAAAGGGTGTGGAAGGCATATGAAGTATACTCTCCAAAGGCTGATGAAATGCAATACAAGGAAGATGTGGAAAGAAATATTGGAGTGCCAGGTGGGTGCATGCCCTCAGAGATTGCCTCGAGTGGCTGCTCTGCTGCAGGGAAGAGGGTGTCTGGAAGCAGTATAGTGAGAGAAGAAGCTGGAATGTTTGGAAAGTTTGAAAATACAAAGCAAAAATAGCTCTCTAAACTTAATTGCAAGCTATACTTTTAAAGAGTGTTGAATTATAGGTTAAACTTATTATGCAGACTTGTTTTGTGTCTCTTCAAAGCTGCAAAAAAAAGGACAGCACTCTTGCTGCATCTGTAAATAGGCTCCTATCTGTTTTCCTTTCTTTCTGAAGTTGTAAAGAATCATTCATGCCAGCGCAGTTAATGAGCTTTAGCAGATGTTGAATGAAATTATATATTCTGAAGGGCCTTCTTGTCCTGCCACCATCTCCTGCCTGCCTTAGTGTCTTTACCACAGGGCTACTTCTAAGTCATAATGGTCACGTTCTTCTCCAGGGAATCTGGCTCAGACTGGACCTGTAGGGAGAGAGGTCCTTTGGGTGAAGTTAGCCATAGTGGGATGTCGGTTTTCTCTACCATAACTCCTCTCTTCACAGAGCTTTCTGAAAAATTCTAGGGAAAGCCATTCAGTTTCCTAAAGTTTTTTTTGAAACAGAATCACGATCTACCAAGCTGTATAGAAACCTTTGAGTTTCCAGGTAGAGAGCATCCCTTCATAGACTGTTGCATAAAATATCAGAATGAGACTTGGTTTTTTTTTTTCCTCCAAGATGTTTCTCTGTTGCACCCTGACTTGGAGTTTCTTGGATAGGCTTGTAACATTTCCATCTATTATTTACTGCGTGGGATTTAAACTTCTCTTTTTAGAACTGAAAATTGAAACTAAGACCTTGAGCATAGTAGACAAGTGTTGTATATCACAACTCTATCCCTGGCCCTGAATTCAAACTTTAATATTTAGTCTTCCTTAAATATTTCTCTAAATGACCACTTTTGTCTAATTCTTAGAAAAGGCAAGCCAATTACCTGGATGGCACCATGAAGTAACTTCTCATTTTGCCTAGCTGTCCTAGAGGCTGGCCTCTGTGGGATTTGCCTCCTTGATATACTTAGTGGCTATAGCTAGTGCTTTGTGCTAGAAACAAAAGAACTCCATGTTGATATAACCAACACAAGCTCTTTCTGCACAGGAGTTAAGGAAGCTGGGAATTCTTTGTGTTGAATGTCCCTCTGCAATGAAAACATCTAATTCTCTTCCTCTTCCACCGAAAAGATATTTTAAGGTTTTCCCACAAACATTTCTCCATACATTTACTGTAAGAACAATATTTGATAAATATATTTGACTGTCTACTATGTAAAAACAGATGTGTTACTTTTTTCTAAATCCCAGTAAAGTATTAATTTTCCAATTAATTTATATTTCAGCGTTAAACATAAGAAAATCAGAAGGTAAGCACATGAAGCACGGTATTTTATGAAAAGATACACACTACAACTACAGTTTTTAGTCTTTGATTATTTATTTGCCTTCCTGATTCCATGTGGCTCTTTCATAACTGGCCAGTTGTTTATTGTTTAAGCACTTTAGCTGTTGGCAAAATAAAATGCAAGTAATCACCTAGTGCTATTCTGATTACTCTCTTACTAATAGTTACTTTCTTCCTTGCTATGATTAAATACCAGGCAAGGACCAATGTGAAGGCCTTATTTTGGGTCACAGTTTGAAGAAATAGTCCATCATTATGGTGGCAAGAGTATGAAGCAGATGGTCACATACCTATGGTCAGAAATTAGAGAAAGATGAATTCTAGACCGTACCTTAGCCCACCTTTTTCTTTTTGCTCAGTCTAGGACTCCAGCCCATGGTACACTGTCACTTACATTCAGAGTTGGTCTTCCATCTTACTTAACCTACTAGAAAAGTAAAACAAATCCCTTACAGAAGTGCATAGACATTTGTTTCCATTTTAAATTTCATCACGCTGACAGTCAAGGTTAACCATCACAGCTCAGATCTGCTTTAAAACTATGACAGTGGATAGATACTTTCAGTCTCTTCATTTTACACACCTTCTGATGGGAAAGTGGTTTCAACGAGGGACAAGAAAAATATTAAAATGAGTGAAAATACCCCAGTCAAAAAGGGCACCATGCAAGCTTTCTGTAGCTTAGTCTCTGTTGATACTTTTAAGGGTATGTTAACATTTTAGTCTGGAGGCTACATAGGCTGGGTAGGGAGAATGTCTGCTGACACATGGGCCACATGGAAATACTGTTTAACATGTCTTCAAATACTCTGTTGCTATTGCAGCCAAATTCGCTTTGAATTAAGACTGTTCTATGGTTTACAGATCTCAGATATGTAATACTGTATATTCAAGGACTGCTTGAAAAGTATTATTTATGTAGCTATAAACATTTGTTTTGCTAACATAGTAGGCATTTAAGATAAGACTGTTGTCCAGCCTAGTGAGAATACTGACTTGCAAACTAAAACAAGTGGCTGCTAGAGTGTATGGTTGAATTCCTAGTCTTACTAGAAAATTTTGCTCCTTTTTTTGTACACAGCTTTGTACAAAAAATGTTATTAAGTGAACATTTTTCAACTCTAGTAAATAATAGCTGTATATTTCTTGTTATTATGTCTCCCACCATTTATATTTTTTAAAGCTAGTACTTGGAAGAGTCCTACTGTGTGTGCACCTATGCAGATGCTCATCTAAAGTTACATTAGCTAAAGTCTCAGTGTCTAGAATGCACAAAGCCCTGGGTTTCATGCCTGAGTGTTGTTATAAATATCACAAAGACTCCACTCCTAGGTCCAAATGCTGCACCTGAGTCACTACTGTGAGACACTCATATCATCATGCCACTCTTACATTACCAAATAGTGGTGACTTCATTTCAGTGTTTCCTTTAGGCGACTATTTGGGAGACTCCCTTCCAATAGAGGAAGTGGTTTGATGAAGGCCAATGTTTTCATTTCAGATCCGTCATATCTCTGGAAAGCTGCATCCTTTGTAGAAAATAGAGCTGTATATATGCCAGAGTGTAACCCTGACATTCATCAGGGAGGGGGAGGAGGTCACGTAATGCCTTGTGTCTTTCAGCAGTAATCCTCCCATTTGGCAAGAGTTAGACAGGAAGTATTTAACAATGGGATTTTATAAAATTCAATGTAGTAATGAGTGTTTTCATATTTGAATGGATCTAAGGAAGTTTTCTTTTTCTCCCCCCTAATGGGGAGGGCACTTAAGGGTGAGGATGTCTGTGGACTTGGGAGCATTTTTCTACTTTATTAAGCTTTGTGTAATGTTTTTCTATTTTATCATGTCCATGAAAGGGAGAAAGGGTAGAAAGAGCTATAGTCTCTTTATACTGATCTCAAATAGTTTGCTTAAGGGAAGTTAGTGAGGAAGTAACTGTCTCTTAGGAAGGCAATTTTTATCAACAACAGAGGTCTTATAATGTCTTCAACTAGGTCAGAAACAATGAAGTTATTTTCTTTCACATATGCACTGTAAGACCCGGTAGTTTAAAAAGCTTTACACACAAAGAACTTTATATTAAGAATTTAAAATACAGAAACTAGAGGAAAGGATACAGCTGCTTGTCCCCCAGGCACAAAACTTCTCCAAGGCAGCTGTAGACATAAGTTTCTTAGGGCTAGTACTAGCAAGTTGGTTAGTAGAACACAGAGGACATTGCCAAGGAACAAGATGAGGCCTTTTCTAAGGCCTATGAAGTTACAGGTTTTGGACACAAGAATGATGTAGGTCTTTACTAGTCAGTAACCTCTGTCAGTAACACCGGAAGTGAGGGAGGTCGCAGATAAAGGGGACGAAGAAAAGGAAGAGACACAGATTGAAAAGCATGTAGACCATAAACCTGGCTATGAGAGACACTGCTTCACTGAGGACCAGCTAAAAGGTCACAAATTTGAGGTGGCATATATTTGTTTTTGTGGCATTTCCCCCTAATATTTAGATAAAGTCCTACTAAATGCACCAAAAAGAAGAATTTTGTATACTGGGAACCTCACTTAGGAAGAGAACTCTCTGTAGGATTCTACAGTTACTAAGTGTAATAGGGTGTTGTTTTCTTGGTGACATATTTGCTTTGTCTATGATCCTGTCTTATCTCTCCAGAGTCTTTGGCTGCACTATGACCTTAAAGTACTCAGATCTAAACACAAGAGAGCTAAAACACCTTTTTTTTTTCTTTTTTAAATCTCTCTTCTCAAATGTTATAGATTGGCCTAACATTTCAGCTTGTGAGGGAGGGTGATTTTAGGAAGGAATTAATCCCCATAATTTAATTTTCCAGATAAGTCAATTATATCCCTCTTAAAACTGAAACAACTAAACTCTGAAGAATGTTAGTATTTTTTGTTTTCTCTAATGAAAGAAATAGACCCTCTTTGCAGTAGCATCTTGGTTAAGTTTAGTCTGCGCCTATAGACAGCCGTTGTGCTGTTCCTGTAGAGTGCATTGAGGCCTCATGTTTGTTTTGGGGGCTGTAAATGCTAGGCTGTAACTTATGACTGAATTGTGCCTTTAAAACATGGAGACTGTGCCTGATACTTCTTTAACCCTGTAGCACTAGAACAGTACCTGTAAAGGTTACAGAAATTCTTGGTTAGTTTCTACAGATAGCATGATTCTCCCTTATTGTTGGCCTTTTCAGTCAGTACTACTCAGGTTGGGCTTAATGGCAATGAAAACACCTTTTTTTCGCTTGAATTACTGTTTCCACAGTTGGTCCTTTCCTGTCCTTTCATTACTTGAATTTGAATAGGTACTTAAAATTATCCTAAAGTTTTACAAGAGCTATGTCACCCACAGGCAGTTTCTTGGACACAACTGCCTAACAGCGACATTAACTTGGTTCATTGTTTTGTTAGTTTAGCCATGTCTTGTGTACCCCAAGTCATGCATCCAACATAATTATGCTTTTTAAGTTCTATGTCCAGTTGAGGAAACCTTTATTCTCTATTTTAACTGGCCATTTTAACACAAGTTACTCAGGAAATGGCCAGGCAAAGTATAGTCAGTGAGGACTGGAGTTCAATACTGATGGGTTTCTGTTAGTATCAGTTCCTTTAGGGCACATTTTTGCAACACTTAGGACTTTCCTTGTGTCAGGATTCCAATTAAACTTCTCCACCAGGACGTCTTGAGAGACTTGTTTAGATGTGCATTGTATAACACATTTTCTCTGTCTATCCATCTACTAATCATATTTAAAAAGAGAGAAAATAAAAATCAACACCAAAACTATATAAATTTCCTCTTACCCTCCTCTCTCTCTTTCTTCGTCACTTTCTCTCTCCCGCTCTCTGTGTGTGTTCTTTTGTTTTTTTCAAACTCTGTAGCCTTGGCTGTCCTGGACTCGCTTCATAGACCAAGCTGGCTTTGAACTCATGGTAATCCGCCTGCCTCTGCCTCCCTGAGTTCTGTGACTACAGGTGTGTACCTCCATGCCCAGATTACCTTTTTACTTAATCCTTTAAAAAAAACTTTAAAACATGATTGCTGCCTCAAGGCAAAGGATTTTAGATGTGTGTTCTCGTAAGTACGGGTTAATCTGTTAGTCTAAGAACTTTCTGCTAAGGGTTGATGGTAGAGCTGTAAACAAGTCAAATGCGGTTTCTGTCCTTCCTTGTCCATTACTGCCAGACAGTATAAGGTTGTCAGGAGCGAGAGAGAAGCAGTTGCTGAATAACATGGATAGACTAGAGCTGAGAAATTGTGTATGCTGAAATAGAAGCTGTTCAAGTTGCTGAGAGTCTAAAATTAAATATCATGTCAAAGTCTAGACAAATTAGAAAACTGGTAGGACTGTGAAACAAACCCGAAGAAACTGGAATTTGAAGCAGCTACTTTTTAAAGCATTTAATAATAATATTAATAGACTTCTCATGTCAGTAATTCAGGTGCATACTAGTGATAGCTTTCAGTCTGGTGTATGGTGCTTTAAAAGTGGCACTGCCATGTGAAGTAGATGTCCTTGAATGTTAAACTGCCATATAAGAATTTAGATTATTTTACTAAAGGGAAAATCCTAACAGAACAATGAGTCAGTCTACATTGCCTAAGTCTGATGGTCTTTAGAGAATTTTCAGAGAATTGCTTATGCAATACCCTTTTGTTCACTGTTGCCTCGGAGGGTTCACATTAATCGTCTTCTGAAAGTTCTTTGTTTAGGTGTACACTGTACCTAACAAAGTCAGAAGTCTGACTTCTGACTTAACCCGTCCTGAGGCAGAAAACCACAAAGTGATTAGCCTAGGACTCCTATTTAACCCTTTCTCAGTCCATTCTCCCTTCTCCAGTACAACTTATTTGTTAGTCTAGAATGTTGTAACCCATTTAGATTGGAAAAAAATAGTAATCTTTAGTTCCTTGGAGGTTACCGCTTTCAGGAGCCTGTTTCTAGGTGCCTACCTCTCCTACCACCTTCTAGAGATGCTAGGCTAACCAGTTGCCTAAAGAAAAAGTAAATGCTTCCTTTTCTCAACACTTCTGTCTTCTGTACTTCTTCCTTTGTTTCTTGATGGTCTGTTTGCTTCTGGACTCCTTTCAATCTCTTACTAATACACACATATTTATGTATGTCACACAGAGATATGGAAGTATCTAGAGGCAATTACATAGGTAAGTAAAAGTGCTAGATAAACATTCCCTTCAGTTATTTTCCTGGACAATTAGCACTTTAATAAGAATGACCTTACAATACAGAAATTGTGGTACATTTGCACAATGGAATACTGCTCAGCAATTCAAAACAAGGAAATCATGAAACTTGGAAGCAAATGGTGGGAACTAGTGAGGTTAGTGAGGTAACCCAGAAGCAGATAGATGCACATGGTATATACTCACTCATAAGTGGATATTAGCTATATAATATAGAATAAACATACTAAAATCTTTAGTACTAAGGAAGTGAAACAAGGAAGACCCTAGGGAAGATGGTTAGTCCACATTCAGAAGGACAAACACAATAGACATTGGAAGCAAGAGAAGACAGGAAGCAGAACAGGAGCCTACCATAGATGGCCTCTGAAAGACTACTGATCGAGGTATTGAAGCAGAGGGTGAGACGTGTAGCCAAAATTTGGGCAGAGTGCAGGGAATCTTATGAAAGAAGGTAGAGATAGAAAGACCACGAGGGGACAAGAGCTCCAAAAGGAGACCAACAGAGCCAAGAAAAAGGAGCCCTGGGACCCTTGAAGACAATGATACCCCAAGCAAGGACAGTGCATGCAGAAGACCTAAAACCCCAGCTCAGATGTAGCCTATAGACCCAGTATCCAAGTGGGCACCCTAGTAAGGGGAGCAGGGCCTTTCTCTGTCATGAGCTCAGAGGCAGGCTCTCTGATCACCAACCCCTTGGGGATTGTAATCTTGCCAGGACACAGAGGAAGACAGTGCAACTAATCTTGATGAGACCTGATAGGCTAGGTCAGATAGAAGGGGAGGAGGCCCTCCCCTATCAGTGAATTAGGGGAGGAGCATAGGGGGAGAAGATGGGGGGGGGTGTCACAGTTGGAATACAAGTTGAATAAATTGTAATAAATGATAATAATTAAAATAAAAATAATGTTTAAAAAAAGAATGACCTTGCATAGTCTCATCTGCCTAAAATTGGCTTTCCCAACTGATACATTGACATGCATTTGTAATCACTATAAAATTATATATTTGGTAATTACTTTCATTTCTCTCTGTGGATGCTAGGAACTCATATCTGTTACCTAGAAGTGCCATATATAGGGAACCATTTATATTTTGAAACTTGAGGTACATCTTAATTAAAGTTGATAATTCTCTTTTTTAGGTGAGTCTATGCTAAAGTTTATTGTTTCACAATGTAACACAAATAGTAAATGAAATCAAGATCCAAACTCAGTCTGTGGACTGTTCATATTATGTTTCAGCACAGCAAGATAATAATATCTGTACTTACTTAGTATGTCTGTCCAGAAGAAATCAGATGAATATTAAGAATAGTACACTAAGGTTTTTCACAAGCAACTTTAAGAAGTTAACTTAAAGAAAGCTGGGATAGCAAACCAAGTGTGGTGAAGCCTTTAAGAATTCGGAAGTTTCTTTTCAATTAGGTAGTTCCCTTTCTCCCCTGTACCTTTAATATCAACCAGCTGAAGAAATGACCAATTGGGTTTTAATTTTCCTTTCTTTGGCCCAATTCTAAGGAACTGCTTATGCCTAATATAATTAGTGCTGCTTTATTTTTCCTTCTCTGTGGGAGGAGAAGTAGGGACACATAGCTTGCATATTTGTAAGTTCGTTCTTTCAGCCTCTCGGATGTCTCTTGCTGCCTAAGGATGCTTAAGCACTAGGCTTAAGAGTTCAGATTTGGAGTCAGTCACACAGTGCTCACATGGATTCTCAGTGGCAGGAGTTCCAAAGGTGTGTCACCCCTCCCCCGCTTGCTCGTCCCAGCCGTGAGCAGAAAAAGTGAACTGGGTTAGAAGTTTTGATGAAAACGTGTTTCTTTGCCTTTTGTCATAGTTAATTTTTCTAGTGGAAATAAGCTTCTAACTTTAATGGGAAAGTAAACTGGTAGGTCTAATATGCATCCATATGATGAAAAAATGTTCCTCACTGAGACCGTGTCCAAAGTATTCTAGTTCTGGTTTGTTGTATAAACTTAACACATTTCTCTTTCCTTAGTTCCCCGAGGTTCTGTTTTTCATCAGAAGAAAACACTGTCATGTTAATATACAATAGCCACAAAATCCTGCCCTGGGATATTGCCCTCCCTGCTATGATGAGAGATCACTGTCATATTTCCTAAAATACAAGGAGCCCTCTCTTCTGTTTTCACCAAATATAGTAGGTTACCTGAGAAATGTTTGCGTTACTGCTGCTGGTTTAAAGCTACTGGTTATAGGGTAGCAGCAAACACCTTATATTTATCTCCTTAAAAAGAACTCAACATAAAGAGACTGTGAGAGCTCGGTCCTTTGTCATAGAAAGTTACTGAAACACTGAGAAAGTAGTAACAAAAAGCCCACAAAGGAAACATGTGTGGCCATCCTACTGTTGAAACATAAATGTTTTAGATTTTTACATGTGTCCCTTCAGTACTGGTCCATTTTTATAGCCATGAAATTGTATTATATTGAAAGTAACAGTATACTTAAAAAGGGTCATAAATAGATGTCATATGGACAACTGAAGTAAATATATTGATTTAACATATTATGCCAAATGACTCTTGAAATTGCTTTCATTTTGACTAAAATTCTCGTGTAGATAATTTTTCTATCTGCTATCATAAGTTATCTAAAAAAATATTAATGACTCAAAAGTAGGGTTTTTTATTGTTTGTTTGCTTAAGCACAACAGATTTGTAAGCAATGCCAGGAATGTTTGTTAGTGTGTGTGTGTGTGTGTGTGTGTGTGTGTGTGTGTGTAATTAGCTACAAAATGCAAACTCAAAATGTTTATTGACCTCAGTTTTGATCACTACATAAACCTAGTGATCTCTGCATTTTGTTATTTGACTTTTTTTTTTCTTTCTGGTAAGTCTTATAGCTCTAGCAGCAGCCATTCTTGATTTGACAATTGCCTGTTGTAACATTGATTGGCACCAGTTTATAAAGACATTGCAAGATCTCCTGAGAAGTACATGCAATGCCTACCGTGTAGAAGATCGTACATTCTAATGTACAATAATAAGGTTTGATTGTTGCTCATTATGACCTTAAAATTTAAAAAGCAGTACATTTACAGAGATAGTTGTTTTGTCATTCACAAATTGATAAGAACCAAACTTCTCTAATGGAAAAATAAGCTGAATAGATTAAAGCTTAAAGAAACAGAAATACATCGGCCACTGAACAAAAAAAGTATATAGGTGAGTCACACCCACCTATATATAGCCACATCCACACTTTTGGGTTAAACTTGTCCTTTGTGGTAGTTTTGTTGAGTTTAGGTCTGCAACTTTGCTATTTGTTTCCATTTTGTCTTATATTCTTTAGCCATTAGTTTCTTCCTCTTTATGATTATTTATTATTACTCTGGAAGGGTGGTGAGAGGCATGCCTGCCACAGCATGTGTTTGAAGGACAACTTTATGGACTGAGTTCTCTCCTTTGATCTTTACATGGGATCCAGGGATTAAGCTCAGGTCATTAGGATTACACAACAAATATGCTATCTATTGAGCCGTCTGCCCTTTTTTAAATTTTAAATAATTTTTAGTATAGCATTTTAATTCTGTTGAAAACGTTTTAAAATGCTGTATTTCCTGATATTTTTATAATAGCCACTATAGATAGTATAATAAACTTCTTTAATTTACTATAATCAATTTGAGATCATTGTTAATTTAACACCAATTAAGTTATACTGAGTGATTACTTAATGTTCATTCACTTTAGATCTGTCTCCATCAAATATCACTGTGATCCCTCAGGTTTGTCTACTAAAAGACAAAACCAAATATACAAAGTAACAGACGTCCCCTAAGGGTTACTTACTGCATTTAAAATCATTTATAGCTTCCATTCCCTATTTATTCTACAGTGTTTTAAAACTGAAGTTTGCATGTTCTCTCCTGTTTAGATTAGGCAGCCACTGTGTGGCAGTGTCAGCCACCAGCACTGGAAGCTTCTCTTGAGCTCACTAGTGCAATGTGGAGCTTCCATTCCCTCCCTGTAGGCTAGAGAAGCAATGGTGTTTTGGGTTGTAGTGACACCTGCTGGTACTTTGTTTTTTATTTTCTTCAGACCACTTTTTGAGAAAGAATCATTTAATCTGTTAGAATGTCATGAAAGGTATCCCTTTTCTGTCACCAGATGCTCTTATGTAGCATATCCCTGAGCCACAAGCTTTGCTACAAGCAGCAACCAACACTTGCTTTTTACGTTTGGCTTGAGAGAAAGATCTGTCCTCTTCCTATGGTGGGGGGGTTAGGCCAAAAGAATGAAGACAATGTTAGGTGGTAACGTTAGAAATTTCTAGTCTCACAGGAAGTGCTTCTAAAGATAGATACTCTAAGATAATATGCCTGACACATCATGAAGTGTTACCATGTTATTTATCTTTTTATAACATATGAGGGTACTCAGAGATAGGTTTAACACTTTTATTCCATTTCTGGTGATGCCAGAGTTTTCAAATGAATGCTGGACAGTGAGAGAATTTCAATCACAGTTCACTGATATAATCTTTAAACTTGTATAAATGTTTCAGGAACAGATTATGTTTTAAAATTTAATACTGACAAGGTTAAAAATCATATTTAGTACTCAGCTCCTCCTCTCTCCTTTCTCTTTTCATATTACTGCTGTAACTTTCTTGTGGTTTCCAGATACCCTGTCCCAACAGCACATGTACATATTTTGTTCTCTGGATTGTAGACTTGAAACACAATAGCTAGTATTTTTCAAAAGCTAGTTTGTACTAAAGCCTTCACTGAAGAGACAGAATAGTCTCTTTATCTTAAGTCATGCCACTACCAATTTGATAATCTTATCACAGTGACAGTTCTTTCTAAAGTTGTTCCAGTATACGTGTAGTAAATTTAAAAGATTTAACTAAAAGATTGATTGGACGGTGATTTTCCAGTTAAATTAAAAAACAGTGATTAACTTCTACAGCTCTCTAATAAATGTTGCAATATAGCAACACTGATGAAAATACTTCCGTTTGTCCACTGCCACACTCCCGGCACCGCAACAATAGACAGAACCAGCTACTTTTCAACATAAGGTTCACACTTGTTTATTATGAATAACAGTGTCAAATAGTCTGTTTACAGTTCATGTAGAGAGAGGATTAAAATTGGCTGTGAGGAAATTTTATTTGAGCAGTTTTCATTGACATCATTGAATATTCACATACATTATTTCAAACCTTCATTAGCATAATAAATTAAAACAATAAAATAATAAAAATAATAAAACTCTCCTTTTATTTTGGTCCATGGGATTGCACTCAGGCTTTTAGGTTTGGCAGCAAGCACTAGCATTCCATAACGTTTGGTTGTTGGTGGTTTTCCTACACTTAAAACACCAATAGGAAGTTTAATATATATGTGTGTGTGTATGAATCACAAATTCATGTTTTCCTTTTCTTCTGAGCACAGAAGAAAACGAATGAAACAGTTAACTTAAACTGTGAAGCATAGAAAAGAAGGAGGGAAGAAATCAAGAACCCAAAGTTTAAGGAAAATGTGATCAGATATGTTAGTACGAAGGCCTCCTGACTTTTATCTATTCACAGCATTTCCGAGAATGATGCCAGAAGTGTGCCTATACCTTAAACTATATAATGTACCAAGTCTTGGGTTTAAACAAGATTTCAGTTATGGCAAGAATCTAGACAGAAAATCAAGCAGAGATTCAAAGTAGATAGCACTTCTGGTTTGGAGAAGGGAATGTGCTCTTTGAAGTGAACATGAGAGGTTAATTAAACAGAGAGAACCTTTTTTAAACTATTTTCATTAAACTAGGAGGACGTTTGAGTGAGATACAGCTCTGAATTTTGTGAGGATAGTGTTTGTATTAACTTCATCACAACATGCTGCTGGTTGTGCACATGTTACAACACTGTAGTAAAGTGTTCTTCTAGTTGGGTGAATGCTGCCCAACTAGAAGAAGAACATTTAAGTTGGAATAAATAAAAGTTACTGTTAAATAGAATGGGCACTGTGAAGTTTTGTTGTGATTTCTTCATAGTTGTTCCTTGGAAATTTCCATATAATTCATTGTTCTCAAAGATACATTTGTTGGGTTACAGCTAAGGGCTAATGATACCCTACTCTTTGAAAAAAAAATGTATGTAGTAGAGAGATAGCACATGTGTGTCAAGCCACATATATAGAGGCCGGAGCACAGCTTAAGAGAGTTGGTTTTTCTCCTTCCATTTTGGTCCAGGGGATTGTACTCAGGTTTTCAGGTTCAGCAGAAAGCACTGTTCCTCACTAAGGGATCCTGCCAGCACAGATGTGTTCTTCCTCTACACTGGCAAGATGAAAGTGAGATGAAAGGTCATAGACAACTTAGCCTAAGTTCTATGCAAAGGAAAGGAGCAGATGGTGCATTAACTAGCAGATAAGCCCATGGTATCTGGTCTTCAGGTACAACAGAAGTCTAATATACAGCTAGCTGGTCTTGTGAGCTTTCTGGTCCAAACTCTGGGGGATGTCCACATTGATATGTGGCCTGTTCAGCACTTCCTTCTCCTTAGAAAGTCTGACCAGTACAACTTAAGCAAGGAATTATTTCATTTCTCTATCTGTCTGCTTTTCTCTTTTTGTGTCCTCATAGTTGTTCTTTCTAGTTTTAATTCAAAAATACTCATATACCATGCTATTTTCCCATTTATATACCCTGGCATTTATGGTACCCATCTTTCTTCCCTAGCACCTGTCTCACCAGCCTCAATTCTGACCCCTCATCTAACTGCTGAATTTTGAAAAGTCTCAATATAGACTTTTATTTCTCCATCTTATGACTGTTATGAAATAATATCTAATATCCTTTACAATGTGTAGCCCTTTCCCTATGACAACATCTTTATCTAACAGCATTATTTACTATTCAGTAATATCTCAATTACCATCTAAGTCACAGGTGTGTCTTAACATCGCACTACCTCCTACACTAAGATTGATACATCTGTCCTACAGCCTAGGTTGTGTTTTGAGGATGATTGGTAATATTCATTTCTCCTTACCTAGCATTTTATACCATTTTACACCATTGCTGGTGTGTGACAAGTACATATAAATGTTTGTCTAATGCATGAATGAGTAGTCATCTCAGCATGTAGGCTTGCTTTGTGGTGTGTTGTATCAGTGATGACTTTCTTCACTATCCAGCAAATCAAGTTATGAAATGAACACCAGGAACTGTTTGAATTATTCATTGACAGAGATGAACTTAATTGACTGGCTTTGCTTATGTGTATGCCTCCATACACATACAGATTTATTTCCTTCCACATGTAAGACTTTAAATTTTCCAGCATTACCTTATAATATTTAATGTACCATATCTATGCATATAATTTTCTATCCCAACTATCATGTTTACTCTTCCCACTTGATTGATTTATAACTTTATAACCCATAAATAAGATAACTGGCTATCAGTAATTAAACTTTTGGATGATCTTTTGTCTGCACACGGAGTTGAACAGTTGTTTTCAGTACTGTGCAGGGGTGAAGCAGAATAAAATCAAATCGCTAAGACAGTGAGAAGGCGGACTTATTTTCCTGCAGTCAGAGAGCAGAGTAGAAAGGAAACTTTTGAGACCACTTTGGGATAGCATAGAATATTAAAGTTCAAAGTTTCTCAAATACCTGGGTATTTAGGGTCAAAGTAGGAGATCCCAGGAAAATCCTGCTGTATGCAAAACAAGAACTGAGCAGCCATCAGGAAAATAAGCAGCCTGCTGCCTTCTAACTGCTCCAGACCTAGAAGCTTAATTCCAAGTATACTGGTTTCTGTCTTTTGCTGTAACACATTATGGGATCTCCAGCTGCTCCTGGGCTTCCGGAGGCTTGTGCTGCTCACTGCCAACCTGTTTTAGAGAGCACTGAGTGACAGATACTGTAAACATCCTACACTCTCAGCTGTGAAAAGTAAGAAAGCTGGGAGAAGGCTGTTTACTCTCTCTGCCTTGGAAATCTACTAAGAGAAATAAATTTTAATGGCCCGTGTTTTATCGGTAATCCTATCACTGGTCTGTTATTAGATCAACTCTAAAAGGTAAAAGGGTGAACTAATTCAGGCAAGAAATGCAAGATATTTTACAAGATTAGTTATTTTTAACTGTTTAAGAAGGCCAGGTATGGTAGTGTGTGCCCATAATCCCCATACTCAGGAGGCTGAGACTGTTGCATAAAGAATTTAAACTAGATTGAACTACCATGTTAAATTCTAGGCTACTCTGGACTGTATCAAGAAACCTGTCTTATAAAAAGTTTACTAAATACCCACAGGATGAAAGTTTAGTTAATCAGTATGAGATTTTATCTCATGGATTGCTGTGGTAGCCTGGTGTATGAAAGCGATAGAACACTAAATGCCTGCATATTAGACCACCGATTTTCCATTAACTTTTCTGCCATTTTATACACTGAGTTTGTGGGTTTTTTATGGTGCTTGGGACTGGCTACCTTATCAGGGAGCAGAGGGGGTTTAAGAACCTCATGCAGAATGTAATGATAAACAAAATGACAAAAACCTGATATTTAAAGACAATAGAATTATACTTTTCCAGCAAGGTTGGATTGAGGGGTGCAGTTGAAGGACATACAAGAGAATTTTAAACAAAATTTATAAAAGTAACTTTCAGGTTCAACTTAAACCGGAAAAATAGCAACCTGTTTTTTTTCCTAGTAAATCACTTATATTAAATATTTATTGAACACCTCATCTAGAATGTGGACTTGTCCAAAATATGAGTCTTTTCTATTGGGCATTCTAGCAAGCATCTGCCACATCCGTAACCCATGTTTTGCTTTTATTCTAGTCAATATCAAACAAGTCTTCTTTTCAGAGATAATGTAAATAAAATACGTTCTTATATAGCAAGCTCTTAGGATGCTAAAATACTTATCTTAATGCATATGTTAAATTATTCTATACATATTTATTCACACATATAACATTGGCATGCCTCAGACATTTAAACTAAAAGACATTCTATTGCCTTAAATATATTAAAGAAACATTTTATTTTCTCTGACAATAAGAAGTATTGTTTCATGTAGATCTAGTAAAAATGTGTACAATACAGTGACTTAAGCATGTGAGTTCGAGGAAATATTTGGACAAACTTGTCTTGTATCAGTTACAGACACTGTTGACGTACTGGTGAGCAATTGAGCTTAGATGAGTCATTAGCCTTTATAGGTTTGCCTTCAGGCTTAAGGAAACACACTTCAAGATAATGCTCTATAGTCAACAGTTACTATTGATGATTGAACTTGTGCTTTCTGGCAGAGATGCAGACTGTTCTGAATATGGACAGTTCTGCTGGAAGTAGGTAGAGTACGACACTGCATACATTCTCATCGTGTTTTACATGGTTAAATTAACAAAGACATTAGGATATTCCAGATCAAAGCTGGTATTAATTTTCAGCTTTTCAAAGCTAATTGAAAAATGAGGCTAAATGTATTACACTATTAAATATTTTTTGAGAACCAGCTGTGTGCACTTCTGGGGTGTAGAGATACAGCAAGAAAAAAAATGCTTACTATCTTGGGACTTAGAAATAAATATGTCATGATAGATCTGTGTATTGCATGTATTTTTGTAAAATATCCAGTTTTATTCAGTGATACTTTTGCCTTTTCAGTCTTTCAATACCAAATGAGTTTTAATATTTCAGAATGCTTATTTCATTGTTTATGGACTACTTCTAGATATACACTTTCTTCCTCATAGTTCTCATTGTAACAATACTGAATGTGATATGGCTAACTAGTGTAAGTAAGCATACTTGAGTGGTCAGTGGGGTTTTTGTTGATGTATTATGTTAACATGTCATATGTCTTTGTTGAAATGATATTACTAACCAGTTATATAAAAGTTGTATGTTTATTTACTGCCTTATATAAATGCAAATAATATTGTAATTACACAAGTAAACTTAATTACTTTGAAACTTTTGTTCAAATTTGTAGCTTTATTTTCATATTACATTTGTATATTTTAAAAATGCTGTAAACACTTTAAAAGAATAAACTGAATAAAAGTACATGTTTTATTGGAAAAATAAAGCAAGCTTTAATGAACAGTTTATTATAAGCCTCTTTAAAACTCAATAAAAATAAATGTTTTGGATGTTTCATCTATGAATTATTTCCTTGTTTACATTTGTTTAAATGAGTAAATCTTTAATACACTAATTTTTTGTCCAGTTGTGATCTATTCTTATAAAACTAGCTTGACTTAGACTTCTCAATTTGAATATATTTAAACTCTTCATTTTGAAACTGTGGAAAGCAGGTTATTAATTACAGTATCACTCAGTCATTGAAAAGTTAAACTCATTCATCTATAAACAAAAATGAAAAAAAAAAGCTGGCATGTTTCTGCATTGTAAGGGAAGGTGACGATAGGGCGGACTGGCTCACCCAGGCGTCAGGAGGCTGTCAAGTCTGGGAAGTGTTAAAGAGACAACTCTTAGCTGCTTGCTGTGATACCTCAGGGGCTTTCCTCAAGCACCCAACATGTATATCCTCATGCCTTTAATGTGCTTTAGTGGGTAAAGCTTTTACCACCAAGCCCAATGTTTAATCCCTAAGACCTCCATATTGGAAGGATAGAACCCACTCCCACAAGTTATCTTCTGCATGTCGATGTGTGCATACACAGTAGAACACACATGCTGAATAAATTAATAAATATCAGTCCTTCACCATCATGTTAAGTTTTTGAAGTAAGATTTCCTTAAACACGGGGATATAAACACACTGTACATTTAGTGTTCTTGTTTTAATTTGTAAAATGTTTATTGTAGTTGAGATGTTTTTCTTAATTTTTGGGGGGAGGAGAATGATTTATGCTTTTTAAAAAATTGTCTAAATTTTTCTTTAATTTAGAAAAAAATTCTTCAGTTTCAAATGTTACATTAATTATTTTTTAATCCTATATTTAACAAAAAAAAATGGCCCCTTTAAAGGTCAAATCCCAGGTGTTAACTGGTGGGGTTTTTGCTGTTGTTTTGTTTGAGTTAATAAATTTTAATAATGATCTCAGTTTAAGGGACAAGTATTTTACTGAGGTAAAAGAAAAGATAGATTGTTGTGGTTGTTGTTGCTTTTTTACGATTGACCTGATGTACTGGTTTCCATGATACAGGAATGCAAAGCACAACTTTTTAGCAGAGTGCTAAGAGAATAAAAGAAAGCTCAAAACTTTAGATATTTAAGCTTCAATTGCATTTTTAATATAGTAAAGTTAAATTTATTAGACATTAAAAAATAGAAGGCAGCAGTCATGCCCATGACTCAGTAATTACTCCGTTGTACATAGAGGAGAAATGAAATGAAATCCTATTGGGGATTTTTGGAGTTGAGAATATGGCATTGCCATCAACCCATGGTAGAGCAACTATTGGCCTTAGGTGTGATTCAAAGTCATTGCTTTGGGAAAGCTTCAAGTTCTAGCATCCTGAGGAATGTTGCTGCTCGCTATTTAAGAACCACCCAATGTCAGGTGCAACTGCTTCTTAAAGTGTTGCTCCTATTTGGCTAAGAGGGGAAGAATCCAATTTAAAATGCAAGGTTTGTGGGGTAAAAACAGATACTGTGCACTTTGGTCATGCCTGGCACTTGAGAATCTGACAACACTCAGGACTTCACAATGTGTTTCAGTTCTTAAAAAGCTGAGTTTTCTAAGCAATACTAAAAAGCATTCAACACTAGGCATATATGCTCCTTTAATAGTCCTTCAGTGGATGACAAGGATATTGCAGACATAGAAGAGCATCAGATCATGCAAACTTGTAGTGGTTATGACAGCGTGAGTGGGAACTGTGCAAGCTCAAGTCATTCCAAAACCCAGCCTGGAAGTGGGATTTGGCTATGAAATTTCAACCTCATGGAACTTGGTAAATTTTCTCTTAAGAGTGTATGTGGTCCTTGGTATGTAAACCACACTTGAGTGTAGGCCACACTTTAAAGAATATTTGGTTTTGGTAGTGGGGAAAAGACTCAGAGGACAAGGAAGTGGGGTGGTCAGATGGATATGGGAAGAGTTGCAGGGTTGAAGGAGGTAAATAAGATAAAAACATTGTATTCAATTCCCAAAGAACTAATAAAATTTCTTTAAAACCGCTTTTAATTTTAAAATAGTTTTAATGCAGTTGTACATGGTAGAGTGAGCAGTCACTGCCTGTTCTGTGGTACCTCTGGTAAGTCATGGTCAGTTGCAGTGGAGTCTGAACTTAGACTGGGATGTACTATCCCAACACACATTTCATGATTTTAGGCTTCGCTGAATCATGACATCTGCCACGCTCCTAATATGGAGTACACAGTAAGTGCTGCAAGTAACTGCTCTTGACCCATCGAGGCTTTTGGAATGTAATGTCTTCTATGACTAATGATTGCAATTACTGCTAATGTCATAGTAGAAGCCGGCTTGCTTCTACTCAGCACTGACTTGACATTAAAATTCTAAATCATTGGGTTAAAGAGATAGCTTATGCTGGAGCATGAAGACATGAGTTCAAATCCCCAGAATCCACATTGTCCGGTATCTGTAAGCCCAGTGTTCCTGTGGTAGGAGAGGAGGCAGAAACAAGGCTGACCAGCAGCTCCTGCCAGGAAGCCTGGTATACACAGCAGCGAACAAGGGACCCTGTCTCAAACAAGATGAAAGGTAAGAACTGACAGTCAAGTTACCCTCTAATGTGAACACACATGCAGGTGCATATTTGTGTACCCACACCACACATGAATCAGATTCTGATGAGGACAGGGATAGATAATGATCAGATAGTTTTAGGGGCAGGGACCTCAATACTTGTCTTTAGGCAAAGAGCCAAGTTGATATCCATGAAGTTTGATATGGTTCACTGTAACATTTGCAAAGAGCAGAGAAGTCTGCACCAAACTAGAAACTTAATGAAGGTGGAAATTACTTATATTTGAAATTTTGAGTTCAAAAGTGATTATTCAGAAATCATTGTATGAATATACCACTGCTCATGAATCCTATTGTCGACAATTCTTAATTTGGGGATAGTATAAATATTTTCCCTGTAAAGTGTTCTTGATATTTGGGGTCTAAAAAATTTTACAAGGTTCTCTAGAGGAAGTAACAAAAGATTTACTTGTATTTAACAAATAAGTACTTAACTGGTATTTAACCGCCAGAGTTAAATAATTTTAAAAGGTCGAATGTGGAATGTTCATATTGTCTGGAGATGGAGGGAAACCTTCCAAGTGCTAGAGTTTCTAAAAATACACACAATAAAGAGCAATGTAAGCATAGATGGGTAGACTACATATCAAGGTAAAATATAAAGACAAATAGGAATTTTAGAAAGTTAGCCATGTGTAAGACTCTTACAACAATACAGACTTTAACAAATACATGAAGTAATAATTCACAAAATAAAACATTCAGAAAGCTATTGAATGTTTAAAACTCTCCGCAGAGGTATTGTGTAGTTCTCAGGGCAATGTGTCTTGACTGGGGGGTTAAGTCTTCAAGAAACAGTTCATTGTCTTCTCATAATCAAATAAAGTTTAAAATCTGTTGACATGACACAGATTTGAACTGCATTAAAAAAAAAAACTACACTGTGTCAATGGAGTCCACAATTCTGTTGATCTCAACTATTCTGTATGCTTATCATTGCGATTATGAAACTAATTAGAGTCAGTGAAGAAAGTAGCTCTTGTTTTTATGAAACCTTATGCAAAATAAGTTTTAAGTTAATATCTGCTAGAAAAAAGGGAAAAATAAAAACTTCAGTAAAGGTGGTCTTTTCATCCATCAAACTGGAAAGCTGAGAATCCAACAGCTTTACATTCCGTTCTGTTGGTGAAGTAGAGAAACAGGTCCATGGTCACAAGATGTGGGACATATCTCTACAGAGAGGAAATTGTCAGTTTGTAACCCATTCGATCTAGTCGTGCACTGTTTTTCTTGGGGAAAGTATCAACATCAACAAATGTCATTAATCATTGATAAGGAACCAACCACAGGTCAACAAAACACTTTTGTCAAGTGTATGGTGAACCACTTGCCTCATGAGCCTTTCCTCTTTCCACAAGGGAAAGTTAGTGGCGTCAACCTTGTAAAGGTCTTGTACTAGTAACCCAACTGCTCTGATTTCAAGATGGGCATGTGATGCCTAAAGGACAGAGTTCCACATCTCAACACAAAAATCTCTGAGCTTGAACACATTTCCCCAGTAACGTGACATGAAAGTTCCTTTGTACAGAATTATTTATAAAATATTGTGATTGTCAAGAAAATGGAGTACTATACAGCTTTCCAGCAGAATACTAAAAAACTCTGTACAAGGATTTGGAATGGTTTACAAGAAATACAATTAAGTTGAAAACTTGGAGAAAGCATGCATAGTATATTAAACTGTAGTGTAAAAAGAAAATAATGTAACACACACACACAATGGCTTAACCCATCTAAAAGGAACATGAGAAATACAAACCAAAGGACAATCCAGTTAGCTACTTATGAGGGATGAGAAAATCAGACAAAAAGAATACAGAAAGAAGGGACTCTGATAATACCACATCACATAGCTGAGTTTGAAGTCATGTTAATATTGTACATTTCCCAGAAATAAAATGAAGGAGGGAGGAGCTGCCAGCCACTTACATATTATCATAGTGACATGTGGAACGTCATTGTTAACCTGTTTTACATGCTCTAGATAGTTGAATAAGAGAGTAAATGTAGAGGGGTCATGGGATTCTCACTGTGGAAATAGAAGCACATTAAATATGGAATAATAGAAAGCAAGACAACCCTATGGAGTGGATTAGAAACAGACACATTGTTCTGAACTATGCATCTGCATATGAAATTCTATGCATGGATGTATATTCTGTTGGTGTGCTTATGTACGCATTCTGCCTCCCTACTCTCTTTAGTTAAAGGGCAAAGAAGCAAAGACCAGAGTAATATTGAGCAAGCCCAGAAACTAGACTTTGATCCCCAGTGAAAGACACCCAAGTGTCTAGGACTCAAACTCTACAACTCAGCTAATAAAAGATGCCTAGCCTACAGCTCCTAGGATATAATTGACATTGCCCTTATATCCTAAAATCCAGCCACAATTACTTCAATATATTTGTAACCATTACATGAAAATGGTCCATATTAGTGAGGTATATTATGCTGTGATAATATGTATATTACATAATGTTCAAATCTCTGCCTTCTCATGAAAACAAAATTGTTCAACACTTTCCTCAAGTTTATACAGACCCTCAAGCTATTTAGCACTTCAATTGTCATTTACTTGTATTCTGTTTGTTCCTAAAAATGACCTTAAAGGACATGTAAAATTAGTAATACTCATGTAAAAGTATCATCACAAACATGATAGAAGCTCTTATAAGTTCAATTGTTTCTGCATTTCCACTCATGTGTGTATGTCATACATTATAAATTTGAATGTGGTCGCAGTTGGTATTTGTGAACTTGATGGAAGTTAGAGTGACCATGGAAACAAACCTATGGGCATGGCTGTGAGTGACTTTCTTCATTGGGTTAATTGAGGTTGACAAAGCCTCCAATTCTAGGAGGCACTATCCCAAGTGCTGAGGTCCTACACTGGGTTAAAAGGAGAAAGGTCTGGAGAGCATCTTCACCTCTCTGTTTCTTGACTGGGTACAATGCGAGCAGTTGCTTCATGCTCCTGCCCCTATGCCTTCCAAACCACAGTGGGCCCTACCTTCAAACTGTGAACCCAAACGAAGCCCCCTGCCTTAGATTATGTTTGTCAATATTTTGTCTTAGTCACAGGAAAAGTGACTAATACAAAAGTTTTGCTAGAACATAAACTGTCAGAGACCACAGTAGGATAAACCAACCACACTGTAGAACACAGTAAGTGTGGCTCACTGGAAAACTCAAGATGCTCTGCACTGTGGATATGCTGTGATTCAGCAGCCGAGCAAGCTAAAACAGAACTGACACACTGTTCAAGGTTGCTTTTTGTTGCTGTGATAAACACTAACCAAAAAAGAGCTTTGGAAGGGCAGGGTATATTGCAGCTTACACTTCCAGGTCATAGTCCTTCACTGAGGGAAGTCAGGGCAGAAACTGAAACAGACAATAGAGGACGGTTGCTTACTCAGTGTCTCCGCACTGCCCACTCAACTTTCTTAACACAGCACAGGCTCTCCTATCTAGGATGGTGCCACCCACAGTGGGCAGTCCCTAGTACATCAATCATCAAATGAGACAGTCTCTCATAGACATGGGTATGGCCACAATGATCTAGGCTGTTTCTTCAACTGATGTTACCTCTTCCCAGGTGACTAGGTTGTGTCGCAGTAAAAACTGAGCAGGACGTGAAACTTTATCAGAACAAGCCTGTTACAATAAAGTATGCTTCTGTGGTCTTCCAGCTATTCATGTGACATTTTTATTACCAACAGGATTTGAATGAGGACTATAGATCAGTAGCCATGATAGTGTGTCATGGAGTCTGAGTAACCTCCCTGCAGGGGAGTTACTGTTACCCAGATTCACAGCCATACTAGGAGAGGGGCTTGAGGCTTTTTATATGAGGCTGAGCTCTGATTCAGATGGATTGAACTTTCGGAACGAAAGCCCAGAATAGTTAGTTACCCAACAGCCTGTGCCTCTCCCCACTGGAGGAGAGAGAGCAGGGCAGGGGCAAGGACTTGAAAGCTGTTCTCCTGGGCCTGAGAAAAAGTGAACTTGTTATTTGACGGCTCAGGAAGGGTGGTGCATCAAGGTGAATATTGAGTTCTGCAGTTCTGTTAAGTGTGAGGCCAGTACCCTCTGGAAGGCAGCTCTTGCTTCTGCCATGGACTACTAAGCCATCCCCTCCTGCCTGTGTACAATCATGGCTGCTTCTGCAATGTAGCTGGCACAACGAAAGAGGCTCCAATGACTACATGATATCAAGGCTCTCCCGACAGCAGTCTAGTCAGATGTTCTGCTTTGTCACTACCAGTTTTAATGCGGGTTTGCTTCACTTTTTCCTGGATAAAATGAAAACAGGGACTCAGAGAGCTCTGAGGAGGGGGATACAGGTTTTCATCTCATCCCTGTCACTAAGCTGCCGCTTACTGTACTTTGAAGTGATTTATGTAGGGATTAAAAGCAAAGGGTAAAAATGACAAATAGACAGTTTCCATTGTCATCCTCTGAAGTTCCAGGAACAGGCTGTAAGTTCAGTCTAGGTCTATGAAAATATTAGCAGATGCCAGAAGGCCAGCAGCCAAGATTTGTCTCTTTGTGGAAGAGCTAGAAAGCTCCCAACAGCTAAAAAATAAAAATAAAAATAAAAAAAATTAAGGCTTGGCAATGATGTGAGTCCTATGGAAAAGAGTGAGAAAGAGAGAATCCTCTGAATTAGATTTATGAGCTTCTCCTGATCCTGAGCCTTTAAGTGTTAGCTGGCTGAAATTTTAAGCCCAGGAGGTGTTTATTTACTCCCCACATCATGCTGCTAATACAGTGTAGATGAACTGAATCTGAGATAACTTGGAATTCTTTAGAGAGAAAGCTAATATTATTGTTAAATAAATAAGCTTTACCATAAGCAAGTGTATAACCTTGTAAGATAATTCTAAGTTATTCAGAATGACAATCAAATGACATCTTTTTAAATTTTCATTTTTGAGATTATAATTACATTATTTTCCCTTACCCTTCCTCTTCCTCTTGCTGATTTCTTTAAAATTTATGGCCTCTTTTCCATTCATTGTTGCTATATGCACATATATACAAAAATACACATATATGCATATATATATTCCTAAATATGTAAGTACAGGTGATCAGTCTGTATTGTTACTTGTATTATGCTTTCAGAGCTAACCATTTGGAACTGGACAATAGTTCGTGTGTAGTGTGCTCTTTCTTGGGAAGACTATTTCTCCCATTCTCAGAATTACCTAATTTTCTGTAGTTTTTGAACCACATAACTTTCTAAGATTTTTTTTTCAATAAATTTACTTGATTGTATTGAGAAAATTATAATTTACACTTCACAATTTAGTGTTTCTAGAAATTTGGGAACACTTGTTCTTTTTATTTTTAAATATATTAAGCACAGGAAATAGGATGTAGAAGGTGAAGTGAAACATGCTAAAAGTTGAAAATGTTTGCATCCATGGTAATATAAAATTTTAAAATACATTATTGAAATTTAAAATACATAAAATACATTATTGAAAATCACCAAGGCAAATACTTGGGTTCTATTTAGTGATAAAATTATAAGATGTGTAAATACATCACAGAATTTGATTCAGAAGTTCACTTTTCCACAAATATCCATAGTTTATCAGAAATAAATTTCTAAAGAGCATCTAAATGTACTTACCAGACATTCGCCTGTAATGGCAGAAAATAAACAGTAGAGGGCACTTTGGTTCTCTAACAAAATAAATTGTTCCAAAATCTTTTGTAAATCACCAAAATAAAGGATAAGGTTTAGATGCCATGATCAGCTTAAACAAAGATGTAAAACAAACCTGTCTGCGCGCTGTAGTCAAAGCAAAGCTATCTCAGGCTAACTGAAGCAGCTTTCTTTAGTCAGTCTATAAAGAAATTAGCTGCCCCACGGGAGAAAAAACAAAACTGTTCTGAGGACTACACATTGAGATTCCATAATACCAAGAACATTACATTTGAACAAACAAACAAAAAACTCATATTCAGTTTAAAATTGCCTAACATACTAAATACTTCTGACTTAAGTCAGTAAGCTCAATGTATTAGTTGGTTTGTCTTGTTGTGATGAAATGCTAGCCAATACCAACTTGGGGGTGAAGGCGTTTATTTGGCTTACAGGTTATAGTCCATCATGAAGGGACACCAAGTCAGGAGTTTCAGACAGCAGCTTGAAGCAGACTCCACTTGATGAATGCTGCTTACAGGCACGCTCTTCTGGTTTGTTCAGCTATCTTTCTGACACAGTATCATCCCACCTGCTCAGGGATGCCACCACCTGTATCACTTACCAACCAAGAAAATGTCCCGCCTAGGTCAATCAGATAGAGCAAAACCTTTTTAAGATTCCCACTTTGTAGGTATACCTTGGCTTGTGTGACGTTGACAAAAAGTAATCACAACATTCATATTATTCAAGATTTTTTAAAGATTTATTTATTATGCATACAGTGTTCTGTCTGCATGTATGCCTGCAGGCCAGAAGAAGACATCAGATCTCATTATAAATGACTGTGAGCCACCATGTGGTTGCTGGGAATTGAACTCAGGACCTTTGGAAGAGCAGACAGTGCTCTTATCCTCTGAGCCATCTCTCTAGCCCCATTATTCAGGATTTTAAGACACATTTTGCATGCTCTAGTTGCATAAGAAGTAGCAGTAAGACAGAGCGTACATTTCTTCTATATTGGTTTTATACTCCTAATATTTGGCCCATGAATTTAGGAATGTTCCGTTTCCTCTAGAATTCTTTTTATTATCACCCTTGTCATTTGGTTGTAAGACTTTTTATGGTACAGTGGTTTCCTTGCACTACCTACAAACCTGTTCTAATTTTGTATACACACAAGCGACATTAAATGGACTCCTGAGATTGCATTATATTCATAACAATAACAAAGAAAAATAGGCCGTTAATTTGAGGGGGGAGAAGGAATAAGAAGGAGACATGGGCAGGGCTGGAAGGATGAAATGGTGTAATTGTATTTTAACTTAAAATTTAAACGTAAAAATAAAAATGTGAGAGAGAACACTCCAAAGAAAATGTACAATTAAATCTAAATTATATTGTTCCATGTTAATGAGCTTGGGAAAATATTTCCACATTTGTGGACCTCCGTTTTAACATTTTATAAATGAATGTTTGTATTTATTATCAACTCTACAGTAATATCATCCATTCTTACTCTGAATATTTTTCTAGAAAATGATCTATGCCCTAGTTCTCAAAAGATTTATCAGGGCTCTTAGTCTAGCAAGTTGAAAGATCCATTTGAATTTTGATAAAAAGATACGGAGCTAATGCTAAAATGTACATATTACTCAAAATGATATAATACTTCCTGAGCCAAAAAGTGTCTTCACATAACTCTACCTAAGGAAACCATATCCAATTCTAACCCTTAGCCTCTAAACCACCTTTTCCATTTGCACTCTCTTAATTCATTTTGCCCACCTCCAACAAGTAAAAGCAACACACAGGTGAATTAAGTTCTCATACTCCTTTCCCACAATACTGTGCATTCCTAAAAGAAGGCTGGCCTAATTCCTTTATTCCCCAGCTACTAGCACAATGTTGGCATATAGTAAGAAATAGATCAACATCTCTTAAAGAATGCAAGCTTTAAGATTCTAGCTGACAGGCTATCGGTATAGTCCAGTCTTCCTAAATTCAGAAGGTGGAACTATGGGTGAAAATTTTAAATCATTACCATGCAATAGATTCAGTTAGATGAGTGCTTACATATAGAAATGAGATATAATAAAAACTGGAAGATGATTATAGCCACATTTTTTCAGTTAAAAAGACTGAGAGAATATAGGGGCTATTATAAACATGGGAAGAACAGAATCAAAAAGAGCATGAATTCTGCGTCAGGCTTTCAGACCTCATACACGGGTGATCTCCATTAGCAGCTTAGCAGATACTTGTGTATTCATAGCTGCAGCTCTATAGACTGAGGGCATGGCAGTATAAAGTAGAGTGGAGGATATTGAAGAGACACTTAAAAATAAAGGGTTGGGGAAGAGGGAGGGAAAAGATCTGATAAGAAACCAGATGACATGCTCCAGGAACATGGCCCAGAAAGGACCAAAGTTATATAAGGTTGAGTCCAGATCAAAGAAGGGGCATAGAACCCTCACCATGGTGACCTCCCTGAATGCAGCTTTACCAGCTGATGGAGCCAAATGCAGAAGAGCCACAGAGCAGGGTAAAGACGGGATGTAACAGTCAGTTGTAACAGGCCCGGGCAGTGTTACGGTTAGTTCTGTGACTTGTCCCCACGCCTGTCTTCTAGTTGAGAGTTATTGGAATAGTCCCGCTTCGTGTAAAGCTTTTACTAATCAGAGCTACTAATTTTTTGCTTCCGTAAGAAATTAACAATGTAATCTACGGAGTTGAAGACAGCTTAGTAGCAGATCACTTGCTATGAAGCTCAATATCCTGATATCATTGCTAGCAACACACACACTCACACACCGAGAGAGGGAGCAATCTATGTATAGTATAGATTGGGCTGGGAAAATAGTTTGAGAATTCACCTTTACTCTTTTTTAAATTTTTTTAAATTTTTATTAATTACAGTTTATTCACTTTGTATCCCAACTGTAGCCCCATCCCCTCCTAATCACACCCTCCCTCCTTCCCTCTTCTTCTCCTATGCCCCTCCCCCACTCCAATGATAAGAGAGGTCCTCCTCCCCTTCCATCTGACCATAGTCTGTCAGGTCTCATCAGGACTGGCTGTATTGTCTTCCTCTGTGGACTGGTAAGGCTGTTCCCCCCTCAGGTGGAGGTTTACTCTCTTTTTAAGTGTGTTATTACAGTTATTATGAATCAACTCTTTTGTGTTTTGTTTTGTTTAATAAAAAGATAAAGCAGGAATATCTTAAGAGATCCCTTCCAAAGAGACACAGACCCTTACCCAGCCCTGAGCAATAGGCATACACAAGGTATATTAGCTCTGTAAGGATCTGACTGTGGCCCTTCACACTTGAAATCATTATTTCCCATGGCTTTCTCCTCCTTTCAATGAAGATCATTGGCTATTAATTAATAGAGTAAATAGAGGATTGGCATGTCTCCATCCTTATAGTTAAATACATTTTTGTGCCATTCACTCTTTATGACTAAAGAGACCTGTTTTACATCATGACCATGAAGGCTCATAGTTCTTTTAATCTGGTGACATTCCCATCTTGGTGTTTTGTTGTTGTTGTTTTTTACCCAATTAAATTTAACAGTGTGTTTTGATTGGAAATGACATGATAATCAATTATATCATTTTAAGTATATCCCCCAAAGCAGTTTAGGGAAAATAATTAATGCCCAATTAAAGGTGAGTTTATTGGAAATCGACTAAATTAACTAAATAAAATATCCAGGGTCATTTCACTGTGCCAGTGACTTCCAAGAAATTAGAGTTGAATTTCCACATCTGAGATGAGAACTTATCAGGGGGAAATGATGATAGGAAACTAAGGGGAAAACTTAGAAGATTTAAGGGAATAAGAGATTTTTAATTAATTTATATTTTATTAAACAGAATTTATTCATTTTGTATACCAGCTGTAGCCTCCTCCCTCACTCCTTCCCATCTCTCCCTCCCTTTTCTTCTCCCATGCCCCTCCCCTAGCCCACTGATAGGGGAAGTCCTCCTCCCCTCCCATCTGACCTTAGCATATCAGGTCTCATCAGGACTGGTTGCATTGTCTTCCTCTGTGCCCTGGTAAGGCTGCTCCCCACATAAGGGATCAAATGAGCCAGCCACTGAGTTAATGTCAGAGACAGCCTCTGTTCCCATTACTAGGGAACCCACTTGGAAACTGAGCTGCCATGGGCTACCACTGTGCAGAGGTTCTAGGTTATCTCCATGAATGGACCTTGGTTGGAGTATCAGTCTCAGAAAAGACCTCTGAGCCCAGATTTTTTGGTTATGTTGCGCACCTTTTGGAGCTCCTGTCCCCTCCAGGTCTTTCATCTCCCCCTTCTTTCATAAGATTCCCTGCAGTCTGCCCAAAGTTTGGCTATAATTCACAGCGTCTGCTTTGATACCCTGCTGGGTAGAGTCTTTCAGAGGCCCTCTGTGGTAGGCTCCTGTCCTGTTCCCTGTTTTCTCCCTCTTCAATATCCATCCTGTTTGTCTTTCTGAATAAAGACTGATCATCTGACCCAGAGTCCTCCTCTAGGTGTACAGATTTTAGTATGTTTATCCTATGTTATATGTCTAATATCCACTTATAAGTGAGTATATACTGTATGTGTCTTTCTGCTTCTGGGATACCTCACTCAGGATGATCTTTTCTAGTTTCTACCATTTGCCTGCAAATTCCATGATTTCCTTGTTTATAATTGCTGAGTAGTTTCTGAAGTTAGGGTGTTACTAAGTTGATATATGCTCTCTGTTTTGGCACCCTGTCTTCTGAAATCTGCCTTTAAGATTTGGCTGGGTATCACATTAGTTTATCACCACAGACATGCAGTGTTGTGCATGTGTATATAAATATGTGCACCAGCATAAAACATTGTATTTGTGGAAGGGAAGAAGCATGTTCCAGTTCTACATGCAGTTGCCAGACTTCAGGTCCTTAAGGATAGACACTAGCAACTT
>CM053756.1:16420830-16486587 GCA_028658305.1 Pachyuromys duprasi | reverse complement strand
GCTTACCCCGTGCTCCTGGTTCTATGGTGTTTCTATAATTATGAATAGTGTTGCACTGTAATCTATCATATAGAGCTATATGTATGGAAATTTTTGATCAGTTTTTTAAGAGATGTATCCTGTTTGCAAAGGCACAATAAAATTGCATCTTCTAGATTATAGGCAATAAAGGTAACAATAAACCTTATTTAACAAATCAAAAAAAATTGCTGAGTAGTATTCCATTGTGTAAAAGTACCACAATTTCTGCATCCATTCCTCCTTTGAGGAACATCTGGGTTGTTTCCAGATTCTGGCTATTACAAATAAAGCTGCTACAAACATGGTTGAGCAAATGTCCTTGTTGTGTACCTGAGCATATTTTGGATATATGCCTAGGCGCTATTCCTAATTGTCTAAGAAAGTGCCAGATTGATTTCCAAAGTGGTTGTACAAGTTTACATTCCCACCAGCAATGGAGGAGGGTTCCCCTTTCTCCACATCCTCTACAGCATGTATTATCACCTGAGTTTTTGATCTTAGCCATACGATAGATATAAGGTGACATCTCAGGGCAATTTTGATTTGCATTTCCATGATGACTAAAGACATTAACCATTTCTTTAAGTGTTTTTCTGTCACTCAATATTGAGAAATCCCTGTTTAGCTCTGTACCCCATTTTTAATTGTATTAATTGATTCGTTGCTTTTTAACTTTTTGAGTTTTTTATATATTCTGGATATTAGCTTCTGTTAGATATAGGTTTGGTGAAGATCCCAATCTGTAGACTGTTGTTTGTTCTCATGTCCTTGCTTTACAGAAGCTTTTCAGTTTCATGAGGTCCCATTTATTGATTGTTGATCTTAGAGCCTGTGCTGTTGGTGTTCTGTTCAGGAAGTTGTCTCTTGGGCCAATGAGTTCAAAGCTCTTCCCCATTTTTTCTTCTAACAGGTTTAGTGTGTCCTTTTTTTTATATTGAGGTCTTTGATCCAATTAGACTTTAGTTTTGGGCAGGGTGATAAATATGGATCTATTTGTAGTTTTCTGCATGTAGACATCCTGTTAGACCAGCACCATTTGTTGAAGATGTTGGCTTTTTTCTATCGAATGGTTGTGGCTTCTTTGTCAAAAATCAATTATCCGTAGGTGTATGGGTATATTTCTGGGTCTTCTATTTGATTCCATTGATCCACCATTCTGTTTCTATGCCAATACCATGCAGTTTTTACTACTGTTGCTCTGTAGTACAGCTTGAGATCAGGGATGGAGATAACTCCAGACAATCTGTTGTTGCACAGGATTATTTTAACCATTTTGGGTTGTTTGTTTTTCCATATGAAATTGAGAATTGTTCTTTCAAGTTCTATAAAGAATTGTGTTGGTATTTTAAAGGGAATTGCATTGAATCTGTAGATTGCTTTTGGCAGGATGACCATTTTCACTATGTTAATCCTACAGATACAAGAGCATGGGAGATCTTTCCATCTTCTGATATCTTCTTCAATTTCTTTCTTCAGAGACTTGAAATTTTTTTTTTAACAGATCTTTCACTTGCTTAGTTAGAGTCACACCAATGTACTTTATGCTATTAGTGGCTATTGTGAAGGATGTAGTTACCCTAATTTCATTCTTGGCCCCTTTGTATTTCATATACAGGAGGGCTAATGATTTTTATGAGTTAATTTTGTATCTAGCCACTTTGCTGAAGGTGTTTATCAGCTGAAGGAGTTCTCTGGTTGAATTTTCATGTCTACTATCATATCATCTCAGAATAGTGATACTTTGACTTCTTTTTTTCTGATTTGCATCCCCTTGATCTCTTTTAGTTGTCTTATTGCTCTAGCCAGGACTCCAAGTACTATGTTGAAGAGATATGGAGAGAGTGGTCAGCCTTGTCTTCTCCCTGATTTCAGTGGGACTGATTTAAGTTTCTCTCCATTTAGTTTTATGTTGGCTACAGCCTTGCTGTATATTGCCTTTGCTATGTTTAGGTATGTGCCTTGTATCCCTGATCTCTCCAAGACTTTAAACATGAATGGGTGTTGGATTTTGTCAAATGTTTTTCTGCATATAAGGAGATGATCATGTGTTTTTTCTCCTTCAGTTTGTTTATATGGTGGATTACATTGATGGATTTCCGTATATTGAACCACCCCTGCATGCCTGGGATGAAGCCTACTTGGTCATGGTAGATGATATTTTTTATGTGTTCATGGATTCAGTTTGCAAGTATTTTATTGAGTATTTTTGCACCAATATTCATAAGAGGAGATAGTTATGAAGTTCTATTTTTTTGTGTGTGTGTGTGTCTTTGTATAGTTTAGGTATCAAGGTGACTGTGGCCTCATAGAATGAGTTGGGTAATTTTCCTTATGTTTCTATTTTGTGGATTAGTTTGAAGAGAATTGGAGTTAGCTCTTCTTTGAAGGTCTGGTAGAATTCTGTGCTGAAACCATCTAGCCCTGGGCTCTTTTTGGAAGGAAGAATTTTGATGACTTCTTCTATTTCTTGGGGTAGGGGAATATATTTAATCTATTTACCTGATCTTGATTTAATTTTGGTAAATGGAATCTATCAAGAAAATTGTCCATTTCATTTAGACTTTCAAATTTTGTGGCATATAGGCTTTTGTAGTAAGACCTAATGATTGTTTGGATTTCCTCAGTGTCTGTCATTATGTCCCTTTTTGTTTCTGATTTTGCCAGTTTCTTTCTGCCTTTTAGTTTGGCTAAGGGTTTGTTTATCTTGTTGATTTTCTCAAAGAACCAGCTCTTGTTTTCATTGAGTCTTTGAATTGTTTTCTTTGTTTCTTTCTTTTTTCACATTTTTATTTTATTTTATATTAATCACAGGTTATGTACTTTGTATCCCAGTGTAGCCCCCTCCTGAATTCCCTCCCTATTCTCCCATCCCTCCCTCATCTCCTCCCTGCCCCTTTCCAAGTCCACTGATAGGGGAGGACCTCCTCCCCTTCCATCTAACTCTAGCTTATCAGGTCTCTTCAGGAATAGCTGCAATGTCCTCTTCTGTGGTCTAGCAAGGCTGATCCTCCCTCGGGGAGCAGGGAGGTCGAAGAGCCAGGCATTGAGTTCATGTCCGAAATAGTCCCTGTTCCCCTCACTAGGATACCCACTTGGATATTGAGCTACCATTTGCTACATTCAAGCAGGGGTTCTAGGTTATATCCATATATAGTCCTTGGTTGGAGAAACAGTCTCATAAAAGACCCCTGTGCCCTAACATATTTGATCCTTGAGGAGCTCTTATCCTCTCCAGGTCATACTAACTCCCCCTTCTTTCATATGATTTCCTGCACACTGCCAAAGGGTTATGTGTCTTAATATTTGCTTTGATACACTGCTAAGTAGAGTCTTTCTGAGGCCTTCTGTGGTAGGCTCTTGTCCTGCTACTTGTTTTCTCCTACATCCAATGTCCGTCCCATTTGTCTTTCTAAGTGAAGATTGATCCTGTTACCCCGGGTCCTCTTTCTTGTTTATCTTCTTTAGGTGTATAGGCTCAGCGGTTAAGAGCACTGTCTGCTCTTCCTTAGGTCCTGAGTTCAATTCCCAGCAATTACATAGTGGCTCACAATCATCTGTACTGGGATCTGATGCCCTCTTCTGGCATGCAGGTGTACATTCACACAAAGAATAAATAAATAAATCTAAAAAGTTTTCTTTGTTTCTAATTAATTGATTTCAGCTCTGAGTTTGATAATTTCCAATCATCTACTCCTCTTGGGTGTGTCTGCTTCTCTTTTATTTAGGGCTTTTAGATGTTGCTTGTATGAGATATCTCAAACTTCTTCCTGGAAGCAATTAGTGCTATGAACTTTCCTCTTAGCACTGCTTTTATTGTGTCCCATTAGTTTAGGTAAGTTTTGCATTCATTTTCATTGAATTTTAGGAAGTCTCTAATTTCTTTTTTCATTTCTTCCCTGACCAAGCTGTCATTGAGTAGAGAGTTGTTTAGTTTCCATGTGTTTGTGGACTTTTTGTTATTTCCATTATTGTTGATGTCTAGTTTTATGCCGTGGTGGTCTTTTAGGAAACAAGGGGTTATTTCCATCTTCTTGTATCTGTTGAAGCTTGCTTTGTGCCCAACTATATGGTCAGTTTTTGAGAAGGTTCCATGAGATGCTAAAAAGAAGGTATACTCTTGAGTTTGTGTGAAAAGTTCTATAGACATCTGATAGGTCCATTTGATTTAGGACCTCTGTAAGTGTCATTATTTCCCTTTTTGCTTCTGTCTAGATGATCTGTCCCTTGGTGAGAGTGGAGTGTTGAAGTCTCCCACTATTATGGTGTTGGGATTGATGTGTGATTTATGCTTTAATAATGTTTCATTTACAAATGCAGGTGCTCTTGTATTTAGGGCATAGATGTTCAGGATTATGATGTCCTCCTAGTGGATTTTTTTCTTTGATGAGAATGAAGTACACCTCCTCATCTTTTTTGGTTAATTTTGGTTGAAAGTCTATTTTATTAGATATTAGAATAGATACTGCAGCTTGTTGTCTGGGTCTGTTTGCTTGAAAAACAGTTTTCCAGCCCTTTACTCTGAGGTAGTGTTTATCTTTGTTGCAGAGGTGTTTTTCTTGGATGCAGCAGAATGTCAAATCCTTTTTCCAGAACCATTCTGTTAGTCTGTGTCTTTTTATTTGAAGGGTTGAATCTGTTGATGTTGATAGATATTAGTGACCAATGAGTGTTAGTTTTCTTTATTGTGGACTTGGTGTTACTGTGTTTCTAAGCTTGTTTTCTTTTAGTTTTTTGTTGTGAAGTTATATGCATCCTGTATTTTCTTGGGTATAGTTGATTTTGTTGGATTGGAGTTTTCCTTCAAATATCTCTGTAGGGCTGTGTTTCTATGTAGATATTGTTTTAGTTCAGTTTTGTCATGAAATATTTTGTTTTCTCCATCTATATTGATTTAAAGCTTTGCTGGGTAGTAGTCTGGGTTGGCGTCTGTGGTCTCTTAGAGTCTACATGACATTTGCCCAGGTCCTTCTGGCTTTCATAGTTTCTATTGAGAAGTCTGGTGTGATTCTGATAGGTCTACCTTTATATGTTACTTGGCCTTTTCCCCTTGCTGATTTTAATATATTTTCTTTGTTCTGTAGATTTAGTGTTTTGACTATTATGTGATGTAAAAGTTTCTTTTCTGGTCTAATCTATTTGGTGTTCTGTAGACCTCTATGGACATCTCTTTAAGTTGGAAAATTTTTCTTCTATGATTTTTCTTGAAAAAATTTTCTGGACCTTGGAGCCTAGAATCTTCATTTTCTTCTATCCCTAGATTATTCTTAGATTTCGTCTTTTCATGGCATCCTTGATTTCTTGTATGTTTTGTGTTTGGAATTTTCTGATTTTACTTTTTCTTTGAGAGATGTATCAATTTCTGCAATTGTATTCTCTCTTCCATCTCTTCTATTATGTTGGTGATGCTTACCTTTATGGTTCCTGATCTTTTCTCCAAGTTCTCTAGCTTCAGGGTTTTATCTGTGTGTGTGTTTATTGGTTCTAATTCTGTTTTCCTGTCTTGATTCATTTCCTCCACCTGTTTGAATGTGGACTCCTTTCTTTCCATGATGGCCACTATTTTTTTGTTTTCTCTACTTGTGTCTCTATATCTGCCTCTATTTGTTTGGCTGCATTTGCCTCTATTTCTTTGAGAGCTTTGTTCATTTCCTCTTTATGTGCCACTAATAACTGGATAAGCATAGATTTGACATCATTTTCCTGTGTTTCTGATGAAATAAAATATCCATTGATTTTGAGGGTTGCTGGTGAAACCTGATGTCCTGATTTTTGTTGGATGTGCTCTTATGCTGACCTTTGGCCATCTGCTTATCTGTAACCTTCACTGTTTATTCCTGGAGTCTGTACTTCAGACTGGGTCCGTCTGTCTCTGGTGTCTGGAGTATTCTTCAGGAAGATGAGAGAGAACCACCAGTTCAAGAGCAGGTGTTGGTGTTTCAGCTGTAGCTAAAGGAGGAAGGTCGCAAACACATGTAAGCAAGTGCAGGAGTGTGCTTGGATGGGGTACTAGAGCATGTAGATGCCTGGAAGGGTGGGGCTTAAGTTCTAGAGGGGGGAGTTGGCACCATTTGTGGGCTCAATGAGCGTGTGCAGGTGCCCTAAATGCCTCAGTGGTCTACAAGCCTGTCGTACTGTCCTCCAGGTATTCAGAGCTGTCTGTGTTACATCAATTTGGCTCCAGGAATTGTTTGCCTGGACTCCACTGGGAGACCCACAAAACAGGGACTTCAATGATGAGAATGCTAAACCAAGGATCCCTCAGATACGGTACACACTGTTAACCCCCATCATGGACTCCTCAAATGAGACAGATTTGGCTCCCAGTAATCAAACACAAGGCAACTGCCGCAATAAAGCAAAAGTAGTCTGTGTGGAAGCTACTTAGATACTCTACTTGTGTGTGTTTTATATTGCTTTTGTATATGTTGGTATCTTCCTGCTAAAACTTAAGCTGTGGGAGGAATCTTTGCTTTGTTTCCTGCCATGCTTCTAGAACCCACAATAGTGTTCTGCATACTAACTGATCCACAATTATTTGTTACATAACTGAGTGATTTTTGTAAGAACTCCCATTTTCTAGAAGTTTTACATTTTCCTACCCAGAAGACTCTCTTCACAACTTCCTCTGGTTCTTGCCATTTTCCCCTTCTCAAAACACATCCCTCTGCTTCCACACCACAGATGTGTTATGCATCTCCCCAACTTCTGGAGATAGTGGCCCATCTTCTGTTCTACTGCTTCAAGAAGAGGGTCCTCTGTGTACCCATTCTGCACTCAGGTATCGATAAGGAGAGAATGGACACATGGTCCTCTTGGTCTTTTATTGTTCATCTGCTTTTGTATATTGTCTTGGGATTTACTCAAACTTTGTGGATACTGTCCATCTAATCTCCCTCTTTGCAATAAATAAATAAATAAATAAATAAATAAATAAATAAATAAATTACCATGGCTACTGTCTTGTTCTGAAAGAGATAAAAAGTGAAGCCATACAGTTAATATCCCATGACTTGTCCTCAAATTACTAGCTGCTAGATTCATAATGGCCCCCAAAGTAGCACTACAGGCATGCCAGAGGAAAAGACCTTCCATTTTATACACAGACGAACTATTGTGGGTGACCTCTACCTGTATCTCCATTGAAGAGACCCTGCATGGTGACAGTGTTGGGTCCAACTTCTTCAAGGCCATCATGCTTCTTCCAAGCTTCTCCCAGGCAAGGATGGAATATACAGAGATTATAGAGCTTCATTATCCCACCCAAAATGGAACCCCTAACACTTCTGCATCTGAAGGCTCACTTGAACCTCCTCTTTCTGCCTCCTTTACACTTCATGAAATTCTTCCCACAAATCTCTTCCATATAAAATCCCATTTTGCCATTGGCTTCTTGGAGAACACGACTGGGTGCCTCTTAACAGTTGACTACCACACAAAAGTGTCAATGAGAGTTATGGAAGAAAGATACTGTAGACGAAGGTGGCACTTTCTAAATGCTTTATTGCAAACAGTGCAGCTCCAAATGGAAGTGTCAAATGCAGGTTCCGGTCACATAACAGATCAATGAAGGAGGCTCATAATCTGTTCACAGGAAGAGAATGTCTTAAGTCCTTTGGTTAAGTATGTATTATACTGAGTCTGTGAATTTCTACAAGAACCTTAAGCTTTCATTTGCAAAATTATCAGCAACTGTGGCTAATATGTGAGTTAACATGATAGATCTCAAATGACAGAAATGTGAATGTGCATTAAGTAACCTATTTTACACAGTAATAATCACACCTTCATTTCCCACCCCAAATTCAGTGAATACTAGTCACCTTTGAAGTTCTGAACACTTAGCCTGTGGTATTAGCATAATGAGTATCTTCATCTAATGATGAGCTATAAAAGAAGCCGTGCCCCAACAGAAGGAGTCAATACTGAGAAATCAGTAAGTAAAGCTTTCCTACTAGGCACTAGCTCTTGGGAGAAGATGCTTCCCTTTTCAGCCTAGACAGTGCTCCAAGCTAACCCCCAGGGATTTGGCCAGAAGGCACCTCTAGCAGCTGTTCTCAAGGAGAAGGCCTGTGTCAGCACCATTTATATCAAGTACACTCAGAACATTTGGGTCAGCAGCATAACTGCTTGGCATGTCAGCATCTCTATTTTATACCCCCTAAAATGTGTACAGTTTAATTAGACTAAAGGCAAAGAATGGTTTGTTGATAGTTCAACCTAGAAGTAATGGTTTCCTAAGGGAGACATCCCTGCCCCACCATGGGGAATCATCTAATATTTGTCTGCAAGAAGCTAAGCCCTCATGTTGTGTTCACTCTCAGAGACTATACTCAAAAAGCAATAATTTCCCCACCTGAATCTAGTGGAATATTTATGATGAACTGGGATCAATAATTTGTCTGGATACTGTCAGACCTCTCTGCCCCTGCTAATACCAACTTCAGCAAAGTGTCCTATGTTCTTCCTCAAGTCAGTTGTCTTGTTTCTCTGCTCCATTTAAATGGGGGAAAGAAAGTGTCCATCAAGAGAGCAGGCTGAATGACAGACTGCCTTACTGTTCAAGGGAAGCTAGCTTGAGGTCTCAGAGGGGACAGAAAGTAGGCAGAGTAGATCAGTGAGCCCCTAAAAGCTTAAGAATACTTTCAGAACTCTTTACCCTAAAGTATTGAGTTCGTTTGGGCCATTCCTTAGTTAAAAATATCCTTCCTCCACCATCTCAGTTTTTCAATGCCTAGTTAGGGTGAGTGATGATTTTAAGAGAGAACAGCTCAAGTGCGTTCTTGAAAAACTCAGAAGATTGTGTTGTGTAGGAGCAGGAAAACAATGTATATGTGGCAGAATTCTATCCGGTTAGGATTGGAAGCTAAAGAATCATTTGAAGCCCTTCCTGTGGAGAGCAGGATGCTAGGAATAAACATCAGAAGAGAGTTAAAACTGAGTAAGACTTTTGAAGCAGAAATCAGAGATTTCTTTATGATGATGACAACCAGATACTAAGTTCTAACAAAACAGAGTCAGTGCCTTCATGGAAGTTCCTCTCTGAGCAGTAACTGAGTTCTTCACATCTCAGTAGCTCCTGGAACCTTCTCTTTCTAAGAGGATTATATTTTACACCATGCATCAAAATGCATGTTCTGGAATGCATGAATAGAGGGACTGAGAGAAGGAGAAAAGATGTGAGGCAAAGAGAGAGGGGGGATTTTAAAGCATACTTTATTTGATTATATCTTGATACAGGGTCTCAATATGTATCCCAGACTGGCCCTGACATTCATATTCTCCTGCCTCAGCTTACCCGGTACTAGGATTACAGGTTTGCACCTTCATGACTCATTAGAGCACTGCTCTTTGTTGCAGTAATTTTATGGGGTGTCCACATGTGTAAAATGATGATTTACGTCAAGTCAGAGCTCTCAACTGCTAACTGGAAATTCTTCACACCAGGGTCTTGACAGAGTTTCAAAAAGAATAATGCAGTGTTTAGTGTGGGACCGATATTCCCAGCCAATAGCTCCCAAAATCCCACTAGCTCTTACAAAAAGGATAAAATATATTTTCTTTAGTGCTACCAATATCTCTTCAACATTTTAAAGATACACCTTCAGAGATGCCTTTCTGTAACAGCCAGAGATCTGGACAGAAGGACTGGGTAAGAAATATTAGGTGTCATGTGCTATTTTGTTAACACAGAAAAATAAATTTTACTTAAACTGCATCTTTTTGAAGGCTCAGAAATTGCTTTACTGCTGTCACTACAGAGCCACTCTTCAATCACTTTGAAGAATTATAAAGGGCACCAAAAATCGCTGAAGATGAAAGAAGGAAATGCTTTTCCCTCCCAATAAAAAGGAAGAAGGAGTGTCACAAGAAATTACAGACTGCTGGTTGAGTTGGAGCTCCAGAGCAAATGATCAAACAAACCATTGCAATGTCTGATGAGCAACAGGGAGTGTAACTTTTTGGAGAGCCTTACATTAACTGGGATGATGAAGAGACTTGTTATACTTTGAAGCAATTTTTAACACAAGTAGGGTTCTAAATATACTGCATTGAATAAGTATCATGGTGCTATAGATGTGGGTCTAGTCTCATCTCTTCCAGAAACTTCCCCATGCAATTCTGAGTAATCACACTTTTATTTGTTGGATTCTTAGACTTATGTGTCAATGTCCTTTGAAATCTGAGAGGCTCAAAATCTCTAGGATATTTGTACCTATAATCATTGTCACTTAGAGGAGCTGTTTGACTCAAGGAGTCCCTACCTATTGTGATCTGTGCTTTGATATAGGCTGGTGAAATGGAAATGTTGGAAATTTGGGCCATAAAGTCCTATTTTGTATCTTCCTTGTCTATAACTGATTACTGTAGACTTAGATAATTCACTCAAACTTACTTGACCAAATTCTCTCCAGAACACCAAATAAAAAGATGAAAGGCTCTCTTCTGATTTTTGCAGCTTGAATATCCATAAACAGCAAAGTCTCTTGGTGACACTCTGTATGAGGCAGTGTTGGAAATCCTGCACAGGAACCAGAGCAATTGCCATACATTTTTTGAAATGGTGGAGTTGCAGATCATCCTGAAGCACTCACAGAAGGAAAAAACACGTCTGGAGCACAATCAGGCTTCATTCCACTTTTCACCTCAAGTTCCCTGTGTGCACTCTGGGACCACCAGCACTGTGATGACTCCAAGGCTGTGGATATCCTCCCCATGAACATCATCAAGGTACTGAAGAAGCTTAATAAAAACAAGAAGTTGGTCAAAAAGCTGGCCAAGAAGTATGATGCCTTTTTTCTTTTGAATCTCTAATCAAGCAGATAGAAGGTAACCTGAGCCCAGACCTAAGCAAGGTTGGCATGTTCCCTTCCCCGTTGACACACAATGAAAACACGGTGGCCAGAGTCAATGAGATGAAATACGTGAACAAGTTCCAAATGAAGAAGGTGCTGTGTCTGGTCCTTGCTGTTGGCCATGTGAAGATGACTATGTCTACAGCATCCACCTGGCTGTCAATTCCTTGGTGTCCTTCCTCAAGAAGAGTTGGCAAAACATCTGGGCTTTGTATATCAAGCACACCATCAGCAAGCACCAGTGTCTCTATTAGGATGTTCCAATAAATCTTAGTACTACCATTCCCTTGGTCTTCCTGTGATTAGGGGTTGGGTATTTGTGAGCTAAAAAAAAAAAAAGACAAAAAGTTGCCTAAGATGGGGAAGTGTCAGTCTAGAGGTCTAGGCATTGTTTAAGGATGGAATGGAATGAATGACTGAATAGTGCTCTTAACATTTTTCTTTACCATAGTAGATGCCTCTCCTTGCAGTGCCTAGGATCACCAAGATCCTGGACAGGAACCTAATTCCAGTGTCTTCCTTTGAGATACTCTATAACCAAGCTCAACTAGTTGCCTCAAAACCTATAAGGCCTGGGCCTATTATCTCACATTAGGGTCCGGTGACCAGACTCTGATTTTACAAAGTAACCAGATGAGGGAGTTACTTTTACTAACTGGTATTGTATTTCTTCTTTGGGATTGTATGAGATTGGGCTATTTGAACAGTGCCAGGACACTGATATAGGAGTTCTCCACACCCTATGGGTCCTTGTCCAACAAAGTTACCAGCGGTAACATTGTAAGCTTGTGTCGTGAAAATTTCTTATATAACTAATAAAAATATTTGCATAAATATATGTATAGCACTTAATAAATATTCTATAGACACCTTACAAAAGTTTATGTTATAAACTTACATTTATTAAGTTTACACTCAATAATTTCCTATTATAGGTCAAAGTAAAGAATACTTCCTTTAACTACCACATATACTTTAAAAAAGGTGAATAAAAATCAAACCCAGTATCAGAAAATGGCAGCAGCAATATACAATTGCTCACTCAACATTAAATTTGCATTATTTTAATAAAAGCTATAATTTCAAACTGGTAAGTGTAAAGGAAAAACAATCTATAACAAAGTGTCTCTTTGTAATCCTGTTTATGCAGTTTTTGGATCCAATCACAAGACAGCAGAGTGGATGCAGAACTGAGCAGAATCAGAAACTCTCAGCTTGAAGCAGACAAGTCATACTGAGGACAGGTGTGCAACTGCATCTTTTAAACCTCATTCTAATCCCTCAGCTGTCTGAGTCTAAACGTTAATGTCACATCCCAAGGTGTGACCTTAACATTTTATCACTTCTTCCTCATCTACCATTTTTCATTGGCTTTCTTATTTTGCTACACATGAATGATCAATAATTAATCCTATAATTTTATAATGTAAATAAAGGCTTTCACCTTCGTAAGAAGAACAAGATTAGTCAAGATAAAAGAAGTAAACATTGCAGAATTTTATGTATGCATGACCCCTAAACATGTCAAGTACAGTTTAAAATCTTTAATCCACTCAGTCAATCATGTTAAGGCAAAACGTTAGTCCCGTCAGTGCCTGGTCAAGCCTGAAGAATCAAACTCTGTGATTCAGACGGAAAAGGAAGTTTTCACGCTGGAATAACTGTCAATTGTCTCCTGATTTCCCCCCAGTTTATAGGAGCTCATTAAAGCAGCGCTCATTCTTCCTAACATTCACCTTCAATTCACCATCAGCTATATCACCCGCAATTAAAGGTTATTTTTCTAATGTTTCCCAACACACACTCCCTTTTCTTTCTTTTAAAAAGAATAAAATGAATAGCAACTGTGAGAAAATAAGCTTGTTTATCATATTTTATTACTTTCCATGCTATTTTTTCCCCTCTGATACTCCACAGCTTTTTATTTTCTTATGTTCTCACTGCCGGTGCATGTTTGTGACATCTATCACAGAGAGCCTTACCTGCCAGGACAAAGCCACTGCAGAGGAGGGAGAGCCATTGCTGGCCAAATCCCTTTAGACTGTGTCAGAATGAGTGACGTTTTGGAGAGCTTGCAGAAGAACCCCCGAACCTGTGGAATTCTAGGATGCTTTATCTAGATCAGAATTTGTGCAAATCCCCTGTATTGGATATTTTCTTTGAAACATTTTTCATATTCAACATAAGCCACAACTCCATTTTTTAAGGCTAAATCATTCTACATCCCAAGCTCTTCAACTAGAATATTTTTGAGTATTTTATTATCTGGTTTGATGGGCGAACAATGATTTAGTGTTTACTTCTAGGACATGCAATGCCTTGAGACAGAATAACAGCTCTACATGAAAATGGAATAAGGAATGAAAAAATGGAAGCATTGTCTGGTCATTGCCAGTTAGTTTCTTTTCTCAAAAAGGAGAATTGTTGGGTTCTCTGTTACATTTATTCTAAAATTCTGTGAGGTCCTACATGATTGTTTTCATATTCTACTGCTGTTTAGGCAGGACTTTAAAATCTACACTCACACTCACACACACACTCACACACACCCCACACCTGAGAAAAGATGTATATTCTCAATCCTGGTTACTTTGCTTTTCAGTCACCGTAATATGCCCTGTACATGTGCATATGAGTGGGGAGACTCACATGGAAGAAAATCATTTGGCCACAGTTTAACATTTAGAACTATTTCAATGTTGAGATGCTGGCACTATCTCCAGACTTCATTTGTCATTTTCAATGAGTCCTATTGCTTAGGTGGCTTTTGAACATAAGGCCTTTGAGCCAGGCAGTAGTGGCTCGCATTTTTAATCCCAGCACTCAGGAGGCAGGGCAGATGCAGGTGAATCTGCCAGTTCAAGGACAGCCTGGTGTACAGAGTGAGTTCCAGAACAGTCAGGGTTATAGAGAGAAACCTTGCTTCGAACCACCACCAAAGGTCACTATGAATAGCATCTGGTGTGTATGAATGGTTTTGATGTAAATATTTAAAATATACAACAATTTTCAAGAACTTCGTGTTATATCCACAGTGTTTAAAACCTGGAACCCTGAACAACTGGAAGTGACTGAGGATCTGAAACATTTCTATTCCTAGAGCCTTCCACCCTTTGCTGTTCTAAGCAGCAGCTCCAACCCGGCTCCTTTGCTCTCATATTTTTACCATCACACTGTGGTGTGTGTTCTTATATAGAGGTGTCTGTCCCTCCCACACACAATGAAAATGCAAAGGCAGGATGCTACATTTGTTAAAGCCAAGAGAAGTGGATGCATCTTGAAGACCAACTGACACCTAGGACACAGTGCTCATACAGCTGCCTGGCACAGTTCTGAGCATTTGTCTGCTTCATTTACCCCTCTGAGATGTTTGCTCCTCAACCCTACTGCCTTATTCCCAAATCTTACTGCCAGTTTTACCAGGTGTCATAAGCATGCAATTTCACTAAATCTTACGCCACATAGACATGCCCACAGGCCAATCTGATGGAGGAAATTCTTCAGCTGAGGTCCTTTTCTCTTAGATGTCCCTAATTTGTGTTACATTGACAAGAACTAACCGACAAACCAAGAACAGTTTAAAGAAACTTTCAGAGCAAAGAAGGGAAACAGCCAGTCCTTGATGCCAAAATACTGATCAGAACATGCTACTTCTGGTCATGATTCATTTAATCAAAGATACTGGTGAAGACAAGGTGCATAGACTTTTGTCCCTCAATGTCACTCCTAAAGCGAGGCATACAAATTCCATTCTAGGGTTGATTACACCAATAGCTCACTTCCTTTGTGCTTAAGTATCTACAAGTTTGGTTTCTACCACATTCAACAATAATGTAAATATTTATATGAAGTAATATGATAATATTTTAGACATCTCCTTGTGTTAGCCTCTGAGGACAGAAGAGTGAATAAACAAAATATATCCCATACCTTTCTAGAACTTACAGCCTAGTTCTCCAATGGCTGGAAACGACTGCAAATATGAATTTTATATTTGCATCCCAGTAACATTTGTATTACAACACATTCATGATGCATTAATAATGTCTGACAGCCCCTACATGAGCATTAAATGTTAGAGTACTTTCAAGGAAAGAGCCATAACCCTTCAATAGAATGCCAGTGAGAATATGCCCTCCATATTCCTTTGTCATTGTCAAAGTCAGAACTTGGAAGCTGAGGTACTGTCTCAATAAGTAAAGCCATTTCTTCTTTTATTTCTGCTTCAGTGATCTTTATTTGAAGAGTAATCCTGTTCTACATGAATAATATTTGTCTTATTTGGGGGCTATGCAATTCTTATCTGGTATTTATTGTTTATCAAATCTCTTCTAGACTTCTTTCCATTTCTTTTTTATTTTTCATTAATTATTTTTATTTTTATTAATTACAGTTTATTCACTTTGTATCCCCTTGTACCTCCCTCCCTACTCCCCTTCCAACCCCACTTTCCCTCTTCCCTACCTGTGTCCCTCTCCCAGTCCACTGATAAGGGAGGTCCTCCTCCCCTTGCCTCTGATCCTAGTCTATCAGGTCTCATCAGGAGTGGCTGCATTGTCTTCTTCTGTGGACTGGTAAGGCTGCTCCCCTCTCAGGGGGAGGTGATCAAAGACCAGGCCAATCAGTTCATGTCAGAGACAGTCCCTATCCCCATTACTATGGAGGCCACTTGGATACTGAACTGCCATAGGCTACCTCCATGCAGGGGTTCTAGGCCATCTCTATGAGTGGTCCTTGGCTGGAGTATCAGTTTCAGAGAAGACCCCTGTGCCCAGACTTTTTGGATCTGTTGCTGTCCTTGTGGAGCTCCTGTCCTCTCCAGGTCTACTAAATGGAGAGAAACTTAAAGCAATCCCACTGAAATCAGGGACGAGGCAAGGCTGCCCACTCTCTCCTTATCTCTTCAACATAGTTCTTAGAGTCCTTGCTAGAACAATAAGACAATTAAAGGAGATCAAGGGACACAAATTGGAAAGGAAGAAGTCCAAGTATCACTATTTGCAGATGATACGATAGTATACCAGAGTGACCCCAAAAATTCAACCAAAGAATCCCTACAGATGATAAAAACCTTCAGCAAAGTGGTTGGATACAAAATTAACTCAAAAGAATTAGTAGCCCTCCTGTATACAAAAGACAAAATGTCTGAGAAAGAAATTAGGGAAACAATACCCTTCACAATAGCCACAAAGGACATAAAGTACCCTGGTGTGACCCTAACCAAGCAAGTCAAAGACTTGTATGAAAAAAAATTCAAGTCTCTGAAGAAAGAATTAGAAGAAGATGTCAGAAGATGGAAAGATCTCCAATGCTCATGGCTTGGCAGGATTAACATAGTAAAAATGGCCATTTTGCCATTTCTTATGATAGCTGCTGAGTCAAGCCGGGTATTTACCTGATAGGGCATGGTACTTAGAAATGTCTTACCAATAGTGTGTTCCCAATAATGACATAATAAAAAGTATTGCTTCATTAATAAATTAGATTTATTCAAAAATTATTTTTTATCTCTAAAACCTTATGGCTATTTGCGTTCCAGAATCCTTTCTTGAGCAGGAGAGAAGAGGGAGAATTTTTTTTTCCTATTAATGATCCAGGAACAAACCACGCCCTGAAAAGCCCTCAGGAAAAGTCTGTACAAATCAATATTGCCAGTCAAGTGTTTCTTCCACTGGGGAAACACTGGACTGATCCAGGCTGAAAATCATTGGGCTTTCAGGAAAATTCAGGACTGGACACCCGTATCTTTAATTTTGTTGAAGGTTTTGTTTGAAATCATTTTCAACAAAGGGCAAAGTGAATTCTCAATCTTCAAGAAAAAAAAGGAGAAATTTTAAGATGTAGGTATTAAATGGCCCAGGAGAAATAAACTCACATCAAACAAAGCTGAGTCTGTAATTTCTGCAAAGCCTTTTCTTCCTCTGCTCCTTAAAGAGCAATCGCACTGATCTGGAGGGAATTTTATTTTTATCCTTTCTAGCTTAACTTCTGTTTATTCCAAAGGAGGTTAATATTTTCCCTAAACTTGGGTTTCGTAACACGGCATTTGAACCTGCCAACTATCATCTTATTGAAATACCTGGGATGAAACAGAATACCATTTGCTTGGGCCTGCTCTTATAAACCTCAATTTTCAAAAGCTTTCAATGTCAATTACCTCCCTCAACAAAGCAGCTCATGTCAGCCTCCTGATAGCTAAGAGCGTCATATCATCAGTGGAGGGCTTGCTTAGACTTCACAGTCAAATCTAATTTCTTGTAGTTACTGCTGAGAGTTAGGCTGCCTTAATCAATTGAGCTCCTAAAGAAAATGAGGACCTCAGAAGTAAACCTGAATTTATTAAAAACAACCTTGCAATCAAATTTTCCAGCTATGGGGCTTCCTAATGCGGTTCACTCAATACATGCTACTCAGCAGTTTTAAAGAATGTGTTTTCTAGACTTTACTGAGGTCTCTCCCCATTAGAGGAAAAAAATTGAATGGAATGTGATTCATACAATATTAATCACTTGCTCTACTTTACAGCTTAATAATAAAGTTATTTATGCTGCCAGAGGCATTTCTTGACATTAACAGTGGGAAGACAGTAGTAGACAGGTAGACCAAGTCTGTGTCTGGGACAAAGGGCAGAATAACAACATATCTCTGCAAGACAACAGAACCATGTCCAAGCAGGATGGCCCTGAGATGAATTCATTGTATGATTCACTGAAGAATAATTGATGTCTAAATCAACTTCTGTCTTGTTTTTTGGGACAAATGAATAGCAAAAGTTGTCATTTAGATTAACGTAGTCTAGATGTAGATCAACTAGCTGCCAATCACAACTCTTATCTCTTTCCCAGATCAAATATATCCTTTCAGATGTAATTATGTATTCTGGACCTAACTCTTCACATATTGGCACAAATTACGCTCTCAGCCATGCTGCATTTATTCACGTGAACATATTTTTATCTGATTATGTAATTTTATAAACCTTTATGTGTGCTGTTTTAATTTTTCCTACATCCAATACCAACTAAATGCAATAACATCATCTTTTCCGGGTTTTCACTGCCTCCCACAGCACCTGCTACAATGGGAAATAAAAGGCAGACATTGACGAGGTATCTGTAAATAAAGAAATACAAAGCTAACATTTTGCCTGATAGAAGGTTAGAATACTGTCATTTTCCATGATCAGATGTGGACTGTTCAGAAAGAAGGAAGTCATGACATAAATAATTCAGAATAGAAGTCCTAAAAGTCATTTATATTTTACTTTGAAATGCATCAAGGCTGGCCGCGTCTTCAGAGAACGGTGCAAATACGAAAACGGCCAGCAACTGGCGAGCCGTGTGCTTTGGTAAGCGAAAAGATGCAAAGGAGGACATTTGCTGTTGTGTCTGCTCAGCTTTCATCCCTAATTCTTGTAGCATCTTAATGTCCTCCTGTGTGATTTCCTGCCATAACTGGTGTACTCTAATGGGAAAGCAAACCAAGACGACAGTCCAGGCACCTCTGTCTGACTCTCCTGTTAGCACCTGCAACACCTAAAGATTGGCACCTCATTATCTCGTAGACCACCTGGCCTCTTTTCTGGGCATTTAAATTGCTGACTATGTTACGGAAAAACAGAAAACAGTGAACATTCCAGAGCTAGTACACACGTGACATACTCATAAGAATTGCTAGATACCTACATCCCATGGGCATCAAACAGGTGTCTTATGGGCTACCTAGAGTTTCTAATCATATTTATCAGAATTTTCTGTCATCTGTGCCGTAGCTACTATGTCGATTCCATGACAAATGTGAAAGGCAAGGACACAGCTAAAGGGCACCACAAGGGAACAGCCTGAGAGTGTGGTAGATGGTCATGGGTCAGCAAAGGCAGAAAACGTGAAGGAAGATGCCAGTTGTGCACTAGCCAGAGCTAAGAAGGAATAGAACAGGCTAGACCAGGAAAAAAAATCTATCAATCACAGAAAGGGAGATGCCCTGGAAGTATGTACAGTTGTTCAGCTGTCCTAGATCCCAGTAGCAATATTCAGCCCTACTTTTCAAGACAACCCACTATATACTTTTCCTGGAATTTTAGCACTTCACTAAGTTTTCTAAACCAGTGGTTCTCAAACTGTGGGTCATGACCTCTTTGGGGAGGGGTTGAACGACCCTTTTACAGAGGTCTCCTAAGACCATTGGAAAACACATATTTGCATTATGATTCATAACAGCAGCAAAATTATAATTATGAAGTGGTTAAGAGCCACCACCAAATGAGAGCTGTACTAAGGGTTGCCGCATTAGGAACATTGAAACCATGTTCTAAACTCTCTAAGTGTTTTCAAAATCAAAATAAACCAGTCAAAGTGTAGGCTATGGAGGTTCAAGTGGCCTTCATAAACACCTCAGTCTACTTATTTAAATGTTCATTCCTCTAAACCAGAGAGTCATAATCTAGTCAATGTCTCATAAGATATTGATGAAGTTATAATAATCTAGTCCTAGCATTCAGAAGAATGTCATTGTAGCATAAATCTTGTCTGCCTCCTCAGATTTTCTCTGCCTCTCACCTTCCAGACAGCCCTGGCTTCCGGAAGCCCTCCTTGGCCACTCCAGGCCATTGACCTAAGGTCTAAGCAAACACTGAAGCTGTAGGGAAGGAGTAGAGCTAACACCCTGTTGAGCAAGCTATGCTCCATTAAAAAAAGATAGGAAGGAGCCAGGCAGATGAACCAACCTCTGTTCTGAATCTCTCATTGCTCCCTATAACCTTCCAGAAACCCCCTATGAACCTGCTGAGTGGCTAGCTCTGTCCCCATCTCAGCTCCCAGGGTAGGGTCCAGCGTGTAATAGTCCCTGTCCTGTTTATTCCCACCAGCCTCCACATGGCTTTTCCTTTCTCTCATTCACTTCTTTCAATCTGTGCCTCCCAAATAAAACTCTGGCTTTACAATTCCTGCTTGCTCTATTTCTACGTTCCCTGTAACCCAGTGAAACCAAAGGTTAGTGCTGGTATTTCTTGAACTAGCTTGATTGGATCTCTGGTACTTGAAACCAAGAAGCCAGATTAGAACCAAGAGGCAGAATATCTATGTTAATGCCATACTACATCAAAAGACAGGTGGGCTGGTCTACCTAGCCACTTGGTAGTGAGACTTAGAGCTTCTCAGGACATAAGGAAGGTGTGACAGGAATAGCAGGAATAGCAATGGGGCTCTTGTTTCTTTTCCTTTTTCTGGCTGCAGGAGTGATGGAGGAGTGTTCAGAATTAAATTAGGTGCTGTGAACGTAATAATCAGTGTACAGCATAATTCACAGCCCACGAAGGCAGCTTCAAACAACAATACTAAATACATCTTAAAATAATTTGCTAATAAACGCAACAATGGGCTTTTCAAACAGGAATGTTTTTCAGATGAAAACTGTTTAACTGTTTCTACCTTATACAATGATGTTGAAAGTCTTGTTCTGTCAAAAATCCTTCAAAGGTTAATTGTTTAAATAAAATGTACCTAGGCACCTACATTATTTATTAGCTAAGTGGAGTTGGGAAAATCATTTAACCTTTCTGTGACTTTGTTTTCTCTTTAAAATATAATAACAAAGATTCAAAAATGAAGAAAATAAACAAAGACATCATTCAACTGAAAAGATCAAGGAATTGCTTTGTTATCCAATAATGACATGTTTGGCCCTCTCTCCAGATCTCAAGATCTCCCTCCTCATTTGCATCATCCTTTTCTCTCCCCTCAATCAGTTATATTTTTGTTCAGTGCCAAGCATGAAGTAAACATTTTTAAAGGTAGCTGGATTCTCTGATCATCTATATTCTTAAAAACAAAACTCATTTCAGCAAACTATCTTTGGAGCCCCCAAAAAAGGAAGAGGAACCAATCCATGCAGCCTTCAGGGACCTATGGATTACAAAACAGTGGGCTTCACTGTTGCGACCATGTAGATTCAGAAAATATGGAAAGTTTTGCTAATTTAGTGTACTGTGTGTATGTCAGACTCTAAACTCACCATTTATAAAATAATCTCATAGCATCTTTGTATATATCTGCATTGCTACATGAAAATGTATGATTTTGATATCTTCTAGAAAGATAATTCTGTTTCCCCACATTCCTCAACTAATAGTACTTTTCTTTTTTTTCTATCAGGGATTTCTGGGAGAGATAATAAATTTTCATTTGGTCCCAGTACTCAATATTTTATGAGGTAATAATAGTATTATATATATATATATTACTATTATATTATAGAAATATATTATATAGTTACATTATTATATAAAATATAATAGTTTCATAATATATAATAGTTATAGATAATATTTATATAATATAGTATATGTATGTTTAAGGAACATGCACACATCAACAATTTAAAAAAAAAGAAGCCAGGAATTTGAAAGTGAGAAAGGATGTGGGTACATAAGAGAGGTTGATGGGAAGAAGGTGATGAAAGAGGTATTATGTAATTATATTAATTTCCAAACTATTAATTTAAAAATAAAACAGAACAAAAGGATAACACATAAAGTAGTATGACAAAAACTTAGACTTATTTTCAGATTTTACATCTTCTTTACGTGTGATATTCATACCACAAATGCACATATAACTACATAGCTAGCTGTATTACTGAGTTTTTTCTCAAACAGTAGCATGCTTATTACATCATTCAGCAGAAGTTACAAACACAAAACCACTTCCTGATTTCAGAAGACTCCAGAAACGTTAGGTAACTCCTGCTCTGCAAATACAATCTCCAGAGATAGTAAGATCAAACCACGTAATCATTTTGGCCATTTGGACCTACTGGCTCGTTTTGTCTTGTCTGATCCCTAGTATAGTGACTTCAGTATTGCTAGCCAATTTAAAAGCCCAATATTTTCCAGGACAAATATCTAGAGCACTGGCTTCCAAACTGTCTTTCCCAGCAGGAACTTCAGCCTCAACAGCTAATCCAGTATTTCTTTACTTCTTAAGGCAATGCATCAAATTTGAAGATTACTTTATTGGCCTTATCTCCAGCGTTCTCTGGTGGTGCCATCCAGTTGTTTCCAGCGCCTCAACAGTCTTTATAAAAGCATGCCCTCAAGTCCAGGACATATCTTTCCATATGATTTGATCTGTCTGGCCTATTTAGTTTATGTTTCTCCACCCTCAGCTTTAGGATGCTTATCTCCTAGAGGAATTTTGAAAGTATTACCAGCATCATCCACTTCCCTTTCTATAGCATAGGTCAGATGGTGTAGGACTTTGGTGTACTATAATAAAAATACTCATTTTTTCCCTTGCTTGAAATCAGCCACCTGCATGTCTCCCACATGTAAGAATCACAGTGCCCTGCTTCTTCAAGGATATGAGGACTCAGTCTAGGAAGAGCCACAGCACCAGGTGTTCTGGCTGCTAAGGATCCAAACTTCTAATGCAGCAAGGGCTCTGCTCATTGAGTCATCTCCCTAGCTCTCTGTCTACTATTTTAATTCGTGGTTTTTTTTCTGTCCTATCATTGTTTGATTATAGCATCTCTAAAATAACTAATGAGATCTTGTTCAGCATATGGACTCTAATTCCTTGACGTTGTCCCTTGTGATTCCTTTCCTTTCAATTTCCTCTTGTTTTATCAAGTCTAAGTAGTCTCCCTGGCACCAACCCATTCACCAAGTGATGAGCACTCTGCACAATCCTTCTAAAGATGTTCCAGATCAAATGACCCTTCTTCTCAAACAACTTCAGTTAACTGTGCCTACTAAATAGACATCAGACTTGTTTCCCAAGTTTGGTTTCAGACTTTCCTAGGTAATATCGACTCTATTCCAGAAAATGGCACATGGTTGTACTGAGGCAGCCCGCCTTTCCTTGTGCGCACAATTCTTTGGCGTGCCTGCTGCCTTCCCTCCACTCTTTTCTCCCTGGCACTCCAGATTCCACTTTCCCAACCACTTTAGATTTGCTTCCTCCGCTATCAGCCACCATAGATGGGTGCGATCAGGTTTTTTTTTTTTTTGTTGTTGTTGTTGTTGTTCTCTTGCAGTTACCCCTCTGATAATTTCTTACCTTTAGAGGGACTTCAGATGTTTGTTTCTCCCACAGAGAGTGCCCTTGACTACAGAAGGGAGAAGGTACAATGTGAATGGGTGTGGGGAAGAAATTAGCATTCATGTGTTAAGATGTGCAATGGAAGACTAGAAAAATCTCATTACTCACCTGATTCCATGTTATAACACAGGTGTTGAGAAAGCTCTCACGGGACTATGAACAAAATGGAATCAAAGAGGGAAGTAGAACTTGCTGTAGGGAGCCATTGAGTAGAAACATCAGCTTCGATACCTTGTGGACTTCTAATCTTATGTAGTAGTGGAGTAAATGGACTGCTAAGTCACCCCTGGAAATTGTGACTATTTGTTAATTTGTTAAATCTTTGAATATACATCCCTTTCTTCTTCCTTTTGATATGGAACCTTGGGAGCTTCAGGTGCATTTTGTATGTTGTTGATACTTTGTAATAAGGCTCTGGAACTGTTTTGTGTGTGGCCTACTTGCTTTCATCATTGTGTTGTTTGGCTTAAATTTTAAAGGGGGGAGGTGACAGAGGCAGGTGGTTCTCTGTGAGTTCCAGGCCAACCTGGACTGTAAAGCAAGCCCAGGACAACCAAAGCTAGGCAGAGGAACACTGTCTCAAACAGAGCAAAACAAAATTTCAAAAGGAGCCTATCTTTGGATTGTCTCAGTATTCAAAGCTCTTACACATGTCCCCCTCCTAGAAAACTATCTCCAAGGGTTCTAACAAGCACTACTGGAACATGTGTCTGTCTCAGTTGCCTTGAGTAGCAAGAGTACATTTTTTTATGTGCAATAAAAGGTGACCATCTGCCTATGCCATGACATGAACTATCAAAGTTGAAGCAAATAGACAAAACAAACCTATCACGCTATAAGGAATGCTAACCATCCTCAGTCCTTGTGTTCTGTCTCATTTTGCTTGAGGATGGCCTCTGGCTGTGAGGCCAAGTACACCTCCCCCAGCATCTTCAGCTGCATGAAAGCTGAGAGGCTAGCAGCTGCAGGAAAGTGTGGAGGAGCTCGTACACTGGCTGACAGGGTGGGTTTTGAAATGCTGACATTCTGCTCTTTTCCACTCACTGGCGTGAGCTCCGGTGGGCTCAAAGCCCAGCCTCCAAGGCTCAGAGAGTCCAATGCAAGCATTCTCTGTGACAATCACAACAGATTTGTGACTTCCCAGGCCCCACCTGCAGTGCTGAAAGATGACAAACATGCACGGATGTATTATAGTAAAATGCATATGTTGTAAAAAAAATTAGGTGGCAGATTGGGCACAAGGGTATATCATTTTTTTTCATCCTTTAACTGTACAAATTATGGAAGAAATCAGTGTCTGAATGGCTACATGAAGCAGAGATTAAAACTACTTATGAAAGAAAGATACACTTTGCTTTCTTTAGGTCATTGTGTTTGGGGGACACTAGCCAGTGTAGATAAGTAGGCATTGTTTACCCCTCTTAGGTTGAAGTTTATGGCTGACAACAAGAAGCATCAGCTTCAACTGTTTGAAACTGACACTTCACTGACTCTTACTTCACCCCAGAAGGCTCTGCTCTTCCTTCCCTTTTGATTAAGGAAGACAGATTTATTGTCTCAGTAGACTTCTGTCTCTGCCTTGCCCTTCACTGAATATGACACAGATTTTGCTAACACTGGTCGACACACCTTGAGTCACCAGGGTACACAGTAGCCTATAGAAGACAGATGCTATGACTATGAGGTGGTAGACGTACTGTGAGAAGGAGGCAGAACTTAGTGAGGGTTGGGCTTTCTGTCTCCCATGACTTTCCCCTCCTCTTCTGTGTCCCAGTCTTGAAACATGTTTTAGCTGCAAATTAAAGCGTTCATTTGTCATTATGTCATAATATGTCCTCCCACATTTTTGTTCCAACCATTAATTATATGACCTTTAAAGAGTTGGACAATACAGAAATTGAAGATTATGCATGCTGCAACTACCGTGGTTACTATTTCTGGTATATCTTGCAGCAAATTTGGCTCCTACTTGGACATAGGGTAAGGAGACCCTTCAAAATCCTGAGGATGCAAAGTGTGGGACTGCAGAATGAGAGGTAGCTCCAATCATTCATTTAGCCTGAAGACGGGGGAGGGAGTCATTAAAAAGCAATAGAGTAGTTTGATGGGAAAGTGTAAGAAATGTTTTAAGGCATGGAGAATAAGGAGAAGACATTCTAAGGCTTCAAGAAAACCTTGAAGCCACTGAAGTGTATGCAGCTGTGGAATTATGGAATCATTTAAACTTCGAGGCTCTAGTTTCCTTGGTTGTGAATTTGGGAGGTTTTGCATAATTCTAGAAAATGGAATGTGTGGAAGAGAATCCATTTTTACATGCTCTGAATTCCTTAGAGGAAAAGGTACTAAAATCTATACCACGATTAATACATCAAAATTCTGTCATTTTAACAATGTATTTTATTTTATTTGTTATAATATGACTGCTTCTTCTAGCACTTTCCTGGAAGAGTGATAAGATGCTAGGTATTGCATGTATTAAATTAATATTTACTTTTCTATCTGAACTTCTATTTACAAGAAAAAACTTTTGGAAATATATCTATTCTAGTTTAAATTACGATGCAGCTAAATTAATTTTCCTTGGTTGTTTTTGAGTGTTTCTGACCCTGACTTTTTACATTTTTATTTCCCTCAATGGATCACAAAGTTAAATTTCAATTTCAGCCTTGATGAATTTGGTCATCTCAAATTCAGACTACACAATATTCAGATATTACTCTGTGCTGCTATTTAATGAAGGGCTGTTGAATTAATACAATTTTTCAGGATTAAATTGTTCAGGATTAAAGTCAAGGTTCAGATTGTAGACTGATGTCCATTCCTATGGAGCAAATGAAAATGCACTTACATGAACATAGCCAAGATCATAATTTTGATGGTTGTGTTTTGTAGGTTTATTTCTCAAGAGGAACTATAATTCTATAATTAAGTAATTCTATAACTAAGTAAACATCTGTGTTGCAAACACTTATGAGTAGGGCAGAGGATCTGTTCATGTAATAGCCACCCCATCCCATGTATTGTTGCTTTCTTATGTTAAAAATGCAGCAGGATAAACTATTCATGAGAAATCTGCTTACAAGGCCACAGGGAAATGTCAAACCTTTACTAATAATTCCAGAGGCTTGAGATTTCATGGGAGAGGGGTGGGGAGTGCAGTAAGCTCTTGTTAGGGATCTTGTTGATCAAAGTGTACAGGATTAAAGTCAAGGTTCAGATTGTATACTGATGCCCATTCCTATGGAGCAAATGAAAATGCCCTTACATGAACATAGCCAGAAGCCAATCTATCATCATTTTGGTGGTTGTGTTTTGTAGGTTTATTTCTCAAGAGAAGCTATAATTCTATAATTCAGGTATGGCAAGTAAACTCAAGTTATAAGAAACATCTTGGATTTTATTGACTTGAAATCAAATAAAACAGATTCTGACTTTCACCCCTCAAGGCTGCCAGGGAATGAAGCTTCATCAGGTTATTGGTTCTCCCAGGATCATGTAAGTGTCCAGGAAGTCACGTATGTGGGAGTGGAAGAAACGCTTCTCATTGCTGGGTTGTCGCAGTCCCAGCTGCTGTATAATAACGTGGGTCTACTTCAAAATCTGCACTTCCTTATAGAGCATGGAGGTATGAGCTCGTTTCTAAGGATACCTCAGATGTCTCCCCTGAATGTGTACCAGGGAACCATATCTCACTAGGAGTTCATTCACTAGGAGTTGCATGCTGGTACACTTACATACCAAACAAAGGACTAGTTTCTGGAGATGAGGGAGCTTCGAGCCATTCTGCATTCTGCCTGCCAGGCCTTGCTCCTTGGCATAGACTAACTGATTTTCTCCTGGACAAAGTACTATATAATCAAGTTATATGTACTGGAGTGAATCTGCCCAGAGGAATGCCCTTCAACTGGCTTTGGATACAGAATACCTGCATTTGGCTGCCTAGAGACATTGCTGCCACACATTTAGATCTCTCAGCTTTTGCTCTTAATTTAAGAAGGGAATCTCTCCCCCTTTCCTTCTTTCCTTCTCTCCTCCTCTCTTCCTCTCCTCTTCTCTCTCTCTTTCTCTCTTCTTCTTCTTCATGACATTCTTAGTCCGTCTTCCTAACAACCCCCAGAAAACGGTCACTTTGAATTTAAGGATCCTACAACAGAGGGCCAAAGTCTTTGGCTCTGAGTTTCTTTTCTTGTTTGTTTTGTTTTGTTTTGTTTTGCCTGGCCAAAATAATACTCATTAGAAGAATTACTAGGACCTAGCCATCAGCTTGGATAAGGAATAAGTAAGCAGTCAGTATGTCTTCGTTTTTTAAGGAGCTAGGAGATGGAGACATTCTGTTTCTGCCCTAGGCCAGTTGCTTTGCTCTTTCTTTTGTGTTGGGGGCAGGCAGTTATTAACTACTTGCAGGCTGAAAGCGCTGCGTTCTCACCTTGGCACACGGGCTGCAATGACACTCCATGGGCTGAATTCTTGCCAGCCTTTTCCATATTCAGGTCGTGCGATGCAGTGAGCTGCGATGCAGTGAGCATAGCGGTCCCTCGCAGGCTGCTTCTGCCAGCTGAGCCTGCGCACCTAGCAGCTGGATACCGACAGTGCTGCCTGGCCAGTGCAGGTGTCTGTGTAGGAAATGTTCTGGTGGCTGCTCAGTCTCTAGCAAATGGAACCGGTGTTTTGAGACAGTGTAGACTGCAAGTGAACCCAAACAATCGACGTAATGGAGTAAGAGCAGCAGAGGTACGGATGCTGAGGGATTCTGGGGGGTTCTGGCCACACCACACCTGTCTCTAGTGCAGCCTCCTTGCTCATGCGCACGTCCCGCTGGTCTCTTTCATCTTCTCAGAGGTCAGGCTACAGTTCCGAAATAGGAGCTCTCTGCACTCTCCACTTTCTTCTGTAGCAAGGCCATACTTCCCACCAGAGAATCCTATGCCCCTGTTTCCGCATTAAAATTACAGCCAGTTTCTTAGGCCTGTAAAGATCTTGAAGTGATTACTTTCTTAATTAGAGGGAAGGAGAGACCGTTGGGGTTTGGAGATAGAAAAAACACAGAGCTTCTGTCTACCCCGAGCATTACTGAAAGACTATTCAAGACGGTTCTACCACACCAGTGAGCAGCGGAGGGTGTGCTGCGCGCCTTCTGTGGCCTCAGGTGGCCGAGCTTCTGTCCTGGATGCTAATTTGCAGGGCAATCACTCTTGAGCACCCATTCTCTTTTCCTTGAAGCCCTGCTACAGGGGATTCTGAGCCTTTCCAACCAGGATGCCTGCTAACCAATGTTAGGGTCTGTTGTTTCTTCTATAAATCCAACCTTGAGGATTTCTGGACTCCGTCTAGTCTCTGTGTACACATTACCTTTGCACTCTTCTGTGCTCCGGCGGGAGTGATTTTGTAAACCCCTCCCCTTCCGCCATACTTTTCTAATTTGATTTCGTTATCATAGGACAAAGTCTGAAGGCTTCGCCACTCTCTGCAGCCACGTATCAGCTGTTTCATTTACAACTTGTGTAGATCCAAGAAAGCGCTCAGCATCTGGACCTTTCACCCTTTCTCCAGTTTTTCCTAATAACCTTTGGCGTTATCAATATAGAGATCTTGGACGTGCTTCGTATAATTTATCCCTGATTACTCTAGACATCTCTCCTAGAAGTTGACTGTTATGGGAGGTAGTGTCATCTGAAGTTAACAGTTGTGTTTGTTTTGTTCTAACAGTAAGTCCTTCACCTTGGTGGAGGCGGCGGAGGAGGATGGGTGGTAATGGGGGAGAGACACTTCGCAACTGGAAGCAGTTCCAATTTAAAGTTAATTTCCTGCCACAGTAGGGGGAAAATCTACATGAAACCTCACTCAGCTACAGTCGGTAGGAGTGCCAGTAAGTACAGACAAGGGCAACACTAAGGTGCCCGGGTCTCACTCATGTCAGTGGGAAAGCTGCTGACCAAGATAATTACGTCTCTGAGGCTGAAAGCAGCTAGCTCTTTTATGGATGACCCAGCCTACAGTTATGCATAGTTACCACTTAAAAACCCATCTGATTTATCACAGTAATGGACACTATGAAAATGTTTCCCTGGGGGTATTTCTTTCAGTAGAATCCTCATACTTCAGTGTGAATCAGCAATGGCGCTCACGCAATTACAAAGTGCTTGAAGAAAGCCTAGAGAATGAATGAAGATGGCAGAGTTATATTAGCAGAGTTTTACCTACACAAACAAAATTGTCTTTAAAATACTTTGGGGAAATCTAACTACCTCACTGATCTTTATGCTTTGCACACAAAAATATTGATGATAAAGAGGAAAGTAACTTTCTAAAACATTAAAATCATATTATTTCTCTTGCTAAATCCCATGATGGACATTTTATAGATTTCCTTAATTGGAAAAGATTTTTTCAAGAGTCCCATGACAACTAAATAATAAATATAACATACTTACTTATATAACATTTCTATTTGTAGCTTCAATTTACTGTATATCAATCATATTAAATAAGAGATGATTAGGTATTATCTAATTGGGAAATATATTCAAACAAAAGTTGAAGTGGGATCTAAAATATTATATGTAGAACTGGTTCTGTCCTTTATTTCTTCTCTTTCTTCCTTATCAACCTCCCATTCCCTTTTTGACTCTGGCCTTGTGGGAAATGCTCATAAACCACAAATATTAAATAACTGCCAGTCAACAACAGTAGCTGTCTGCTCTGCCTCGGGAAAAGACATTCTAATTCCATAACCTGCAGTCTGTGCAAGGTAAGTATTATTTCCACCTTATAAATAAGTCAGTGAGTAACTTTTCCCAAGGTCAAGTGGACTAATAGGGAAAAAAAATGAGATTAAAATTTCAGAACCAAATTTCTCCCCATCATCTATATACATGTTTTCTCTAATACCAAGGACCCTACAAGCTTGAAACCTCAAGCATGTGGCTGCTACACGTGGAAACCTTAGGACCAAGGCTTTCAGCTCTTTCACGGGTAGTGCTGGGTTTATGTCTGAGTAGCCAGAGAAAGCCTGTTGAACCCTTAGCGGTTTCTAGCCTGGGAGTAACCAAACTTGGCCATTCCAGAGGCCAGTACAGATCTCTTCGGCTGACTGTGCTGCCACAGATGTTGAGTGGAACCCCACAGTGTTACCAGAGCCATCTTCATGAAGACAAGGAAGTGGAGTGCAAAACCCAAAATGATCAGTGGTTTACTGAAAGAAGCTAGGTTGTTTCCCAAGGAGGCATTTTACTGGCTTTATTCGAGTTTTGAACATTCTGGATATTTTAACCAAGAAAAGGTACATAAGCACGAAATAACAGAAACAGTGTCCACTGTCCTGTCTCCAGTGTTTCAGGCACTCAGTAGGACGGGACTTTTGAAGATCGGTGCAGAGGAGGGTACCAGAGTCTATACTGTACATGTGTTCATGTATCCGAGTTGTGGGAGAGGGATTCTGGGACCAAATCACATTTTGATAATTTGATTTTTATCAGTAAGAGCCACAGAGGGACAAACAAAATCAAGAATCATCCTCTTCACAAGGTCATATTCAATTCAAGGGTTTTTAAAGTCTGTAAAAGACGCAAACCTCTGGTAGGGACCGCAGTGTTTTTTCTTAAAGAAACTTTAAGAGAATGTTTTGTTTTGACTTGGTTATCAACATTTTGAAAGAAAAAGAAAAGCTCAAACGAAAGATATAATACAACCTGAAAACGAAGTAATCCTAGAAAAAAAATTATCCCTTTCCATGTGGTCTTTGCTGATAATCAGGATTTTTAAGTTGTAGAATAAGAGAGGGCAAATTATCTTTGCTGTGAACTTCCAAGGGAATTGCCTCTATCCTGCCAAGTGGTCCAGATGGTTTTCTTCCAGAGAAATTTCCACACCATGCTCACCCTGATTTGCATGCACGTAACTCAGCCAGGCACAGAGTCAGGAGCCCCTCTGGTTTACAGAATATTACAGACTTTAAAAATTACTTGATTTAAAATGTCAAGCCAAGCTGTAAAAGTGGAACCGCAGCTTTGTTTCCCTTTTCTTTTTCTAACCTTGTACCTGAAACTGCCGCTAAATAATACTAAAAACAATTACTGCTAAGTGACCAGAGAAAGCCAAAGGAATCATGACCTAGGTTCGCAGAACAAATCATTAAAAAAACAAAACAAAACAAACAAACTTGTGAAGTGTTTTCATATAAAATTTAGGAATGCCATACAAATAATTAATTATTTTGGAGTTTTCAAAACTTTATTTTACACTTATGGGTGTTTCGACTGCATTATGTCTGTGCACTGTGTGCCAGATGCTCACGGATCCCCGGGACTGGACTGATAGACAGTTGTGAGCTACCATGTGGATACCAGAAATGTTTTAACCACTGATTCTTTTCTCCAGCCCCCAAATGATTTTCATTGTCAAAACTACAAAGATCTCTTGAGGAAGAGATCTTTTTTTTTCCATGAAAGAACACAAGGAGTTGTCCATCACATGTGCATACTGTCTGAAGATGGTATTGCCGTGCATTTGAAATAGGGTGAATGATAACTCAGTATTTACCGTGGACGTTATGTTTCGTTAAGTACTTAAACTACACAGAGACACCATGGCATTTTTGTGAAGGCCCCATTCTCCCTCAGAAGCAGAGGAATTGCAAAAGCAGAAAAAGGCCCGTGGAGGTGGTGATGGTGATGATGAGTGAATGAGTTGGAGACAAGCTAGGAAGTGACATCACAGCAGAATCTGTTATCACACTGGTTGGACTGATGAACAGTTTGGGGATCAGGCAATGCTGCTGGCTGCGATTAAGAAATGTCAAGCTTAGAGCAGTAGCACAGGCTCAACCACCCTATGGACGAGTGCAGTGTGGTTGGCTGTACTGTTTCCATGACCGTTTTTCGAAGTCCTTGGCTTGTTTTCCAAATGGAAACCTGAAATTCTGCTAACTATATGGACTAGCTGGCAGACAAATGGCCCATGTGGCGAAGCCTCTTTCAGTTCAAACCCCTAGCTTTAAATTACTTCCATAGCATAGGTCAGCTCATTGTCCGACGTATCTTCTTACAGCTATTCTGATTATTAAAAACTGTAGACTGAGTTAAAGGAGCCACACAGCAAACCCTTTGAGCAGATCCCTTCCCCTTCCTCCTACCTGGGTTCTATGTCAGGCTCTTGCATTTTCACCTCTGGGTGTGGAGGGAGTCCTGACACATCCCTGTATTAGCATCATTATCTGTAATGTTAACAAAACATTCTGCCAACGATGGAAATCTGTGATTTCCTCTTATATTTCTGGACATTTGAAACAATAAATATAGGCCAAATGCTTGAAATGATTCCAGATTTTTGCTTTCTAGAGGAAAAAATGTTAAATTTGTGTCCAAGTCAATGTGAATTTATTTTATATTGTGTTGATAATCCATGTATGACATTCTTAGGTGAAAAGGCTGTGTAAGGTCTTTTTAATGCACAGGGTGTCCATGCCCACAATTAAGACTCTCAAAGAGTGAATATCAAACAAAATTATTCATCCTTCTAATTTTACAAAAATAATAGCAGCTAAACCATAGTGCTCAGAGAACGAATTACAGGAACATTTTTAAACTTAACTTTTAAGTGGCCTCCCATTAAGACATAAAGTTGGAAGGTTACAAATTAAAAAGTCCTGCTTTTGATAGGAATCCAATAGATGCATCCTTTAAGAAGCCAAGACTGTCCTCTGTTTATAAGCCATTCCAAACAGTTATTGATGAAGCAATGAAAAGCTGTTTTGTGTACTATATTTACAACAAGAAAAGTTTCTGCCTATACATATCAACACATCTAACATAAACAAACCATCATTTTTATATACCCCATATAGTCTTTTGTAAGAAATGCTGTCATAGACGTTTTGGTTTCTTTAAAAACTCAGTTATGTTATGTAAATATGTTTTTGTTTTCATCCCAAGTGTGGGATTTTAGTTTGAATTTGAGTTTGTCCACAGCTCGTAACTGTCTCCTTCAGGACGTGGTCTTTGCCAGCGGGTAACAGCCTGCCTTGTGCAGTACAGAGACGTGCGTGTGCCAGGACTCTGAGGGATATAAACACGAGAGCCCAGAAAGAGAAGGGGTGGCAGTTTGCAGAGACCAGAGATGGACAGTGTGGTGGCTTGGTGGGACAGACAGATGGAGAGAAACGTTTAGGGCTTGGAGGAGGCTGCTTGCTCTGTTTGCTGTTCATGGAGGTTGGTATAGCCCCAAAAGAACCCATTGACCCCAAACGGCCAGGGAAAGTAAAGGGGTCTGCGACGCCTCTTCCCACTAATACTTTCTCTCTCATCTAGGGTTAAAGGGTTGGTGGAAAGAGGTAGAGGCTTGAACACCCAAATAAAATAGAGTTTAAAAACGAGTGCAACCATCTACGTTAGAATTATAAGCTTTACAGTATTTGTTTTGATTTATAAACCTGATTGGCATAGGTGAGGTTACACTGATTTCCACTGAGATCAACGTTCTGCGATTCCTGCTGTGCTTCTCATTTGCTCTGAGCACCGGCAACTACTCCTTTAAGGGACTATCTGGAATACCTCCCCAGACTTTCACACTCTCTATGATCCAAGAAAAACATGAGAATATAGAGACCAGAGACTGAGACTTGCCCAAGGTTACACAGCCAATCATATAAACGATGATGGAGCCAAACGTCAGGTCCGCCTGGTTTCAGAGCCCACTGCCGAGCAACTTCGCTTTGTCTTTCCTTCTGCTTCCTCCAGAGCTTTTCTTGACTGTCTCTCTCCTGACAGTTATATCGTGCATTTCTAGGCTTTCAGGCCTGCTCGGCATTCTAAGAACTGTCTGGCTTCACTTGATTCATCCTCTTGGCTACTTTCCTTCTGTTTCCAACCCTCTTCCTTTTTCAAAGTTGAGAGTAGGTTACATAAATCCATTCCAACAGTCCCCTCCCCCGCAAAAAAAAACAAAAACCTTTTCAGTATCTGTATCTTTCTTAGAAGTGTTGAATATACAATAGGGTTATCCAAGCAGAACAATGCTAACTATTTCAGCGAAATTAATAAATTGTGTGCTCCTGAGCCATTAAATCAAAGCCCCGTGGTTCTCTAATCTTTCTCTTCAGTTTCCTGTTTTAAAATGTTGTTCCAATTAATCCTACATATTCATGAGGATAAGCTGAGGGGCAGGATAATCCTTATGTTTCCTCTGTGATAGTCTGATGATTGAGTCTCTATCCCATAACCTAAAATCATCAACACCACCCCCCACACCACCACCCCCCACACCCTAAACTGCCCTCAGTACTTTTATCTAGGTAGGATTTCCTTTTATTTCTAAAGTGGTAGTATGCCTGTGTGGTGCCCACTGGAACCTTAAATTGGAGAAAATGTGATGATTTTCTCCAGGGAGTCTCTTTTTATTAAACATTACATTCTGAAAGAGAGAGAGGTGGGCTTCATCCTACCCGACAAGGCTGAGAATTTCTGTTTTCACTAGATTTTACACCGCCTTTAGTCTGTGGGCAAAAGGAAGCCCTTCCCTGCTCTTTCAGTAGAATGTGTGTGTTCTCTCTCACTGACAGTAATTGTGCACATCCTCTCTGCTGATTCATCTAAAAGACTGTGGTTAACATCGTGTTCAGCCACCCCTGAGACTGTTATGCTTTTCTGTCCCTTTCTCCATTGTGTGCAAGCTGACCTCATTCTCTAAGCACAAGTTGTTCTTAGTTCTTTAATCCCATTGTTTCCTGCCCAAACAGGCCAATGTGGCCAAATTCAAATAGTCTGCCATCTCTCCTTCTTTATCTATCCACATTGTCCTGTGGGTCAGGTGTTCTCAGCCTGTGGGTCATGACCCCTTTGGGGTTGAATGACCTGTGATCACATATCACATATCATGCATACCCAATATTTACACTACAATTTATAAAAGTAGCAAAGACAATAATTTTGTGGCCGGGGAGGAGGGGTGGTAATCACCACAACATGAGGAACCGTGTTAACAGTTACAGCATTAGGAAGGTTGAAGACTAGAGACTCCTCACTCGTATCTAATATGACCACATTTTTCTCACGTGGAAATTTAATTCCCTACTAACTTTATCCTGATTATATGTAAAAGTTGTCATATTCATTAGCTTGGACAGATAGATTTTGAATCTGCTTTTAAAAATTAAAAAAAGCAAGACACATATCCAAACATGTTTGCACACACATGATCTGCCATGTAAAATCTCACAACAGAAATATCTTCATACAAGTAACATTTTGCCCTTCATAATAAAATGTTTATTTTAGAGGATTAAAGGAGATATCTTAGATGTGAAGCCTTAAAAAATTATGCTTAATCACTGGAAAACAGCAAGTTTTTTTTTTCTAGCTCTTTAAAAAAACATTTTAATCATCGCAAATCAGCAGTGTACTCTAGCACAATACTAAATTGTTCCCTAAGGTTGACTGGCTTTTATTAATTTACAAGGTGTAATAGTTATTAAACTCAATAGTTATTAAAAATAACAATTCTAAAGGAAGTCTGAATACATTATTTTAGAAACAATTCACAGCAGTGAGCAACAGAAACTTTTGCTCTTCATGTTTGTCCAGCATTAACTGCTCTATGCAGTTACAGAATTATAAGAGAAGTATCTCATAGCACCACTCAGCCGCCAGATACTGGTTAAGACTTCTATCATAAACACAAGGCATTGGCAGTAACAAACATGCAAAGAATTTGGTAGTTCCCGCTGCAGCTGGATAGAGAGTGCAGAGAAGATACAGTGACCCCTAGAGGGTTGGAGGTGTGTGACAAGGAAAACACATGCCTTTATAAGAATCACCCACTTCACTGAAATATTTGAAATACAAGAGACCCAACAACTTCCAACCTAAAGTAGCGGCTATACCTTTTTTTTTTTTTAAATCACCTTAGGTAACAGAAAAGGATGGATCAGTGTCAAATAGGAAACAAATGAAAGCCCTTTAGAAAAGATTAAAAACTTTTCAAAGGTCTTAACATTCTGTTCTCACTTGTTTTTCATTTCATTTCTTTTTATTTATTTCATTACATTCATTAATTTACTCTGCATATGTGTGTGTGCACGTGTGAAAGTGCCCTGGTGCCCAGGTGTCAGAGAACAACTTGGAAAAGTCAGCTCTCTCCTTCCATCATGTGGGCTTATAGGGATCAAAATTGCCAGGCTTAGCAGCAAGAAGCTTTACCCACTGAGCTGTCTCTGGCCCTCACTTTACTCTTAGCTGTGATGCCATAGTTACTGTGTCAACAGCTAGAAAGCGTGCGAGACAGAAACTCCATCTGCTGCCTATCACTGAGTCGTCTTAACAACCCTGCTTGCCTGCACATGAGAAGGAATTCAGTTTGGTACTGATTATTTGATTAATTCCGTTAGCCTCGCTGAAGGTGTCAATGCGGAACTCAGTTCATGGAGAATATGAGCAGGTCTATTTCCGCACCAACCCCTGATCACCTCAGCACAGAGCACCCAGCTGATACAACACAGTGCAGCAACTCTAACCCATTCCTCACCCGCTTCAAATAAGCAGTATTTGCCATAACTCTGATTTGGGTATGCCTGTCTTGTTTCTAATATTTGGTCTCATTTGCTTTCCCTTCTCAGGAAACTGTAAGTCAGTTAGTATTGAAAATATGCGCCTTTGGCCAGTGAGCCCAGTATTTGAACACTCCTTAGGCTAAAAGTATCCTCTCTAACTTGTTTCTGTAGCTAATGTAACCTTCATATTCTTTAAAATTTTCTTTTTGAGATGATAATTGTACTCTTTCTTTCCCTTTCCTCCCTCTAAGCCCACCCACGTGCCCAGCTCCTTGCTCTTTTTCAAATTCATGGTGTCTTTTCCTGTTGTTACATGTGTGTATGTGCGTGTGTGTGTGTGTTCTTAAATACGTAAATACATTCTTCTCTGTCCATATGCTACTGGTATGCACATGTCTTCAGTGCTGACCAGATTGTAAAATCAATTAGTGTGCTCTTCTTTGGAGAACACTGTTTTTGTCGCAGCATCTCTTCGTTGCCTTATCGTTAACAAACTTCAATTAAAATATTTAAATATCATATTTAAAATTTTTCATTAAGGTGCCATGATTAAAAAAAACCATTTTAGAAGCTGGGTGGTGGTGGTGCCCGTCTTTAATCCCAGCACGTGGGAGGCTGAGGCAGGCAAATCTCTGTGAGTTTGAGGCCAACCTGGTCTACAAAGTGAGTTCCAGGACAGGGCTACACACAAAGATACCCTGTCTTGAAAAAAAACCAACCAACAAACAAATAAAACAAAGCATTTACTTTAGAGTAACAAACTGACATCCCAGCTTTCTCTCACTTCCACTTTATAAGGAAGGGTTTTTGCTTTCTATTTTTGTTTTAAAAATAGAAGTATGATGGCTGTTCCTGATTGTCAACTGGACTGCATCTGGAATTAACTAAAACCAGAACAGCTGGGCATGCCTGTGAGGGATTTTTGAGGTGGGAAGATCCACCTTTACCCGGGGCCCCTCCTCCAGCTGGCAGCCTCTATAAAGAACATGGGAGAAGGAAGCTTGCTCTTTGCCTGCCTGCTCATGCTTTTGCTGGCAAGTCCATTCCAGATTCCAGTATATACTGGAGACCAGCTAAGAAATCCAACCTTGCAGACGGAACAACTATTAGATTCTTAGATATCCTGTTGCTGGCCAGCCACTGTTGGACTAGCTGGATCACAACTTGTAAGCCATTCTGATAAATCTCTAAATAGATATAAAACTATATATATATTATATATATATATATAGTAAATGAATATGTATGTGTGTGTGTATCCTATAAGTTATGTCCCTCTAAAACCCTGGCTATTCCAAAAGTCTATGAAAGAACAGAAAGAAATTTGATTAAAGAGTGAAGGGGAAATATGATATTTCAGTGTTTCCCAGGATGGGTATAAAGATAGAACTAATTTACCTAGCAGATGCCCAATTGCTCATAAATTTCTGAACCGCTATAAAATGGTAGCATATAAATTACAGCAGATATTTTGTGAAGAACAACTCCTGTTGAAACTGAGCATGAGGTCCTAGAAGGCCTATCATCCCTGGACAGCAGAGGTCACAGGTATGACACCTTTATGACCCAGAGACACCTGTGCCCATGAAAGGGGCTTGCTCTGCCTTCCCAGGTGCCCACAGGATCCATGGCCACCTCTCCTTCTCCAAACTCCACTTCCCGTCAGCCACAGTTAAGGCTACAACACAAGTGCATCACAAGATTTTTCCACATGAAAAGTTTAATTCAAAGAAAAAAAAAACAACCAAACAAGAAATCGTTTTCCACAAATTACCAAAACAATAAATTTCACAACAGAATTTGTAAAAGCAGACAACACTGATTACTTTCTTTAATCTAGAGGGAAAGCAAGAACAAGCCTTTTTAAACATGTCTCTACTAAGAAAATAACATGAAAGTTTTTCAAACTAATTTCAGATTCCTCCAGTCTACTAGAATGAAGATTTTAATGATTTCTCCAGTAACATTGGCATTTAATGCAGCCATCTGAATGCAAGAGCAGAAAGTAAGACAGATCACTATAACTTGCAGAACCCAAAGGATGTTTAGATGAGCCAGAATGTAACAGAAATGAGAAACATAAAAACAACACGACAGGTAAAGCTTTGCTCCTCTGAATCCTTTCAAAATATTGTTGAATATCGTGGTGAATACACTTTAAGAAGGGGTGCTCATGGTTCCTCATGGCAAGGGTTTACAGTGGGATTGTAAGGTAAACTTCTGAATGAAAAACCACTTACATTCATTAAGGCATGTCTGAAACCTCTAGGCATTCATGCTAGAACTTTATTAGTAATTTCAATAATGGGACCTCTAAAAGCAGCCTGTCCACGAACACAATTTACTGGGTGGGTTGGCTCACCAGAACAATGGGGGGGGGGGCGGCACACGTTAGGATTGACTGTCATCCACACGATTTCCCACACGCATCTCTTCCTGCAATGACCAGTATGAACTCAGTGTAGAAAGAGGTGAGTAGACAGACATTGCTAGGTCTCTAGGCTTAACACTAACTCCAGCCATCTGCCTCTAAAACCACCCCTCCCTTGATGTTCAGCATGTAAATGTTCAGCTTATTGTAATTCACACGCGCACCCGCATGCACACAGAGAGAAAGGAAAAGGAAAGTACTCTAAAACAACTAAACAACTATTCCCCCAATGCTCCTGGAACAAGGGAATCTTGTCTAAACGGTCATTAAAGGCCTGCAGGTGTATTTATAATTAAGATTTTAAAAAGCTTTTTCCTGCGTTACAACATACAGATTTTAGAGGAGCCTGAAGAATAGTTTTAAATTTGCCTCACTAAATCACTTTATCACAAATGGAAAAGTTTGACTTCAAAACAATTAAACAAATATTCCTTGTTCATTTAAACACTTAAAAAAAGACTTTTGGTATATAGGTTTATTTACCAAAATGATTTTTAAGAACTAGCTCACTGTATTTTTTTTTTCCTTCTCACCCCATCCTACCTTCATTCCTAGTAAATTATGAAAATCAGGAGGGCATGGTACAAAGTGTCAAGGCTGTGACAGGTTTTTATTACATCTTCATGTATTTATATATGTTAACACTTAACAAAAAAATTTAAAACTCTCTTAGTAACTCCTGAGTTATAGATCTTCTTTCCTTTAAACTGAAAAATATATTCTCAACACCTAAAGCAAAATAAAACTATACAATGTGATTTTAGAACTTGACGACTAGCAGATTTTTTCAAGTCCATCATAATTATTTAGAATTTCCTGTGAGGATGAGCTTGAAAAATGCAAAATGGTACAATAATCTTAGGTCAGAAACATCTCCACGATACAGAAATATATAACTATTTATCACTTTACTGTATTTCAAAATATCTTCACATATATGTTCTCCTCTAAAATATGAAAGCAAAATATATTATTAATGCACGAAGCTAATCAAGCAATATAGCCTCTATTTCTTGTGAAATATAAGTTCATCAATAGCCAATAGTTAGCATCCTTGCAGCCCATGGGGAAAAAAAAGACCATATAACACTTATGGATGCTCAGCAAAGCATCTAGCTACTTGGCCATGCTATGCAGTGCTTTCTGGGACAGCTTCTCAGCAAATTTCTGTAAGCACATGGTAGTTTGGAAAACACAAAACATAGAAGTCAATTTCAGAGGGCTATTTGATACCTAGCACACACATAAATACACAATCTATAGGTCCTATGTTAAAAAAAACTATTAAATGTACAAAGTGCTCTTAATAGAAAAAATTCAAGATGCTCAATTTTTATCAGCAAAAGGAATGACTTCCTCCAACTTGTTCTTCGCTGAGTTATTTTCTCTGCTATTTACAGATTAAATGTAGGAAAGTTTATGAATATGCAGTTTAAATAACCGCCACAAGAAAAGGCCACTATTTTAGTTGGAAGCCAGGGAGTTTTCCTCTTGAGACCAAATATTCTCAAATTAAATAGCATAATCTAACAAGATCATTAATAAGGAGTAACATTCTAGAAACTAAATCATTAAATACTTTTATTTCTAAGGGTTTCATTACACCATAATTTCTAAGTAATTCAGATTATATTGACTTTAGCATCTGGTGGCCTGTTTTTAAAAATGTTTTTAGTATCTGACCCCATGTTTATTTTAAAAGACCATATTTGTGTGTATGTGTGTGCTTGAGTGTATGTATGTGCACCACATGCATGTAGTTCTCCCTTTGCCCAGAAGTCAGAACAAGGATCCCCTGGTAGCAGCTGCAGTTGTGAACCACCAAGTACAGGTGCTGGGAACTGAACCCTGGTCCTCTGGAATAGCAGCAAGTGCTCTCAACCACTGATCATCTCTGCAATCCTCTGATCCCATGTTTTGTTTTGTTTTTATACTAAATACCCTTAAAGTGGTCTGAGTACTTCACTGTATGTTCAAAACTAAGATACTTTGAATGTACTTGACCATATTCCTACAATTCAGCCTAATTTGGAAGTCCTCTTCTATCCCTGAACCTTGTGCAAAAGTCTACTAAATCTTTAGATTGGTGCTATAAAGACTGCACAGGAAAGTCCATGCATCCCTTGCATAGAACTGAATCCAAACCGAGATTGCTACCTCAAAATCTTAACACCTCACAAACTGGAACAAGCTACAGCTGGTTATTACAGTAACTAAAATGATAAAGTGCTTCATGTCTTCCAGGGATATGATACACAAATAAACATGTATCATATTTGTGCCAATTTGATGCACAAATAAAATCAGGGATAAGTAACTGGGCTGTGATGTGTAAATTTAAAAACAATTTTTAAAAAAAATTTCTAAAAGCATAAGATTGCTGGGAGTATTTTGTAGGAACCATCACTGAAAGTGTGGGCTGGAAAAGCCAACAAGACGATTATATGATGTGCTACAAAAGAGGAAATAGTAAAAGTTTCCTGGAGCCCAGGGGTGAGGGTGGGGTGGGGATGTGAAAGCATATAGGACTTTTCTTAAAAGCCACACAGATTTTTTAAAGTCGACTCCTTGATAAATAAAAGTAAAAACATCTTCTGTTCATCGCTTTGTCTGTGTTTATGTAAATGTTTTGAAGTTCCTGTCACAGTGTTTGATTGTCTTCTGATTTGCAATAATAATTAGCAATAACACTGTAGAAAATAAACCCTTTAAGCTATGCTCTGCAATTCTATTCTTATTAAAAGTAAGTATATATAATTTCAAACTGTTCTTAGTTTTAAATGACAAACAAAAGATGAACACACTCACATAATACATAAAGATGAAGATACACACATACATATAGACACTGTGGTCTGCTGACATTAATATAATCCTCACGGCATCAATACACTAACAGCTCAAAGGACAAATTTGCTTGTTGTTGACAACATGAAGGGACATTTTCAAAGTGAGTAATTTTTGTGACATTTTTAACATTCCTCGGTGATTTGCATCCAAAATCAACCACCAATTTTGTATAGAACAGCCACAAAAACCTAAGTCTATCATTATTCTTTTTTTTCACATAAACACAAGAAATAGTTTCTAAACACTTAATACTAAAAATATTTTTATTATTATAAACATAAAAAATCCTGAAATCAGACTCTTAAAAATTCTGCTCTGCTCCACCTGGACATTGGTATAGGAGAGGGTCTAGAAAACTCATGTGGAAGATGACAAAGATGGTAGCTCAAGCAAGAAGAGGAGAGGTGTGAGAGCAAGACAGTAGACGAAGGGGAAGGACGGCCAGTGCAGAAACCAAAGCTACGAACCCTGGCTGAGGCGCTGGAATCAAAGAGTCCAGATTAGTTTCTGGATACGTCTGAGAAGACCTAACTCATCCTTCCAGTTTCAAACGCACGTGAAAGGCAGGTGTGACTGCATCACGAGAGGGGCGTGGTTTCTGCATGAATCTCTCAAGAGAGCATGCCGAATACCAGATGCTACGTGACTGTTTCTAGATAACTTGAAAAATATCTTTAAAGTGACTGTTATATACAGGATTTGAAAACACATCCTAAATATATTCTTTTATTTGATCCAGTCTTAAAACTTCTCACTGAATATCCAGTCCATTCTGATCCCAAGGAAAGACAAGGACCAAGGGCTTACAACAAAAGTCACAGGCGGCCCACATTTTAAACGTGACCTCATCGCTGATCTTCAGGATAAATCAGACAGCAGTCTTTGACTCCCTTAACCAGAACTGGTTTGTGGGTTTCTGACATTTCACTGTGACACTACCTCATTGTGGCAACCGGTATTTTCAGAGTTTTCGGAGTCTTCGCTCTGGTTTTCCCCCTCTCCATCTTTTTCAGAGGAAGCTGGGCATTCGCTTTTTCCTGCGGTGTCAGTAACTGTTTTCTCGGGTGGGGAATTTGCTTCTTCATCAGCGGCGCTGTCTTTCTCTGTGTTTCTTGTCTTGGTGTCTTCACTGCTGGGCTCTGAGCTTGGCTTCTCTGGCTCCTCTGGCTCTATAGACACCCCCTTTTTTTCTTCCACTGTTTTGCTATTTCCATGAGTCGCTACTGAGGAATTTTTGGAGTCCTTAGATTTCTTGTGTATAGAAGTTTGACCATCAGAACCTGAAGTGGGCAGAGTAGGCATTTTCTGGGCTTTGCTTCTCTCTGGCTCTTCTTTTTTAGGCGGTCCCCAGATGAAATTCTCTGATGGCGTATAATGTTTCTGGGCAAATCGAAGGAGCTTCCTTCTCTCCCTTCTGTCTCTGATTGTATAAACAAAATACTCCAGAGCACTCTGCTTAATATTAGGGATGGTATTTTCCACTAGAGCCTCGTGAAGAATAAATTTTACAAGAGGAGATTTAAAACTCTCGTACCCAAGCTCACCAAGGCTTTTAAGAATTCGTGTAATTCTTAAATAGTTGTGTTGAGACCTGAAAGACAGAATTGAACAAAATGAAAGGGAGAAAAGAATCGTGTGAAGAAAACAGGAAAATCTAAATGCCGAGAAGGTGTTTATGAAAATGCAAAGCAAGAAAATAATCCTTAAAGTGACTTTAAAAGTAGGCCACATTGGACACTGTTAAAAACAATAGAATGCATTGTATTTAACATATATGAAATTTAATGGTATAATCTAACGTGTGTGAAACTCAATGTAAAAAACGAACTCTCCTCTTTAGAAGACTCCTCAGTGTAAGGAACCATTGAGACTGAATGCATCCTCACTGGTGTTACTTTGTTTATAACCGAGGACCAGTAGCTGCAAGAGCACAGGCAGCCAAGCATCAGGTTAGCTGATTTCGCCATAAGAAACTCAGTGAGGATGGTACAAAGGAGCAGCGAGCACAAGAGGCGTGTTTTCATTACAGTGATGTTACATCTGTTTTATCACTGTTGCTGTCTCTTACCAAGCCTAACTTATAAGCCTCATGATGGAACAAAACAGAGTACGTAGACGGCTCTGCACAACCCGTGACTTCAGGCATCACGGGGAACTTCCATACTTGCGACCTCATACATGTATGCTACTTTTCACAGGTAACCAGGGCTTACCAGACACACTGGCTAACAGACGAATGAGGTCATTAGTAGCACCAACTGACAAGCAAAACCTCTGTCAGATAGGGTAAGTCACGAGGAAAGCGGCACTCGGTCCTCTCCCTGGCTAGAACAATTCTGACGAAGGAAATAAAACTGACTTGAAGGAGCCTGTTAGCTGTTGAGGGTGTATGGGCCTCGGAGCCGGCCTCGCCCTAGCTTTGTTACGGTGGTGGTCTGAGCAGGAACGGCCCCCGTAGAGTTGTGTGTTTGAGTGCCTGGCCATAGGGGGGCGGCACTGGGAGGGGTGTGGTCTTGTTGGAGGAAGTGTGTCACTGTGGGGGTGGGCTTTGGGGCTTTGGAAGCCCAAGCCAGGCCCAGCGTCACTCTCTCTTTCTGCTGCTGGCTGATCCAGACGTAGAACTCTCAGCTACCTTTCTAGCACCAGATCCGCCTGCCTGCCACCATGCTTCCCTCCATGATAACAGCGGACTAAACCTTTGAACTGTAAGCCAGCCCCAATTAAATGTTTTCCTTTATAAGAGTTGCGTGGTCACGGTGCCTCTTCAAAGCAATAAAACCCTAAGACAGTTATTTAACTGCAGCGAAAAATTATGGTGCCCATCTAGAAAGCTTCAGTGTTTTCATCTGTAAAAAAAAAAAATAGAAAAGATGAGGGAGGGAGGGTAGGATTGAGAGGGAATGGGGGAGGGGGCTACAGCTGGGATACAAAGTGAATAAGCTGTAACTAATAAAAAAATAGATGATGCAAATGAAAGACATTAACAAACTCAGTAGATATTGGATATTAGTTAGAACTACTTTGTGTGTGCATATGTTCATGTATGTACAGGTGCATGTGTGTGGAAGTATACACTTATGTGTTTGCATGGGTATCCTTTGGCATTGTTTCTCGGTCATTGTTCACCTTGCCCATTGAGGCTGCCCCTCTCATTGGCCTCCAGGAGGCTAGGCTAGCTGGTCATCAATCCCCAGGGATCTATCTGTCTTCACGCCCCCTCCCCCCCCCCCCCCCGTGCTCAGGCTGTAAGCACATATCACACAACACCCTCGACGGCTAGCACTGCTACCATCCACTACAGCAGAATTAATATTGAGTAACACCCTATCTGTACTCTTTTTCACCTATTTCCTCCATCTTTGCCATTCTCACCTCACCTTTCCTTATTAAAAAGCTTCAAATCTTATAAGAACCTTGAATCCAAACATGCATTTCCCAGATATCACACACACACACACACACACACATATATATATATTTCAAAACTAAGGCCATTCTTGGCATAGTGCTTTCCAGATTTACTTTGTCACGATTTATAACCCACCTCCCCAGCCTTGTTCACATGAATACATTCACCTTAGTGACACACCTATCTAAACCCTTAAGTAACCCCCCCCAATTACATAATCATGTCTGATGTTAACAGGCCAGACACACACACACACACACACACACACACACACACACATATATATATGTATATATATATACCCAAGATTGCTACACAACAGAACTAGCACTCACTACTAAAAGTCCTAAAACCTGTTTCATATCACAGACTGAACTTTCTTGAAAGCACTGCACATATCTGGCCCAGCTTCCAAAAGTGCTTGAGTTTTTTATTAGAAGTAATTACCAAATCACCTGGGAATGTTGGAAAATGATGTCAATTTATTTGAGATATAAAAGTACACAGTTCCTGGTCTTATATTTTAATGAGAAAATACTGACAAAATAAAAATCGGAGTTATTTGAGCTAACTAATTACTCTAATAGAAATTTTATTATCTCCATTCTTTTGGATGTTTGCCCCCAAAATATTATTTTAAAATGTATTTTTTCAAATCTTAAAGGTGAAACTTAGCACATATGTCTCAGTTTTATGAATCTGTAATATTTGAATTTAAAAAAAAAAGAACTTATTCGTGTGTCTCTGTGTGTCTATTTAAGTTTATATGCATCATTTGTGTGCAGGATCCAAAGAAGACCAGAAGAGGGTACTAGAGCCATAGGAACTGAAGTTACAGACAGTTTGAGAGGCCACATGGGAGCTAGGAACTACAGCCTGGTCAGACTCTGCTCTGAGCTGTTTAGAGAGAATGTCAGACTCTGCTCTGAGCTGTTTAGAGAGAATGTGACCGGGCAACATCAAGGACCTATTCCATAAACAACAGGATTGACTGAGCGGCCACATTCATGTAGAGCTCTTATATTGAAAGAATGCATTTGAGGAAACTTGAAAACTGACTATGAGACGTGAAGACAAGAGGGAGAATGCTTAAGAGGAAGGAAACACTACACTATGAAGCAGATAACAGATTTGCAACCAGAACCCCTCTAAGAACAGGAAACAAAGTATTTGCATATGCGTTCATTTATATTTACATATTCACAAATTATAGTATTTATGTAACAGCGAGAAATGCTATGAGCAGCTGAAAAAATAATGATTAGGGTTCTAGAATAAAATTATCTATAAAACAAAGAGATTGGTTGTTTCAGTACGATCTGAAATAAATGCGGCAATAAAAGGCAAAATGGCAGAAAGAGAAGCTAAATCTTGCTGGAACTCTACACAGCCTTGGGCTTCTACACCAGGGAATGGAAAAGGGGGCTGGTATGTAGAGAAAAGGGCAGTGCTAATTTTATCAGAAGACTAGATAGTTAAGGAGAGAACACAGGAAGGAAACAAAGTTTAAAACACAACTAAGTATGCTTCAAGAATTCGTTCATTACAAACATGACCTGGGCTGCATCTCAGTGCTTGATCTGCATATCTGCACTTTCATGCCTGAGCATATTTTATTTTCCTCCACTGAGTTATAAACACAACCAAATCTCCTTGGCCTATTATAAAAAGTTCAAGATGCCACATGGTTTCAATCACATATAAGCAATGACATTTAAGAATAGATCACAGAATAATACAGATGAAGATGAAAGTAGAGGAGACGGTTATATCATTCCATATCATTTGTTCAAATCTAATCAATAAAAACTTTTAGCAATGAGGAACTTGTAGGATGTGTCTGTAATCCCACACATTGGACAATGGTGCCAGAAGGATGGCAAATTTGAACTTATCCTGGACTCAGAGACTATGTCTCAAAAATAAACAAACAAAGTCTTGCAGAGAATCCAGGTTTGGCTCCCTGTACCCACAATTAGACAGTTCACAACTGCTTGGGAACCCCAGTTTCAGGGGATCTCACACCCTCTTCTGACTTGTGTTGGCACACATGTTTACACATGTGGTATACACAATGACAAACAGCCACACACACATACATGTACATTTTTTTTTCAAAATTTTAAGTAGATTTCCCCACCCCACCCCAGCACTGAGAAGAATAGCAGTATCAGATGGGAGTGGGAAAAGTTGCTACGGAGTGTATAGTAAAAAGGCTGCAAGCTCAGGCCCTCCTTCCCACAGAGGCTATGAGACGACCTAATTAAATAAACCCTTCAGAAGGGGCTCTGCTTTTTGGGGATAGATGAAACGACTAGACTACCGTATCCTGGCGAGGATGTAAGCCTTAGCTCATATTCTGTTCATGACTTCTAACTTTGAACAACAGTATACCAAACAAAATTGTCATTCTAAGCAAAAAATAACCAAGGAATAGTGGCGAATGCACGAAAAGTGAAGTGTGATCACGTTTCGCTAAAGGCTCACTTGCATATAGCTTTCTTCAACAGTGTGAGGAGAAACTAGTTACAGCTACGGTTATCTGCATTGGATAGGCAGATGCACATATGTTTGTACTTTAATCAGCTTACCTACCAAACTTTAACCTGAGTCATAAGTTACTGTGTCTCCCGTCAGGAGCTTAAGCTGTATGTCCATATTTTCAAGGCTTTAGCTGGTCCTCCTCTTTTATTTTATAGTGCTAGTTACAACAAAGGAAAAAGACTCCTCAACGCTAATATTTCTACTCCTTTTACCAAAGTGAGAGGAAGTTCTAGGAAGATGCAAAACAGTTAAAGAGCTGGTGCCAAAACTCTGATTGTTTTTTGCCAAATAGAAATCGCTTACGTTGGTTTTATTTTTTTCCTTAATACTTGCCCAGTTCAGCTAATTATAAGGTGCTAAAAAAAAGTTGCTTAAAATTGTGGGTTTTATAGTCCAGTAATCATAAGTCACTCTATAATTAAAAAGAAAAAAAATTCAGTGGGAATATGAAGAAAACATTTTTAAAACTAAACTTTGGTTGTAAGTATTAATCATTATTATACATATCCAAGCAAAGACTACAGCTAACCCCATCCAAGAAAGCTGCTAAACTTTCTTTTACAGATTTTGGAATTAACCAGAAATAGGTATCTGTTTTTTCCTATCTCATGAAGATAACTGGGATTTCTTTCCTCTATTTTAGTTAGAAATATAACCACACCAAATGAACCCATCTTTGTACCTCATAGACCTCATTCATGAATTTAATCTAAGATGTGTGCATTCATGAGGATATTATAAACAGTTTGGTACCCCAAGCAGCGTATAGACTAGGAGAGAATATATGAAAACATCATAAGCAAGCAATAACTATAAACTCCATGAAACATGGCATAGAGACAGAGAGAAACCACATTTGGCTGCAGGCAGAGGATTCAGGAAGAAACTACCTTGGAGCAGAATAGCTAGCGCTCTATGTAGAATTTGTTCTTGTCATTTCTGCACTTTGTTTTAGAATGCACAAGAAATAACTAGATTTTGATTCCTATTCCTGATGGCTAGCTCTTTCTATGCCCAACATCTAGCTAGTCCTATGCCCAACAGCTAGCCATTCCTGTGTCCAAAATATCTGGTAGTCTTATGTCTAATGTCTAATCAGTCCTATGCCAACAGCTAGTCAGTCCTATGCCCACTAGCTAGCTCTCCTGTCTGACGAGCTATTTCAATGCCCAACTGCTAGCAATTCCTATGTCCAACAGTTAGCTATTTCTATGTCCAAATGCTAGCTGTTTCTATGCCCAGAGTCTAGCTAGTCTTATACGTAACAGCTAGTAGGCCCAAGTCTAACATCTAGCTATTTCTATGTACAACATCTAGCTATTCCTTATGCTCAATAGCTACCTTTTCCTCTCTTCCATGACTAGCTCCTTCAACACCCAAGAGCTAGGTAGTCCTATGTCGAACACCTAATTAGTCGCATGTCCAACATCTAACTAGTCCTAAGTCTACTCCTATGCCCAACGGCTAGCTATTCCTACTTTCCAGAGAATGCAGCTACAGGAGGAGACCACCAGCTTAGCATTGGGGCTTCACTTACTCATTCAGATGCTGAAATCTTTCTTGCCAGTTTACAGCCCGAGCAACATTTCCAGTTTTGTCAATCAGCTTTATCCCAAAAAATTCTAGCATCATTTTATAAGCCAAGAGGAATCTTCTGATGGCTTCTTTTGTTTTTTTAAATTCCTAATACAAGGAGAAAAAAAATAAGTCAATTGAAATGACTCAGTAGCTATCAGGACAATAAAATAATGTTATTTGGCTACCTCATGTAGGACGAATTGAGCTTGCATTACCTCAATTTCATATGTAGTTAATTCTTTAGCATAAAAGTTCAAGCCTTGTTCTCTCAGGGGGAAAAGCCTAGTTTGTTAAAAAAAGAAATTAAAAGTTTCAATTAACATTATCCTGAAAACACATGACTAATAGGACATGGTTCAAGGAAGAGAACACTTAACTGACCATTGGATGTAAGTGTGGTTGTGTTCCAGCTTTTCATAGTCTCCTTTCCATTTATTTAGGACCTCTTCAATGTAAACACCTAAACAGTAAGTAGTGAGACAATAAACCACTCATTGAAAACATGGTGATGGCTTTTTAACACTGGAGTCACTTGAATTTTATATTAAAATGTTTAGCTTAAAAAAAATCACCCTATGCTATATACTCAGTAATATAAAAAGCCTACAGAAAGAAAGAAAGAAAGAAAGAAAGAAAGAAAGAAAGAAAGAAAGAAAGAAAGAAAGAAAGAAAGAAAGCACCTCAAATTTTAAAAAAATAGTTTCTATTGGGCAATGTACTCTAAAGCAGAGGATAGCAAAGGATGGCCTAACAGTTTTGTAAATAAAGTTTTATTGGAACCTAGACTAAGTATACCATCTATATACTGCCCAGAGCTACTTTTTAGTACAACACAGACTTGAGTGGTCCAATGCACTATTTTGCAAAGCCTAGTATATTTGCTCTCTGCCTCTGTGCAGAAAAAAACTATCTCAAAAAGCATTATCATTTCTGTATGACTAACAAGAAGAATGTACTAATGGAAACAATGCTATTATATGGAATAGTTGTTCAAACCACAACTAGCAAATTAACAACAACAATTTGTTCAATGTCGCACACTAACTAGTAAAGTAGTCTGGGAGCAGAACACCAGTCTTTGTGCCTGCAGAGAGTAAGCCTTTTCACCGTGGCCCATGTTCTCCTATAAGACCTTAATAAAATCCTCTTAATTCTCAAATCTGTGAAGGTCCTTATAATTGGCCAGTTAGCTAATCTTACAGAAAAACAAACAGAAGATAAGAACAAAGAAACACAAACCCACAACTCATCTCATTCTTGCTTCCTCACCAAGGCCTCTCCCAGAATCACCAAGAAGTTGTGTTAAATCACTCCATGAGTTTTATTAACATGCTTAGAGTCACCTTCGCCTGCATTTGTTTTTAAATCATTGGCAAATACAGCTGCACATCTATGGCCACACATTTTCCTCCAGCCTTCTGAGATACCAAAAAGTTCAAGTTAATTGGACTTGCACATTTCAGAAACACTCCTCAGGACATAGTATCAGGACTCTCGTTTCCAAATGCCACATCTGATCTTTGAGCTCTCCTTCCAGTTTAATCTCCAAAGATCCCAGCACTCTGGAAGGCTCATGTCTTAGGCTTCCTCTTGCTGTGGCGAACACCAAAGGCAGCATGGAGAGAAAAGGACTCGCTTCGCTCACACTTCCACATCACTGTCCGTCACTGACAGGAAGTAAGGATAGGAACTCAAGGCAGGGATTGAAATAGAGGCCATGGAGCAATGCTATTTACCAGCTTGTTCCCCGTGGCCCCCTCTGTCTACTGTCTTATACCAGGACCACCAGCCCAGGGGTGGCACTAACCCCATTGAGAAAGCCCTTCAAAATTAGTCATCCGTCAAGAAAATGCCCCGTAGGCCAATCTGGTGGGGGTATTTTCTCAACCGAGCCTCCCTCTTCCAAAAAGTGTGTGTCCGTCGACATGAAACTGGCCAGCACAGCTTTCAACCTAGAACCTTCATCAGGAGACCCACACTGCTGCAGAGCCACTCAGTGTTCACCGGGAGAGAATGACAAGAATGGGGGTAATCTGGTCACCCCACACTAAACTTAAGGAGCTTAGGTATCTGGCTTCTGCTTTGCCTACACATAATTCAGACACCCGCTGTGAGGCACAGTGTGCTGCCTCAACGTTTTGCTTACAAGTTTGTAATCGAATCACCATAGCAACTGTGAATTTTCACTATGGGTTTAGGAAAGCGCCTATGCCATGAGAAAGGCTGTACCATTGTGAAGGGTACACATTTATATGGCAGACTTTGAACTGGGATTGCTGTAGTTTCCCAGGCCTTGGTTTTTGAAAACTGACAATGGTAATTCTAAGCACAAACGATGTCTTTACTCATACTGTAAGTAACTTTTAGATATGGCATAGCAGAAAAACCAGTGGACCCTGGTGGAGCTTACTCCCACTTTAAAACCAATTGAGTGATCCAGAAAGTCACTCGTTTATGCTTCAAATCCCAGTAACGACATCTTCAAGATGAAAAAGGTGAATCTGAATTTGACTCTCTCCAAGGCTTATTCATTTAAAATTCAATGGCCCTACAAATCCTTCCTCTTTCCTCTGTGTGTGTGTGTGCATGTACACACACACACACACACACACACACACACACACAGCCTAAAATCAAAAAAACAAAAACAAAACAAAACAAAACAAGAAACCAAACCAAACAGGCCAACAAAAACCCTGCCCTTACTACCCTACTACTTCTTCAGTTACAGCTAGTGAGAAGGTAGGGCTAACCGAAATCTATTTCTCCACACTTCACCAAATGGATGACCATCAGCCTGCGTGGCAAGACAAAACAAAGCTAACCAGCCAACAAACGCAGCAAGATCACAGGAAGCCCAGAAGAAGGAAAGAACACCTAGGCATACCTTATTATTTAAAATTTGCTTTTTTTTTTCTTTTTTTACCAAGGTGACGTACTCACCATCTGGCTTAAATGGGATTTTATTCTTATAAAAGCGAAGGTTGCTCAAGTCATTTTGATATCGGATATCTTTGAAGTTCTGCTAAAGGAAAAGATAAATTAATCTCCCTTGTATGGAAACACACACACACAAAAGGCACAAGGGCCCTTCTGATACGTTTTCTTACCAACAGAGTACAAGCAGAAAAGCAGAAAGACAAAAGTTTAAATTTAAGGAGAAAAAGCGTTCCATCTCTTACTGGGTACTGATGTCGGTACTTGTACAAGTCCCTTGCAGCATAGAAGCTTCGCTTTGGTTTAGCAGTTGCTTCTGTGGAATCAGCACCCTACGACACAAAGAGAAACTCATTTGCACAGAGAATTATACTGAGAAAGTTCCAGAACAAACTTAAAATAACCAACATCCATAAAGAACCCTGAACTGACGACCTGTACCAATAAAGGAAACTATTGTCTCTTTAACAATGCTTATGAACAGTGCTTGCTGGCATCGACCTTCCTTATTGGCACTAAAACTTTTGACCTAGGTTATATCAATAAATAATGAGCTTTATTGTTCAGTGCCTTTGGAGGGTAAATGCTAAGGATTAGTATCGATCCAGAACAGCACTCAGAATAAATTGAAAACACGTTCCACTAGGCGTTATACGATGGAGCCTGTGACAGAGCTTGTTTCATAGGATACCATGAAAGGGTTAAGGTGGCAAGTCAATTCTACACAGAAGATTCTCATTAAATTTGCATCTCTTGCCCGAGCTTGAAAGTCAACTAATATTTATGAAAGGAAAGGAGGATTTTAGACTAAATTAGCTTTCTAAACTACTTCAAACAAAGCACCATAACAAACACACAAGGCAAGAATAATCATCTGCCCATTCAATGATCAGTGGGATAGAAATCAGCAAACTTGAGATAAATACACAAAGCAAGACAAAGCTCTCTCAGGTGGAATGCACACTGACTGAAGTGCTTTTTTCTATGTGGTAGTTTGCTCACACTGTTTACAAAGTAGCACCACTAGGATGTCATTTTACCTAGATATGATACAGGTCTAATATCCTCCAGCTATCCAGACCACATAATGCCTGACAAAACGCATCTGTCCAGTGACAAGCAGGACAATGAGGCGGAACGTGATGAAGAAGGCTGCAGTGCTGAAATAGTTATATTCATTAAGAAATCTGCCCCAATCCTTTACCTCATCCTCTCCCACCCTCTGACTGTGTTGACAGACTGGCATCTTCTAAGCAATTTTCACACGTTTCTGAAGTGGTGTGATTCTCACTCTTACTATAAGTACAGAGATACTTTAACACCATATCCTCCGCTGTTTAACGGTAGTTACACTGTCATGTTACATAAGCAAGGAAAAGCTCAGATTCTGGTTCTTGCCACACTTTTCAAAATAGCTCTGCCTAGCAAGTTTCTGAATCTATTTAGCCTGAGCCACAACCACATGAATCATCGCCTGTATTTGCAGAAAGCACTTTTCCCATTTACTTCCGTGTACAATACTTCATTTGAGTCTTACAACACACCTTGACTGACAGTTATTAGTGTCTGCATCTTAGAAACAAGGTTGCTGAAGCTTAGAGGAACTGAACAAGGCTCAGAGCCCAGCAGCACTGTAAGAACTAGCAGCTTCCGTGTCTAGCTAATTAGGTCTGAACCAGTTTCATTTCTGCCAGAAGTGATGGGTATTTGAAAATCCTGTTATAAAGATCAACGATCCAAGATCTAGAGCCAAGAGACTAAGGCGAGTCTAGGTTCTTTTCCTTAGCATTTGTGAGGAGGCCTTAGGCAAATCACTTAGCTGAATCTTAGTTTTATCATCTGTGAAACGAAGATAATGAGTCATGTCCTTCCTGCTCCCCAAGACAGCCATGTGAAAGATTACATCCTTCAACCTGACAGTGTTTGTCCTGTTCGTTTCTGTACTCTGGCCCCTTTTACTTCCTCAGCAGGAATTCTGCCCTTTAACATTCCTCTGCCTACATCATCAAAACTTCCTTCTTCCAAACCATTCCCCACAACCAGCCAAACATGCTGTAGTCTCTCCAAAGGTAAGCATAAGGCCTCCCCTGACCCAAATCTACTTCATTTGCAGATCATGTCTCTGCTCCCTTTTGAAGTACAAGAATTGTTCATGTTCCCTCTCCTTCCAGAGCCCACCCCATGACCTAAATAATGCTCTGCCCACAGCACAACCTTAAAATGGGACTACTAGGAACTTTCCAGATAAACCTCTGTCTAGTCAAATCATGTCTTGGTGGTCATGCCAGGTGACTTCCCATCTTCTGGACCCCTTAAAACCCTCCACCCTGAGGCAGGGTTATCACTTGGCTGTCAGAATACCACACACTCTTGTCCTGTTTCCTGTGTCACTGATCCCCTCTTTTTTGGCTCTTCCTCTTAATCACACTCAATATAGAGAGTGAGGTTTGTCCTCATCCTTCATGACTCCTTGATGATCTCTTATCTTGCATTGATTTTTTTTTAAGTACAACCAATCCTAATTGCCTTTCTATAGCTCCAGACCTAGACTGAGTATCTATTTATAGATGATATCAACTATTCAGCAATCCCATTTGGATGTCTAATAGGTTGGAAAACTTAAGATTAAGCTTTGACTTAACCTTTAAAGCATCTTTTGCTGCAGGCTGCCTCCTCTCAGTTAATGGTACCATCTATTGTCTAACATTTACAGGGAGTTGGGTGACCGCAAAGACAGTGGTAAGAAGCCAGTCTGCATCCTGTGTTAAAAGGGAGAAGTGACTGATCTCAGATAGAGAGCAAATGGGATGAGGAGTCAAAATACAACATTAAAAAGGTTATTTAAAGAGTGGGGTACTTACAGAAAAAAAAATTAACAAAGGACAGTCCACTATTACTCAGGTTGTAGAACATTGGTTCCGTTATTTTACAGAGACTGACCTAGTTAACTAGTTTATTACCAGGTATTGTTTTTTTTTTTAATATTCCAAACTTCTGTCAATGGCTATTTAATTGGGAGACAAATGGAAAGATAAAGCACTGAAATATGGCATGCAATATACTGTTTCAGGGTTTAGCACCCAATTCTAAACGCAAAAACACAAACCAGAGCACAAGGTAAGGATGGCCGGAACCCACCCAGGAGGGCCAAGTCCCTCACTTTGGTGATAGACAGACTGATGCTTGCATCTTTCTCTCCCTATGTGCTCTGGGCAAGGTTCTCTCCGAAAGGATCACAATACTCCAAAATAGGGGACTAAAACGGCACACACACACGGAAACTGTTTGCCATTTCAGTAACATGCTCACTTAGCTCTTGAAGGAAGCCTCAGACTTCCTCGAAAGGTGACCCCTAAGGTTCACACTGGACTTTGGGCTCCATTTTCCTTTAAGTTGTAAAGGGGAGGCCTAATACAGAACCACCAACCTTAAACACTGCACACTTCTTTTAAAAATATACAGTTTCCCCATTTAAAAGTTTCTGGAGCCATAAGAGGTTAAGGGACACCATCTATCTCTCTTCCAACCTATCTGCCTAACTGTATTGGTCAAATGATTTAAGCTTGGTTGGATCAACAAGTCTTCCGGGTGAAACGGAATGTTAAAGGAATGTCTTGAAGTCTTTGAAAGATCTCTTTTGGAGGAAAGAACAGCGGCATTTTAAGTTTGCCTGGGAACCTTCTACAATACTTTTAATGGCCATGGACCCCAGCTGAGCTGAAGAACAAGGCCCCTCGGTAATTGCAGTTGTCTTGTTCTGAATAGTATTTAAAAAATAAAAACACGTATATAACAATAACACGCACCGGCCAGGTCCCCACAATCCTCTATTTTTAGGCTAGTTCCTCCCACCCCACCTTCGCATCACCCAGCTGCGCTGCAGAGGCAAAGATTATACCTAGTGGAGTCAGGGTTTGCCTTGGGGGACTTCCCCATGGGGCTCACAGCAAGGCCCCAGCCAGTAGCGAGCCATCCGGCGATGCTGGGCACCGCAGGCTGCCCCAGGTCGGGTGCCCGGAACACGCACGCCCAGCATCCCGCCTTGCATACCCGGGGGGCCGCGCACCGTCCCCTCCCCGACGCGCAGTCCCGCCGGGCCCACCGCGGGTTCGGGGGGCCGCGTACCTGCTCCGCACCCGCCACCTCGGCGTGGTCCTCAGGCACCGGGCTGCTGCGGGGACGCCCTCCGCCTCTCTCGGGAGGCTGCTCGGGCTGCCCCGGCTCGTCGTGCTCCTGGCCCTCGCCACCGCCCGCCGGCCCTGGCTGCTCGGGCTCGGGTTCCGAGTCGGTCTGCCAGGTGGAGTCACAGTCCTCCACGGTGGTGGGCTCGCGGAAGCTGACCCCGCCGAGCAGGTTGCCCATTGAAGAGGCGGCGGCGGGCGCGGGCTGCGGCAGCGCGCTAGGGCCGGGGCATGGCCGCGCTCCGCTCCGGGCGCAGGCGGCAGCTCGCGCGGCCCGAGCCGCACAGCTCAGCGCGGCCGCCGGCGCTCCAGCGCACGGGCGGGGAGGAGCCGGGCGCCCCGGGGCCGCCGCCGCACGCGTCCCGGTCCGCCCATCCCGCCGCCACCGCCCCGCCCCGCGATGCCAACCCACTCCGGAGCGCGCCAGACCAGCTCCACAGGGACGCGCCCCCCTCCACGGTCCCCAGGAGTGGACAGGGGTCAGCTAATGCCCCGCCCCATCTGGGCCTGGAGCCGCCCCCTTGGGGCTCCTCCCAGCTAAGCGGGAACCCTGATCCCGCCCAAGTCAGGGAGTGGAAGGAGGTGTCTCCGTCAGCAGGCGGATCCTGCCGCACACCCCAGCCCCCAAAGGCTGATCCAAGAGGAAGACAAATTAGCCGCAGCAGAAGACAAACGCTAATCGTGACAGTGCACCCCTATAAACAGAAAATCCAAGCTTCAGGAACAGTACTTATGGTCACCTAGAGTCCCTGCGGTCTATATAAAAGTCAGAGCTATCTGTCGTCCAATCTAAAGAGCAAACTTCTCTCAGAAACAAAGGAGCATTAAGAACTAGACCAGCATATTTCATCTATGACTAGCCCACATTTGTGCTCTATGCAGAAAAGCCTCAGGACCTGTACAGCAGATAGGCTGGTTCTAAGTGGAGTTCTGAAAACTATGGTTCTAAGGTCCAGGGGGCAACCATACTTCAAGTCGAAATAACAACCAAAGAATCGGAAAATGGCCGAGTATGAAACAAATCTCATGAACGGGGGCTCTGTACCTGCACATGAATCTGGACAGGACTTTTTCTGCTGTGGGACATTGCCTGGGATCATGGGTTAGATGGATCAACTGTACCCAAAACTAGCAATATGTGTGTGGGGGGGGGGCATTGCTCAGGGAAGACTTGGCAAGCAGGATGCCACTCCCACAGATAAACCAGGCTTGCTTCTTTTCAAGCATTGCAATCGGGTGCACTTCTGTCACTGGTTTCTGACGACGGACAGGTCACGTAGCTTCTTGAGACCCCAGCTTCCCCAGCTTCAAAATTAAGTCAGGTTTTTCTCTCTGGAGTGGCATCCAGCTTGACCTTTATGACTAGAAGAGATTCTAAATCTAATAATGGACCCATAATACACACAAAAAGAGCTTTCTGGTCAGGATATCATAAAAACTGATGATAAAAAGATGAAATCCTTCTTGTCAGACTCAAACAAAATTAGAACCAGACAGTATTACTGGGGGAAGCGTGTTCATGCCTGTCTGAAGTAGTTTCTTAGCTCATAAGATCCGTGTTTGTTCTAAAAGACTGTTATGCTTTGCACACCTCTCCCACCGTGGGGGAAATTATCCATGTTGGGTTGAGGGAGGGAACGGAGAAAACTCGCTTTAGACGGAAGCTTAAAAAAAATGAAAGCTTTATTTTCTGAGCGCTCAGGTAGGCAGATGGTCAGCTCAGGATCTGAACCCCATCCCCGATGGGAAGCGGCACTGCATTTTTAAAGGGTAAGATCTCAGAACTAGGAGGGCTAGGGTGAGCTGTGGGGTCATTCAATTATAATTTGGTGTTGAGGGTTAAACAAGAGAGTATCTGTTGCAGACTGGGCCTTACCCAGGGCGCCTGGCTTCAAGGTCTGGAATCCAAGGCCCTTAACTCATCCTCCTAGACCTTTGGTCTAGCGCTCAAGATAAGGGGACAAAGGAGTGGGTCAGCTGCATGTAGTTAATAAGGGCTTGGCAGGAAATTGGTGTTAAATATATATTATATACATTTATATCTATCTATATTTACAATGTAGGCACCATGGTCAAGATAACAGCAGTTCTGCAGTTATTTATTTATTTATTTATTTATTTCTGGTTTAGCAATTAAGAAAAACGCTTAGAGGAACAGGGTAAGAGCTGGTCCCAGTACCTGGGAATATGAACTCAGATTGACCCTGCTAACAAAAAGGGGAAGCAAAATGGAAGAGCAGCTTTGGCTGGGCCGTGGCCACTGTCTCCTTCTATCCCTAACTTTAAGTCTGCGTCAGTCCATACAAATGTTCATGCAGAGCAGTTTCCCAGAAATCCTATACAATCGAACCGATCCCAACTCCTTCCTCCCATCTTCAAAACCTACAATCTTGATATCAAGAAGCTTATGCAAATGCATCTCTCTCTTTTTTTTAAACTTTAGAATAAGATCCTTCCTTCCCGAATATAACCAAAGTTTACTCTTGTTTGCTTACTCTCTCCACAACGCTCTGCTCTTCCCAAGTAAACATTATTGCAGAAAACCTCTAATTGTTGTTAATGTCATCCATGACTTGGTGAAAAAAAATTATGGGGCAGTTGCAAAATAAATCAGTCTAGCACTGTTAAAATCCAGGCTTTCCATTCATTTTCCATTGGTACTGGACTAGAACATACTGCAAGAGTGAACATTTAATCCGTCCAGGATCAACGGTGCTGAAAGTCTAGCGGTCTATGCCCACGCACTCTACCAGTTTGCCTAGTGTTATATAGAATAAAGTCAACGGCATTGTCTTTGCTTTCCTGTCATTAAGAGACTATTTTCCTGGCTCTCAGAATGCCTTCTAAGGTTGCATGTAGTTCTTTGTCAGGGGTTAAGGGCCCAGAAGATTTTTCTCCTTTCCATATTAGCATGCCTATTGGTGCCAACCCTGTTGAGGTCTTGTCTAGACATTCATGTTCATGAAACATCATGGGTGAAGCTTCCCTGACATTTCTAGGAGAGAAAATCTCACAGCAAATTCCTGTTCCTCTGGCTCTTACAAGCTTTCCCCTCACTCTTCCGCTATGTGTAACAACGATTAAAAAAAAAAAACAGAGTCCATGAATTTGATTTAAAAAAAGGGGGGTGGGGGTGGGAACCTTTCCATCTCTGTTGTCTTTTTTGATTTCTTCAGAGCCTTGAAGTTTTGCTTGGTTAGAGTCACACCAAGGTACTTTATATTATTTGTGGCTATTGTGAAGGGTATAGTTTCCCTAATTTCTTTCTCAGCCCTTTTGTCTTTCATATACAAGAGGGCTACTGGTTTTTTTGAGTTAATTTTGTATCCAGCCACTTTGCTGAAGGTGTTTATCAGCTGAAGGAGTTCTCTGGTTGAATTTTTGGGATCACTCATGTATACTATCATATCATGTGCAAATAGTGATACTTTGACTTCATTCTTTCCGATTTGTATCCCCTTGATCACCTTTAATTGTCTTATTGCTCTAGCTAGGACTTCAAGTACTATGTTGAAGAGATATGGAGAGAGTGGGAAACCTTGCCTTGTCCCTGAGTTCAGTTCTCTCTGTTGGCTATAGGCTTGCTGTTGGCTATTGTCTCATAGCCAAACTTTGGGCAGTGTGCAGGGAATCTTATGAGAGAACGGAGAGATAGAAAGACCTGGAGGGGACTAGAGCTCCACAAGGAGAGCAACAGAACCAAAACATCTGGGCCCAGGGGTCTTTTCTGAGACTGATATTCCACCCAAGAGCCATACATAGAGATAACTTAGAACCCCTGCAGAGATGTAGCCCATGGCAGTTTAGTGTCCAAGTGGGTTCCCTAGTAAGGGGAACAGGGGCTGTCTCTAACAAGAACTCAGTGACTGGCTCATTGACCATCTACCCCTGATGGGGAAACAGCCTTACTAGGCCACAGAGGAAGACAATGCAGCCAGCCCTGATGAGACCTGAGAGATAAGGGTCAGATGGAAGGAGAGAAGGGCCTCTCCTATCATATGACTTGGACAGGGCATGGGAGGAGATGAAGGAGGGAGAATGGAATTGGGAGGGATGAAGGAAGGGCTACAGCTGGAATACAAAGTGAATAAATGGTAAATTAATATAAAAAATAAAATTAATAAAAGGGGTAGAAGTAGTGATGCATGAGAAGAGTTGGACAGAGAAAAGGGAAACAAAGAAATGATGTAATTATATTTTAATTTAAAAAAATGTTTTATAAAAAGAAAGAACCTGGAATAAAAGCTATTCTAAAACTTTCAAAGTTAAGCCACAGGGAAGATTACATTTTTCAGTGTGTTTTTGGGAGGTCATTCCCTCTGATAGTTCTGGGCTGGTGTGTAAATTCAACTCCCTTGAGACTGCCTTGCTGAAAAGGCCAGTGGATATGGACTCTGGGCAGGACTGTCAACAAATCCCTGCCTCCTAGCACCTCCCATTCAATGTGGAATTGCTTCAGGTAGATGAATCTCATCCGGTGAGATTCATTGATACCACTTGGAACAAAATAAGCACCCAATAAAGCACTGCTCAGATTTCTGAGTCATGAAATTCAAGGAAATGACAGTGTTCCGCTCTACAGCGAGAAGCACATGCGCAAGCCCAAATAACTGCTATAGTTAGGCTCTTACACTTTCCTATGCCTTTTAACATTTTTATCGCTTTTTATAGGGTTATAGATAATTTGCCAAGATGTCAAACGTGTTTATTAATGATTGTGCTTTTGTATGAATCATTATAAAAACATAATATAGAAAAACCCTTAAAGTACATTTAATGCAATAATTTGCCTACATTGTATCCAATATATATTTTTAGTAGTTAACTCTGAAAGTCTCTTAGGTCCTGGGAGAGAAGGGGAAAGAATTTCCCTTGATTAATAGCCAATTGAAAAAAAATCCTATCTTTAAGATGATATAACATTCTTGAATTAATAGTTAAGCATATCTTTTAAAATTCATCATTTTGCTAGATATGGCAGTATACCCCTGTGTTAATCAGGATTACTATTGCTGTCATGAAACAACATGAACAATAAAATGACTTGGGGAAGAAATAGTTTATTTCATCTTATAAAATATCAGGTTGCATCTCACCACTTAGAGAAGTCAGAACAGGAAATCAAACAGGGCAGGAACATAGTCACAGCAGCTAATGGACCAGGGAGGGATGCTGCTTATTTGCTTACTCCCTATAGCTTGCTCAGCCTGCTTTTTTACTACACCAGGGCCATCATCCCAAGAGTTGCCTCACCCACAATGGGCTGGGCTCTTCCATATCCATCACTAATTAAGAAAATGCTTGGTCTGGCCTACAGTCGCTTTATGGAGGTGTTTTCTAAGTTGAAACTCCTTCATCTCAGATGACTTTTAGCTTGTATCTCATTGATATAACTAAAACTAACCATAAAACTAACCAGCAACTCCTATAGTGTTGGCTACTCGGAAGACTAAGGTGGGAGGTTTAATTTAGCCCTGGAGTTCAAAATTAATCCAAGAAACAGAGGGGGGAAATTGTCTCAAAACAAAACAGATTTTATTACTTAGCCCATTCCTGGGAAACACCTTAATTTATCAATGTATATGAGTTCTAGTCACTATTCATCTAATACATTTTTTAAGGATATCAAATTAAGCACTAATGTAAATTGTATGTGAAAAGGGGGAGAACATACTCTTAGAATGAACAGCCATGAAGCATGGCTTCTGCCTTCCTGCACCCAGATTCTTCTGGGGTCCACACAGCTACTGCTGCAACTCTCCAGTGTAACTCTGCTGAAAGGTTTTTAAAAGGAACGAACATTTCAGAACCCAAGGCTTTTGGAAAGATTCCCAAATGCCTCTGGCATAACTTGCGTTTGATTTTTATAGTGAGTTATGTTTTAAGAATATTAACAGAAGAGGTCTGGTGTTGTGTTATGTCTTTTGAGACTCTTCCAAATAAAAGCAGAGGTCAGACCGAGGCCTACTTAACCTAAAGTAAGGTGTTATCTCTGTAGCAGCTCCCAGAAGACTAGAGGGAGAAGAAAAAAGATGTTCCAATGAAACAGTCACATGCTTTATTAGCCCCTTCCAGTCACCACAGTAGAATCCTCTGCTAACACTTACAGAGGCAATGTACCCTTGAGAAGATGGTATTTGCCTAAAGGGACCTGAGCCCCACCCAAGGACTCCAGGACACACCTTTCCATAGGACACAACCCGTACAACCTCTCCTTGAATCTTTGACCAAACCAGGTCTCAGTCTCAGTGGAAATTTCCCGAGATTTCTCTTTTCCAAGAAAGGAATCTGTGAGTGTATTTTAGTTTGTGAAGACAAAATTAGGGGGTGCTTTTTAGGCCCCCTAATTAGCTGTCAAATTCTAGTTCTATCTCTCCTGCGGAGCCTCCTCACCATCACCACCAGGATGCCCCCTACAAAATCTGCTCTCTCACTGGATGCTACACTAGACAAAGCTACATTTTCCTGCCTATTATTTAGTATCTTTATAAGATTTCATTGCCAAAGTATTTTCTATCCATTAACTCTTCCTAAAAAATTGTATTACTACCATCTCCAGTCTTCAATTCAAGTAATTTTGCTAGATCAGAACCAAAGTTCTCAAAGTTATTTTAAAACGAGATGCAGACGTAAGAGAACATATACTTTATTTCAACTAGATCAAATTTTATGTAACAAAGAGATTCCTGTAGTTTTAATAATTAGTAGAAGACATCAAATATTATGCTATCAAGTCTTGGTAACAAATGAATTAAATTCTCCCATTGGCAGTCAAACTGCTGCCAAGATTCTGAGGCATCCCTGGGGAACTTTAAGTATTGCTGCATGCAATCCATCAAGATGACAAAATATGATAACTGTGCAATTCTGGTTTATTTTGATAGGTTCCCAACACTTAATTTGTTTTGCCACCATTCACCAGGGATAGACACTTTGCAAGCCAAGGCCACAGACTTAGATTTTTTTAGAATGCACTGGGGAAGACAATTTAGCAAACTCAATAATAGCCATACAAATTTTGAATACAATAGGAGCAAGGGGAAGACAACAGGAAGTTTCTCTGGAAGAGGTGACGTGTAAGTGAAGGACTGAAGGACTGAAAGAGAAATAGCAGAACAAGGAGCAGTGGGAAGAGAGTTTCTGGCCAAGACCCTGGTGTGTACGTAGGCAGCAGGCAGAACCATGACTGGCCAAGCGTGGCCAAAGTACAAACTGGACAGTGGAGCAGGCTAGGCAGAGCAGCTGGATTCAGAGCCACCAGCTTAGAAATGTTTGTTTTCCTTCCTTCAGAAACCACTGGCTAACAAGTTTCATCAAGAATGTTATTTTTCTTACTTTCCTAAGGGTTTCTGTTGTTCATGGCCTTGCCATAAAGTACCAGCATAATGAGGGGACCCTCTCAGAGGCAAGTTGTTTGAGACACTTGCAGGACTGACTGATGCAGCAAAGCTACAACTTAACTGTGTAGAATCCAGCTACAACTTAACTGTGTGCAATCCATGAAACAGTGAATTAACCAGCATCTTGCTTCATTTAAATGTGAAAAAGTATATATTTGAAAAATCTCTATAATGGGGCAAATGACTAAGAGGGAAATTTTTGTACTGGCTTATTTCTAAGAACTAGTTTTCAGTTCAAAGGCTAAGTCCACAGTCAACACTGAATATTTTCTCAGCACAAAGCCCTTTTTCTACCTGCCAATCCCACCAAAGTTCTTACTGAGGCCAAGGTTAAAAGTAGCTAGTGTATATGTTTTGCACTGGACAATCTGATAGTGAAATTAAGCTGAAACTGTTATGGTAAGAAGCAGGTAGGAAATAATCATTTGCATAACTCAACAAAGGAAGGCAGCCTGTGAACTATAAGTAGACCGACCAGTCTTCAAAGTTGAAAATAAAACTTGTTCAAAACTATAGTTTATAGTTCTCATTTGCATAATCCAAGCTGCATATTGTTGTTTAAAATAAATAACTTAATCTTATGAAACAAGAACGCTTGATTCCAAAGTTACTGTTTGATTTTCATGAATTAAAAGGAGATGTATCACCATATAATCTTTTCAAAAATTATTCCATTAATTTTTCTTCTTACATAATTCTTGGTCCTTTAAATTTTTCCAATCACTTAAAAGCATTGCAGTAACTGAATAAAAAAAAAAGGGTATGTAAACACATTCTGGGCTTTCCCCCAGATCTGAAGGACAGTTTTGCTATAAAATCAACAGCCAAGGAACATGTGTTTTGCAGGTACCCTCCAGGCTCCCTGAGCGTTCTTGCCCTGCTCCTTGTCTTTTAAAATGATCCTAAAGAAAAGTGTTTCCTCCAGGCAACTCTGAGTGCAGACATTGCCATGAGAACACTTCAGAAGCAGTAGTTCTGCTGTCTTGGAGCCCTGGGACGCAGCCTAGGGATACAATAAGGCCAAAAGACAAGCATATGTAACTTTATTTGAGACTTGCTGGCAGCTACATCACACTCATGCTTCTGTCTAAGGGACAGCCAAACAATTTAAGACTAAACCAACCCAAACTCGTGCTTGGCACGAGTTAGGACAGAACTCAGGTCTGAGAATGTGAGGCAAAAAGTACAACTCATTCTCTGATAACAATGTGTTTGCTTGCTTGCTTGCTTGTTTTAAGTCCTTATACTGAACGTTTACCTTCCTAAGACTGTATATATGTAGTTTTGTCTCAATTCAAAAATGGTTTCTTCCAAGGCTACTCTCTCTCTGTGTACCCCATTTTCAAGCAAGCTTGCATGTCCTCACTTCTTGACACTCAACAACTTGCCGAACTGAGGGCTCTGTGTGACCAAGAAAGCATGGTGGTACCCTGACATAGGACATATGAAACAAGGTTCTAAAAGGCATTGCTGACTTCACCCTAGTGTCCTGAACTGCTTGCTCTAAGGGAACTCAGTTGCTTTTCTGGGAGGACATTCAGGTAACCCTGTGGAGAGTAATGGGGGCCCCAATCCGTGGGGAGATAGTCACCATGGAAATCGATTCTTTAACCTAAGGCCAACCTTCAGATTCCTACACTTCAGCTGACAGCTCAGTTTCTTCATCCTTATACAAGGCCCTCCAACACCTCAAGAGAAAAGTGTCGTAAAGAACCATATTTAGCACAGGACCCACCAAAACCACGTTCTCAGCACAAACAAGATTTATTTGCCTCCAGAGAGACAAAGGACAGAGAATAAAAGACAAAGACAGGAGACAGAGGACGAGTAAAAGAGAAAAAGAACAAGACGGAGGAGCAAGACATTTTTGTCCCGGAGAGATGAAGGATGGCCTCTGAATAGAAAGGGCACAGCC
>CM053756.1:16379973-16420330 GCA_028658305.1 Pachyuromys duprasi | reverse complement strand
ATAATTTGCTGACCCCTCCACATGGGAACAGCTTTGAGACTGACTGAGGTGTGAAAATGTCTCCAGACAGGACTTCAAATGTGCGTGGCCAATAAATATCTGCCTACAAAATTTTCATTTATTTATTATACCATTCTTTTAAATGGCATAGATAAAAAATTTATTTTAAAGTTTGGTTCTATAGTACAAAGGAGCGTACATAGAATAACAAATGCTTTACCTGCTCAGAGAGCAGAGAATCATCTTTAACTGAAAGGTGCTCAGTGCATAGCCTATACATATATTAATATAAAAATAAACACTATCTTTGAAAGTTAATATTTTGCAGAGCAAGAGGACCACACACACACACACACACACACACACACACAAAAGTCAAGAAAAGTAGCCCAAGTGATCCAACCCACAGATAGCATCGATAACTTTCCTCAAAAATCTGCATCTGGAACAGTTTCAAAACAGCTAGCTAGACCATCCATCCATTATCACAGACTGTCCCATTTAAGCTCTGAACTTTCTCAGCATGCCAGATTGGATGGCAAAAGTTACAGCTCAGTTTCCCAAGACTGGACATCATTCTAATTTTCCTGCCCTCCCCCCTCCAAAAAAAAAAAAAACCCTATGTCCCAAATCAGCAGGAAGCAATGTCAGAAAACTATACCCCATTTTTCAAGAGGGGGTTGGATGGTCATTCTATGGGTGATAGATGCTTGTTATTGTTTTAAAGGGGATTCTGCCACAGAGGACATCACAAGAGTTGTTGGAGCAAGCAAAGCTACAAAGTGCAAGTATCTCTGAGAGATAACCTGATTAGCTGGGAGGGAACGAGATTAGCTTAGAGGGTTAAGAATAGAGTAATAACTTCTCAGTTGTTGTGTTGTGAAGCTTATATTAAACAAATGTAAAAGAGAGTTTCGATTATTTCTGTGATAGCTAGGTTAAGAGAGAAAATGAGAAACAAACAGTTTTATGAAACAACTTTATCACCAGTTGATAGAGCCATCTGGCTGAACACCAAACCAGCCCTGTAAAACATCATGACTACCTTGAGGGTCAGAACTACTATTATGTCAAGACATGCCTATTTTTTAAACAATATTGTTTGATGTTTAATGTGGGAATCTCATTATGTAGCCAAGGCTGGCCAGGAGCTATGCTGTTTATTCTAGGCTGGCCCTGAACATTCAGTCCTTCTGCCTCAGCCTGAGAATCCAGGCATCTGTTCACTCTGCTTTACTATATTTTCCTTGGAGTTTTTGCTTCTCCTTTATTTCCAACTGCCACTTACCATCTTTTAAGTATTACTAGAACTGCTTGACATTTAGTCCACAACCCTTTCTCCTAGCCAGCCTCAGAACTTCCATAGGTCAAAACAAAAACAAAAACAAAGTATCTCAATGGTCAAAGCCATTAGTGGTAACTGTTGTGTTGCTATTGTTTTGATGTGTTCTCCAAAGTCTCAAGTGGAACTTGGTGTGCAACCAGTAGTACCAATGATAAAATGATGAAACCTTCAGGAAATGGGGCTTAGCGGGAGGTTTTCTATATATTTAGCACATCACCTTAAAGACATAGTAGGAGCCTGGCACTTTAATGTCTTTCTTTTTGGTTTCTGGCTTTAATAAAATAAGGGGTTTGGTTTAGGATTTGACCATGTGGATGAAGGCCTAAAGCAGTGAGACCAACCAACCAACTAACCATGGACTAGACCTTCTAAAACCACAAGCAAAGCCAAACTTTTCTTTTTTTGTTAGTCAAGTTATCTCACATATTTATGGAAGCAGTGGAAGCACACACACACACACACACACACACACACATACACACACGAGAGAGGCCTTACTTAGCCTAAAAGAGACAATCTCTAATTGGACTCTCAATGCTGCAGATGTCCTAATATTAGAAAAGAAATCAGATTCCTGAGTTAGTAGGGGACAACTTCTAAATTTTATCTGTGTAACCAACTCTGTTTTTTAAAAAAGTTTTCTCTGAGGAACTACAAAAAAAAACCCAAAACAAACAAACAAAAAACCAACACATTTTCATATCAAAATATACACCACAGCCATTTTTGAAATGTCTGGCCAAAAGCCCAAGATGGAAGATGACATTCAAATAAATAACTCTGGCTCAAAGTGAAAAAACAATAATAATTTTTAAAAAACCTCAAAGGAAGATGCAGTTAAAGTACAGTGAGGTTTAGAGAAAAAGGAAGTAGGCCTTGTCCATATTAGGTTTTCCACCTGTCATGTTGAGATCAAAGTTCAGGGCACAAAACAATCCTAAGCAAATACTCCAGCGAACAGAGAAGCAAGCAAAGGTGTGTGTGTCTCTCACACAGAATGCAAGGGAGCAAATGTGCTCAATAGTTGGGCAATGATTTCAGGAGCTACCAAGCCCAAAGCAAAAGCTGCCACACAGACCCAGAGGCCTCTGACAGCCAGAGTCAGGCACAATCTCCTTCTCCTCCAAGCTCCTCAGTTACCCCAGAGGAGGTAAATACTGTTTATGTAAATGGTTGGTAAATAGTGTTTATGTAAATGGTTGGTAAATAGTGTTTATGTAAATGATTGCAGCAGCAGCAGCAAACCAAGAGGCCAGTCTAGTCAACCAGATTACAACTAGAATTAACTGAAGCCCAAGTGGCTGGGTTCACCTGGGAAGGATTTTTTTTTGTTTGTTTGCTTATCATTTGAAGTGGGAAGACCCATTTTTAATCTAAACCTTTGAGGTGGGAAGATCCACCTTCTATCTGGACCACGCCTTCTAATGTCAGCCTATATAAAGGACACAGAGGACTCAGAGGGTTCTCTGCTGCTGTCACTGCTGCCCTTCCTTCAGTGACGTTAGAGCCTACTTCTTCTGGATGCCAGTGTGTACTGAAGACCAGCTGAAACATCCAGCCTCATGAACTGAGCAACTACTGGGTTCTTTGTAACAGCATGGTCTGGTGCTTTGTATTTGATTCTTAATTATTTTGCTCCCCAAGGTCTGCTTGCTGTCTCTTACAAGAGCAAACTGTCACATGCCCCAAATGTTGCTGTGTAGCCTTGCCTCAAGACTTATCCCTGATTGGCTAAATAAAAGGCCTATGCACATGGGCAGGCAGAAGTGAGAGGAGGAGCTAAGGTTCTAAGGCTTTGAGGACAGAAGGAATTGCAAGAAGGAGAGAGACAGGTAGAGGAAAAAGAAGGAAGCAGAGCCGCCAAGGGATGGGAAAGAATCCCACGAGGGCCAGGAGGAGGGACTCTGAGAATCAGCATGGAGAAAATCAGCCCAGGTGGAAAGCATGTCAGCTTTAGCAGACAGCACGTGGGTCTTACCTCCAGCCCAAGTTAATAAAAGGCCGGGTGTAAGTATAATCTACACTGTGCTGGTGACTTGAATTTCCCCACTCAATTTCTGCTTTGCATTTAAAAGAATTGCTTACTACATAATTGAAATACTTTTTACCATTTGCAAAATTGGCTGTTGATTAATGCAACTTTTGCTAATTGACCTGCCTTTTCATTCTTTCCCTTGCATTTCTAGAATATGCCTGTCCCTCACCATTCTTTCCTGTCTGACCAAATGCCAATCTTGGATGAATCCTTCTTTCTGCCTTTCTTGCCATTAGGGAGTGTGACAGGGGTGGGAAGATTTCACCGAATAAAACCAGCTCTATTCTATGTGTTTATTCTGTCTCAGCAGAGGCTTTTTCCAAGTTGGGCCAGAACTTCATCAAGTTCATCAATGGTTCTCGGGCTTGGTGCAGCGCTGCACATCCTCTCCCTGTCATTTTCTAAGCAGACCTCTGAATTTTGCTTTATCCTTCCTGTGCCTTCTATGTGTCCTTACTACCCCACTGTCCTCATAAAGCCCCTTGGGATTCTGCCCCAGCTACCTTCTCTTTACTTTGCACTGGGCTCTAGGCTGAAGGCATTCTATTAGTTTCTGTGGTTTAATTTGTCTTCTAGAGTCTGGCAGCCCTTAAAATAACTTCATGTTTGTTTGTAAACGTGAGACATGCCCAGCAAACAAGAGTCCTGAAATTTATGAAAAACCTTCCAGGTTCTCTTGCCTGCTCTTCCCTAGCCAGGACAGCACACATCGGAGGCACCATTTAACCACCACAGTCTGCAAGTTCTGTGATCATAACTTCTGCTCCTGATTCAGACGATGCCCACTGTCAGCACCTTCCTACCTCTCTGAGTTTTCCAGTATTTACCATTGGTACTATATCCACGTAACTTAAGTTAAAGTAGGCCTCTTTTTTTTCTTTCTCTCATATTTAAACAGGGTACTTCAACTTCCCACTTCTTAGCCTAAGGCTGTAAGAATTATGTCATCCTTCTTTCCCACTTCCCACTTTTACCCACAACACTCAGATATTGCAGTTATTGTTACCGTCTTTCTGACTGCATCCTATACACTCTAAAGGAACACATCATCATCATCAATTAAATATTATCACCCTTTACTGTTGGGCTAACTAGTGGGCACAAGTACCTTTTTCCTCCAACCTCACAAGTCCTGTGGTGTCATTGGACATTTCCCAACATCAAAGTCAAGTGAATTTCCTCATTTTGTTTACTCTTGGTTTTGTTGTTTGAGATGTGCTCTCTCTATGTTGTCCAGGTTGACCTATGCAGGCAGTTTATCTAATTAGAGCGACAGTTTTCTTTAACCCTGCTAGCTTCCAAAACAGTTGACAAAGAGAGACTATGATTTATGCTACAAGCTTAAAGCATTGAGTTAAGTGATTTAACGATCTCTGAGCTATACATATTACTTGCCAATAGGTCATCCTTGCTTGGCTGTATCTCTCCCTCCTCAGCAACCCCTTTATCCACCCTTTAGATCTTTTCTTCCCTGTCCTTTCATGGCCCCTCAACCCAGCCTTCTCACCCCAAACTCCACTTTCCTTTCTTCTGCCAAATCCCAAGCTTCAGCATCTTTTACCAACCAATCACTTTAAATTAGGTGGAGCAGGGTTCACACAAGGATGTACACAAGAATGTGCTCTCAGGGAAGCAACCAGATCGTGGGGGCCAATAATTAGTATTATATACATACCTCCAGACTGACCCACATTGGACCTAGAAGTCACTCCTGGAGAGCTCTCAACTGGTGATCTCCTGCTTCTACCTCCCAAGTGCGCGTGTTGCATCATCTTCTGTTTTCTATTTATTGTACAAATCATTTGAAATTATGCAGTATTATAATATCACATTTTTTAAACATTAGCTTTTTTATTTATTATTATTATGTTTTGCCAAGGGTTTCTAGGACTATCTAAAATTTTATTTCCCCTTACTTCTTTACTATTTGCTACCAAAGATAGTTTTGCTGAGTTCATATCCTCTCTGTTTACTGCTGTCCTTCATGCTGATCACCTCCGGTCCAGCTCTTTGTCTAGTTTTATGCATACCTTTTGAGAGCCTGGCTAAATATGCCTGACCAAACCAACCTGGGGACAGGCTTCATTTTCTTGCTGAGACAGAACAGGCCTGAGTTTTCCATTCCTCAGAAAAGGAAACTTCAGTTGCAGAAAACACACACACACACACACACAGAAACTGGCTCAGCCAGGACAAATGGCCTAGGGAGATAAGGTTGCTTAGCTCTGGTCTGAGAAGCCCTTAAGCCGTGATCAGAGTCATGTAGCAGTCACAGCCAAAGGCCAAATCCTGATCAGAGTCACATAGCCTCTGTGCGCACACCTGCCAATCCCAACTGAGGTTATGTAGCCACATCAGGAATCCCCCTCTCTGACTTTAAAAGGGGATTTCAATGCCCCTCAGGGCTGCTACCATGTTGTGAAGGTGGTAGTCCCAGCATGCTGGATCTCTGCAGAATAAATGTCTTTTATTGTTGGCATGCTACTCAAATTTGGGGTCGTTCTTTCAGTGTCTTCTGGACACTAACCATTTATCTTACAACTTCTCTTCCTTGCCCTGATCACTGATCCCATTATTTCTTCAGCTGTGTGCTAGTTTTGCTGGGGTAAACTCCCAGATACCTTTTTTAAAAAGGGTGTGGTTTGGCTGATTATGAATGTGGCCCTTCCATTCCCTTGTCATCTAGCCTCTGGGTTGCTGATGCCAGTGTGCTTTTCTTTTCCCTCTGCAAGTCATCTATTATTTTTCTCCTTTATAGTTTCATATCATGCCACTCTATCTAAGCAAGGTTTGTTTGTTTTGTTTTGTTTTTTCATTTAGTTTCTGGGTGCATGGCAGGGTCTTCCAATCTGAAGATGGCTGTCCTAGACTATAGTTCCAAGAAAACATCTATCTTGTTCTTTAAGAGTATAGTGACAGAGAGCAGGAGTCCAAGCGAAGGGGAACAAAGCAAAGAGGGATAGATGGAATTTCTGAGAAGGCCACAACTTCATGAAGAGACGACTGCAAATCCTGCAGGATGGCTTAAGGAAGCAATTGAAAGTCATGCCCTTCCATAGACCTTTTGAAGGAAAAGGGGGTAATCCCCCAATGGCTTCTTCTTTGGGGAGGATGCTTTTGCTCGGAGATTCTCCCCGCAGTCTAACTCCTCTGTACTTCTTGGCTATGAACACATAGATGTCACAGTTGTCCTCAGAAGCAGCAGGGAGTCCACAGGGTAGGAGGTAGAAAAGGCTTCGGAGGAAGGAGGCAAGATGCTCCTGTCAGGTGGCATTCTAGGGTGACATGAGGGACCACAGACTAATGCAGCATCAGTCCACCAGGTATCAGCAGCAGTAAAAAAAAGAAAGCAGCAAGGTGACTCTTAGCCACAGGAATAGCTGTTGGTGGTTGATTTGTTGTCTACAGATCTATGGTGGGAGCTGAAGCCCATACAGCCACTATCTTGGCAGACTCTGGGGACTGTCTTCTGGGTTCTATATTTATATTCTCCCTTCCTCCTCTTCCTTCTTTTTCTACATCCCTCCCTCCTTCTCTTCCTTCTTTCCTGTCTGTCTTCTCTTTGTAAGTAACAGGGTGTGGAGTTGACAGTCTTGCTCTGCATCCCTAGCTCACCTGATATTCTCCAATGCTCCCGCACCCGGCCTCCCAAGTGCTGGGATTACCGGTGTGAGCCTTCATATTAAGGCTCATCTGTATTGTTTAATTTTGCTGACTCACATTTTAACCTCTAAGAGTACTTTTCTCAAATCTATGTTTATTCCTCTCTTGAGTATCTTAGTCTTGATTTAAAGCCATGGTTTGTTCTCAGAGTTACGATAGTTGATCTTGGTTATCTGTCTGTCAGGATTAAAAGAGACCCAGAAAATTGTTATGGCATGCTCCGAATATAAACTGGTAAGGTGTGCTTCTGGAGACAGTTGACATATGGGTCAATAAATCTGAGTGCAAAAAACCTGCAGTGAATGTAGGAAACACCACCCAATAGGCTTGGGACCGGGTGGAAAGAACAACATAGAGAGAGACTGGCACGCACATGTCAACTTCACTCTTCCTGAGTGCTGTTTGTTTGCTTGTATTTTTATTGTTTTGTCTTTTCGTGTACACATCAGACTCCAGATGTTTCAGCCTTTGAACATGAACTCACAGAAGCAACTCTCCCAGGAGCCTCCAGACTCCTAGCCTTAGTCGGGGCCGCATCACTTGTGCCTCTTGTTCTGAGCCTGGCAGTTTCTTGGATGAACAGCAATAGGTTTCTCTAGCTCTCCAGCCTGCAAGCACCGACAGCGGAGCTGCGTAACCTCTGATATGTTAGCCAATCTCATAGACCCCTCTTTATAACTATTTACATATAGTTATTGCTGTAGTTACAGTTACAGTTTCATTGACATTGTTGTAGCCATACAGACACATACTCTGTTGGCCTTGTTCTTGACATTCATGACTAAAATTCTTACTTTTACTTTTTAATTTTCCTTCTATTAGACAGTACTCTTGATGCTGGCTAAGAGGATGGAACCCAAAGCTGGAGTTTCAATATTAGCATTGCTATGACCCTGTGAGCACGGAGAAACTACTTGTAACCCGCTTTAATGGATTCAAGACACAGTGTGCCCAAACTACCGCATCTTGTTATGTTGATGTAGAAAATGGCAGAAGCAGTATGAAGGTTTCTCGGACTTTCTTGTCCTATCTTTTGAGGTGGGTCTTAAAGTCTCACTGCCCAATTATATTTTTTCTGTACCCTTCTTTGGGGTTGCCTATATTCTCCCCCACCCCTGTGTGTGTGTGTCTGTGTGTGTCATGCTGGAAATGGAATGCAAAGCCCCTTGCATGGTCAGCATGTTCTCCCTTGGCCCACTTTGACCGTGTCCTTGTCTGGTACCAGAGGAACACAGACATGGTCTGTGAGTTTCCCTTTAACTTTATTTTTTTTAAGTTTGACTGGGTTTCTTTCCTTTTCTTCTTTTAAACATGTATTTGTTACTTTGAATTTGTGTGTGTGTGTGTGCCTGCCTGCGCTGATGTACACCACATGCGTGCTGGTATGCAGCAAGGCCAGAAGAGAGCCTTGGATGCTTCAGACCTGGAGTTACTGTGAGCTGGAAGGTTTTGTGAGCCACCTGACGTAGGTCCTGGGAACTTCACTCTCTCTGCAGGAGTAGCAAGTGCTTTTAACTGCTGAGCCACCTCTCCAGTCCCTTGTCTTTATTAAGATTGAAGTGATGTGTCAAGGTTATAAAGTTGTAGGGCTAGAGGCTAATATCTAATCTCTAGCCAGCTTTAGTTCTAGAATGGCCATTTCTTGCCTACCTCTGCATTGGATCCTGTGACTTTCCAAATCTATTAATTTAGCAGATCACTGACTTCCACCAACCCCAAAGCTAATGATGTCATCAGACAGTGTCTGAAGCCTATAGAAAAGATTCCTCCATCTTGCTGTAGCTGCCTTCCAAATGTACCCACGTATTTTAAGCAGGCCTTGATCTTTGGCTTTCTTTGGTCGATAACATAATACAACTCCATGTAGCTGTGTCCATGTTGGAACATGGAATTTGGGGTAACCTTCGTCTGTGTTCCCAAGCCATATTCACTCTAATTTGGCTCCAAAATAAATTGTCTCTTAATCTTTTGAGGGTGAGAGCTGTGGGTTGTCTATTTTGTGTGTATGTATTTGTGCTGTTTTCCATCAGAAATTTTAATAGTTCCTGGAAAATCCTTTGATTTTTGTTGAAAAGAACAACAGTTTGTTGTTCTTTTTAAAACTGTTTCTGCCTGAGATAAGAATCTGTATTTGGGCCGCCTGCTGGTTCTGAAACTGGAAAGGTGAAAATGAGAAACAAAAAAAGAAATGTTCTCAAACCAATGGTGTTTCTAGACTAAGAGTGAGTATGAACTTCCTGTCCCAGCTTTAGGAGGATTCAAAAGCTCTGCCTGTTTCTCAACTGAATCAGATGTCACAACTTCCGGTGACTTCATTGGCTTGTAACCCTTCACTTGAATTTGGACTTCCCTTGTAGAGTTAAGCCAAGTCAGTTTCCTTCAGATCATTTTTAAAATCAAGAATACCTACTAAAGCTTTCCAAATGGAGCACTGAGTCAGAAGTCAGAATAATTTGATTTTGAAGATCAACTTTCCTTATTACTGTCTGACTTCCAAACCAATGTTTCTTCTAAGCTTCCATTTCCTAAAAGAATAGGCATTCATAGAGGGCAGAAAGGTATTCTCCTGGACACTTGAAACCACTTCTTAAGACTCCGGTGGAATTTTTATATAATGGACTTGGTGACTCTTTAAAAGCCCTCAAGACATGAAACACAAATATTCTCTGTTTCGTTCTGTTTGTTTGTTTGTTGTTTTGTTTTGGAGGATGGTAAGAGAGTGAAAGAGGATGGGTTTTCAGCCCCAAGCTCTATATATTGCTCCAATCTTCTGACATTTGGGCTTCTATCCTGACTGGCACCATATCAGAAACTTCTAGTCACATAAAGGTTGTATGCAGCAACTTCCCACCAATAGGTCTATGCCAACAGATAATGTAGTCTATGCAGACATAGTTCAGTTGTTTTTTTTTCATCATCATAAACATCTCAGTGTGTTTGTACTTCATTACATGTCTGTTTAAACTTACTGTTTTAAGTTATCAATTATCAAGAAAGGAAGAACTTGGCCAGTCTAGGCAGGCATTTCCTTGCTTTTCTTTTTGTAAATACAGCACAGATCCAGACACTGAGGTCCATACTTACAACAGCAGGCCAGATTCAAGTTTACTGCCTATGCTTTTTCAGCCCTGGGACTAAGCTACCATCTCTATGGCTCATCTCCTTTCAACATTGGGCAAGTCCTTCATTTTTGTAATGCCCCAAAACCTGAAAGCCCTAACCACTGAAAGACCAGGTAGCTTCCTGGAAGGCTGGGAGTTGTTGTTTTTGGAAAAATAACAAAGCTTCATGGGAAATTACCTATAAGTTTGTCCTTACAAAACTCTGTATAGGGGCCATTCAGCTGGAAAATTCTAGGGAGTGATCCAAACCAAAGTCCACTTCTTGGTCGGCATTAATATGCAATATTTATTAAAGCTTACTTTAAATTTGTCCCCAAATGGTGGAATTGGCTTTTCCCTGGTGACTCCCAGGATTAACAGTTCGCACCCCATAGAAAGGGAATTCCCACAATAGAAGATGTTCATGATGTTGTTTGGAGACCCTCCTTACTTTCAGCTCATTGTATGCGTCTCTTTTCCACTTGGCTATCCGCTGTCTGTGGTGACACATTTCAGTAGAATTATTTCAGACCTGTCTTAATTCAATCCAGATGCACCTCCTTGAGCTAATCGAATCCTTGTCTCTGCAAACGGGGATGTTGTGTGCTGCATTTAGCCACTACCCATGGCGTGCCTTTGGAGAAGAATTACACCTTTTATAAAATTTGTCAAGGACAGTTTCCAAATGCGTAGCATCATCAATCTCACTGACAACATCTCTAATGGCTTCACTCTATAGGCAGAGTTTTGCCAATTGCAGGCCAACCCTGAGAGCATCACGCACCTGCTCCCCACCTATTGTTTGGGTTTTGTCATCTGTTTAAAAAGACACTGGACTTTGGAGAAAGAAATTCATCCTTGAAGCATTTCCTCTCTAATTAAGTCAACAGATGTTATTTGAAGTCTATAGTGGGGAATTTATTACTTCGGTTTTTAAAAGGAAGCAGCATCCTCAGAACTGCTTTCATGATAATTATTCGCCTCTCCTTCCTCTTCCTTCTTTTTAAAACCAAGTTAGCCTTTTCTGGAATAACTGACAATAGTCACGAATTTGTGATTTTTGTCATTTTCCAGAATTTAAATGGCGACATCTGTTGAGTTATCAACTGGGCTTCATTGCTCCCTGCTGTATGTGTTATCTATGATCCTGGGGGTGGGGTGGGGGCAGGGGGACAGAGCTAGCCTGCTTCAAATGGGCTGGAGAGAATGGGGCAGTTGGCAACAGGGAGTGAGGCTTCTGTAGCTACAGAGGCAGGGAGTAAACAACCAAGTTCATGGAGAAAGCCAGAGATGCCCAGCTGAACCAGTCACCACGGCAAGAAACTCTTGAGGCAGGCTGAAGTTCTTCCATGCAGCCTGTGGGTCAAAGAGTCTGGGAAAATGAAACAAGAAGCCTCCACCAAAAGGAGCCTAGCAGATCAGTACTGAAGGAAGGGAACCAAGAAGGTGAGTGCTTGCTTCACCCTGCAGTGGGAGAGGCCGGGGTAGAGGGGACACCCAGTAGCCCTCCCAGGTTATACCTTGTTTGTTCCCTGCTCTCCTTGCTTATGAAGATCAAATTTTGCCTTGAAAGTAAAGTCTGACATTTCGTAACCATTTTAGTTATTAACACTTGACAGAGAATTAAGGAATATCTAGAAAGATTGGGAGAGCTAAAATAACTAAGTGCAGATGTATGCCGAGAATGACTTCCTTCCTGTGGCTGAACAAACCAGAATGAGCCATTTTTGCTGCTAGGTTCATGTTGGTCTCCAGTCAAAATCCTTAATTAATGTACATGATTACCAACATTAGGATGTTATCATTCTAGAACATATTATCTTCTTCTTGCTACTACAGCAAGGTCTGGTAAATCCACAGGTCAAAATTTATATACAAGGAGAAAGAAAAAAATTGCAACACGAGAGAAAAGGATTTTAAAAACCTCTATGACTCAAATTACTCACCTACTTTGACAGGTTTAGTGCCTTGATTAAATGTTTTATGATGATACTACTTAAGATAAAAATGTAAAAACTAATTTATAGTGACACGTATTTCAGTAAAAGGTTCCTGAGATGATTTATTGTCAAGTTGAAGCACATCATTTATGAAGCAAGGAGACTTCCCAAGTTCCTTCCATACACCTAGTCAAACAGCTTCTGCTAAACAATTTCTGTGAAAAAACGGGTCTTTAATTTTCTAAGACTACTTTATTTTCCTACAATCCTGCCTTTAGTCTCCTTCGTCAATCCAATTTAGTACCTGCTATGCTCCATAGTAAGAAATGAATTTGGAACCCTGTGCCCGGATTGCAATATACATTTCCCTACCAGCATGTTTGCAGGAACTTGATGCCCAAGATGCACACTCAGTTTTTCAGGCTGGATTCCTTATTTACATCCTGTGCTCAATAGAGAAGCAGTTAATCAGTTGCTGAATTGGTGCTATGTCTTTTCAGTTTTCTAATGGCCTGTCACCATCCTGATAGTGTCTTCTGCTAAATTTATGATATTCTGTCTCCTGGAAAGGACTTTGTAACAAATACACACATGCATTACTATTTAATCACACTTACAGTTTAGATAAAAGGGGTAAGGAGATTTATTTGCAGTAACATCAAAACTATTCGTGAATACAATTAACAAAGCAATGCAGTATAATTATGTAAATTTATGAATTCAGAAACTCTGAATAATGGTAGATGGGTGAGTGCAGAGGCTTGAAAAGGATTGCAGTAAAAGTGAATAGATTTTTTTTAAGGGTTGGAAAGGGGTAAATGAATGGCATGGGTTTTATTTTGGTAGACATTTTTGTTGCAGGAACATTAGAGATATGAAATGAGAATGTGAAGATGAAGCAAATGTGCTGGTAGGACAAGAGAGAGACAGCTGAGTTGGGACATAAAAGAAAAGCAACAGCTTATGACACAAAGCAGGATCTTAAGGTATGGGGGTGGCAGCAACAGTCAGACAAAGGAAAAGGAAGATGTATTTGGTGACAGCATTTTGGTGGGAGGGAAAAGGAGAAAACAGGGAAAGGATTAAGGGCAGAGAGGGACCAGATGGCAATTGGATTGAGCCAAAAATCATATGTCATGGACTCGTATCTTAGCTTTAGAAACCTAGGGAAATGGTAAAACAATAATACAAATAGAAAAAAAATCCTTGCTTTTATAATTTAACCTATTTATAGTGTATGAAATCAAATGTATTTGACGTGGATTATTTTTAAAAAGAGGGAGGAAATGTTTGCAGTAAGATTAACACAATCAAGCAAAAGAGAGGGAAGCACACGTCAACATCAATGGTGGTAAGAGAATCCGTGTAAGAGTCCAGCTTCCTCCTCGTCTCAACAAAGAGGGAAGTTTTTGAACTGTAGAAAATTAATTAAATATACGTATCTCAAATCAATATTCCTGCTAACTGTCTAGTAAACTAATTTATTTCCTGGTAAAAATAGTTCTTAGATGGCAACAGAAGGCACAATACATAGCAAACATAATGCACTTTGGTCCTGGACCCTTAAAAGCAATGCGGAGAGAATGAAAACAAGATGTAGTCATGTGGGCCATGTCCTCCACAGGCTATTGATACTAACCAGGCCCCTATGCACAATTCAAGATATGGCGGATGCACACCCAAGCACTGTTATATGCTTGTACATACAAACTTAAACCCAAATGGCTGAGCAATGTAGTTATATCTTATGACAGCTTTCTAATGCTTCTATTTTTACCCATTATGCTATGAGGGCCAGGTTTTAATCCAAAAGCTCTCACTTAAAACTACGGATGTTGGCCAAATTATTTGTCTCAGACCTCTAGTTCATTTATATCTAAAAGGAGACCACTGTATCAGGAAGATGTTGTGGGGTATTTGATGCCATTGTGAACCTGGAGATTTTGAACTGTCGAAACCTTTTTCTAGTTGTGGATTGGCTCAGCCTAGCACACACCTTTAATCCAAGAGCTTTCTGTAAACAGGATTAAATTAAAGTCAAGAGGTGGAGAAAGAAACCAGCTGACAAGGATTAAACAGAAGGGAGGGACTTGGAGACAAGAGTATTTAAGACAGCGTGGAAAAGAAGCACTTTTTGGCTTCTTCCTTGAGATCTGAGCTGAGTAGAAAGGGTATTTTTCCTACTGATGCTGGCTGAGTAGGAAGGTCCATTGGGTGCTTCCTCTGCCTCTCTGAGATAGATAGATTTTTTTTACCCCAGTGTCTGGCTCCTGAGTCTTTATTGGTAAAATTGAACAATTGGAATTTTCTTTATTTATAACAACAAAGACAATGAAATAATGCAAGGAGAATCTTATGAACAGGGGACTAAGTAAATGTGTGTCCTCTTCCTCTCTATTGAGAAATAATGGATAAAAAGAAGAAGCAATTATTTCCTGTTATGTTATTTTCAGCATCATGGAAAGTAAAGAAACAAGCACAACCCATGTTACTCTAATGTTTGGGCAGTAAAACAATGGAACTCACCTTCCTGTCTTTCTCCTCTGGAGTCTTTGAATGTGATTGGCCTATTCCTGTCCTGGTTCTTTACAGAGTGCTGTACAATGTTTCCAGCTCCTAGAAGTGAAAATGCTACAAGTCAGTCCTGACCATCTAGAACTGACTTCCTCACTTGATGTTCTGTTGGGCATTCAGGAGTTTATCTTGTTTGAGAAAGTGTGTCACTAGGGAAGCGGGCTTTGAAGGTCTCAAGTACTCAAGTCTGGCTAGTGTGTCATATCCTCCCTCTGATGCCTGTAGATCAAGGTATAGAACTCTTAGCTCCTTCGCTAGCGCTGTGCCTGCCTGCACACTGCCTTGCTTCCTGCCACCATGATGGCTATGGACTAAACCTCTGAACTCTAAGCCAGACACAATTAAATGTTTTCCTTATAAAAGTTGCTATAGTCTTAGTGTCTCTTCACAGAAAGAAAACCCTAACTAAGACAGTGTGGATATACATACATACATATATATATGTTTACATATATATATAGTTTACTGCCAGGTGAAAGAGTTATATTTTATTTAACTTGGAAAAAAAAGCACAACTCTTTTCAAACAATATTTCCTTGTGATTAACCTTTCTATTCTTTTATGTAATTCTTGCCTTTCTATTTCTGATGCATAGAGTCACTTAAATTTTTGAGCCCAGATAAATATTTCCCATTTTTCCTTTTACATTTTTGTATATTTTATTCTATGTTGGGTCAGAGGAGGTATGTTAAAGCATGAACTAGAAGGCCTTTGGATGTGCTTTCGTGTCAGAGCAGCTATGTTCTGAATTAAAATTCCTCTATGAATAACTAGTACTTTTTGTTTGTTTTTCAAGACAGAGTTTCTCTTGTGTAGCATTGGCTGTCCTAGACTCCCTTTGAAGACCAGGCTGGCCTCAAACTCAAAGAGATCTGCCTGCCTCTGCCTGCCGAGAGCAGGGATATAAGTAGTAATTTAATTAAACATTAAAATGTGATTCTGAGCAGCACTTCTCTGTAACAAGTGAAATCTAACGAAACAAGAAGCTCCTTTTTTTGTAGTGAAGCTGTGGTGAGCATGTAGTACAACTTTTTTGCACCTGACATAGAAATATAAATTGTCGAATTCACCTTAAAAGACTTTTAGCAGTAAATATTGATCATATAGCCCAACATCCAGTACCTAATATTTAATCCTGAGTCATAAACCCAACAGAAATGTAAATTAAACATAAATGAACAGTTTTAAGAAGGAAGTGAACATTACTTGAATTATCACAGAGACTAACCTCAAGTATCAACTGATGAGGCTGCATTAAATTAAAAAGTTACTTTCTGCACAGTGATGGAAACTACCACCAGTGCAAACAGACTGCAGGATGGGGAAAAATCCTTACCAGCCACACACCTCAAGCACACTTCAAGCAGAATTCACAACCAACTGTACAAATTAAATAGCAAATAAATAAAACTTCCAGTCAACAAATGGGCTAATAAAATGAACATACATTTTTTTCAATAAAAGAAAAACAAACGGCCAAAAACTATTTCATAAAGAGTTCAATATTCCCAAGTCATTGGGGAAATGCATGGTAAAACTGCTTTGAGATTCCACCTTACACCAGTCAGAATGTCTGTCACCAAAAAATTTGGACAAATGCTACAAAGGTTATGGAGAAAGAGGAACCATTATTCAGTGTTGTGGAATATGGAAATTAATGTGGGTCATTATGGAAATCACTTTGGAGGTTCCTCTAAAAGGATCAGACTAACTTTGTAACCTATATGTCTTCTAAAACCTATATTTTTGAGTTTTAGGCCCAGGTTAAGTGAAATCCTCTTAGTACTTTTCCAGAGAATGGAGGAATGTGACCCTGGCCCCTGAGCAAATGACAGCCTTCACTCAGCAAAAAGAATGACCAGACCTTTGTCTGTGAGCTAGCAGTTCTTAGCAACCAACCCAGATGGCCTCAACCCTTCTTCTGAGTAGCCCCTGACCTCCGGCCAAAAGCCCGCGGTCCTCATCTTCAAGGATGAGTTAATCAATCCCCACCCCCACCTTTAGTTGTAGCTGCATCCACACTTGGTAGGACTGGCCAAGCTTGAGCACCTAAGACTAACCAATTATCTTACCTTATAGCTTCCTCATCCAATCTTGAATTTCTAAGACTTCAACCCCTGAAAATTCCCGAGCCTTGTCCTTTAAAAACCCAAGGCCTTTGCCTCCCAGTGCCGCTCTTTTCTGACCAGCAGGGCTGACCCCATTGCGCCATGGTTAAAATAAACCTCTTTCGATATTGCTTCAATGAGACCCAGGCTCCTGAGTTCTCTTCATCCCTTCAAGAAGTTAGGCTCGTGCTGGGCCTAACACCTCAAAAAAACTAAAAACAGAACTTGACATATGGGTACATACCCAGGCATGTACCCAGTAAACTCCATATCCTACCACGGAGACGTTTGCAAATCCACATATATTTTATTGTATGTTATTTTATTTACAATAGGCAGGAATGGAAACTGAGACATGCATAAACAGGTGAACTGAAAATGAAGTGCAGTATGTATCCAAAGTAAGTTATTATTTGGCTGTAAAGAAAAAAATAAACTACAAAATTTGCAGAAAAAAAATGGATGGGTTTAGAAGGCATAATATTAAGTGAGGTCACCCAAACCCAGAAAAAAAATGCTCTTCCTCATATGTTGATCCTAGTCTACAATGTATGCATGTTTATATATGAGCAGCTATAGTTGTGAGTATACTATAACCTAAACCCCCTGCTTGGATGTAGCCCATGGTAGCTCAGTACCCAAGTGGGTTCCCTAGTAACGGGGGCAAGGATTATTTCTGACATGAACTCAATGACTGGCTCATTGAGCTTCCCCTCTCCCCTTCCCCCCCCCCCCCCCCGAGGGAGGAGCAGCTTTGCTAGGCCACAGATAAAGACATTGCAGCCAGTCCTGAAGATACCTAAGAAGGTAGGGTCAGATGGAAGGGGAGGAGGTCCTCCTCTATCAGTGAACTTGGAAGGGAGGGCAGGGATGAGATGAGGGAGGGAGGGTAGGATTGGGAGGGAAAGAGAGAGGGGCCTACATCTGGGATACGAGTGAATGACCTGTGATTATAATAATAATAATAATAATAATAAACATTTTGAAAGTAGACCAAAAAGTGTAATGCTGGGCAATGAGGAGGGATGGGATGTAGGTAGAAGGACACTTGGGTCATGAAACAGGCTATAAAACTGGTTTTCTGGATTCAACCCTAAGTCATGAAACAGGCTATAAAACTGGTTTTCTAGATTCAACCCCAAGTCATGAAACAGGCTATAAAACTGGTTTTCTGGATTCAACCCTATCATAGATTTTTTTTCTTCTTTTTTGTGAATAACAGCAAAATTTATGGTAAAAGAGTGAAATACCAAGCAAAGCTCTGTGGCTCCAGAATGGCTGTTCTAAACGTGGAGAAGTGCACTGAGACATGCAGTTGGGAACTAGGCAAGCACTTGAGTGGCTACCTTAGCCCAACTGGGTGACATTATTTGTGAGTTCCTTACCATAAAGCGATTTCACAATAAACAAAGGAAATGAAACTGTGTTCAAAACAAGATTACTCATAACCACCAAATGACTAAAAAACAACCTAATATGGGGTAGGAGCAGAATAGGTAAGAACATTGTGGTAAATTTACTTGATGGTATACTCAAAGCAACAGAAGTGCCTGGGTCACCCGTGTAACCGATAACACACAAGTCTAACAGCCAACACCAGGCTAGAGGGGCCAGATACAAAGAGTCCATGTTGCCACATTTCATTTATATACTGTTAATAATAGATAAAACCATAAAGAAGACAGAGGTAGCTTTAAGAAGACTGGGAAGGAGCATTCAGATTCAGAAACAACTTCTATTTGATCGGAGTTCCTTACGCAGTTATAGTTACTTCATAAAAACTCATTAAATGCACACTTGTTAATAAAAATATGCTAATTTACATTTGCTGTGTGTTAAAGAAAAATAGTAAAATTTTACATTTATTTATTTTTGAGATTGTCATATAATTGCTTCATTCCTCCCTTCCTTTTCAACTCTCTAAACCCTCCCGTATGCACCTCCTTGCTCTCTTTCAAATTCAAGGCATCTTTTACATAATATGTATATATTATATATACCATATATAGTATACAAAGAATATATATAATATATATTCTACTAATAATGCTGATCTGCCAACACCAGCTCTTCAAGGTTCTTAGAAGTGAGGACACTTCATTAGCAAGCCCTTGTGTTGTATATTATAGACTCAGAGAGCATGAGAGAAGACATAAAAGGAATTTTGCTAGCTTATGCCAGAATAGGAAACAAGAATAGACACAGAGTCCACTGGAAGTACCAATAAGATGAAAAAATAATGGCATGAGAAGTGTACAAAAAGAACAACAAATAACAATAAAAGAATCCACAGCAACCAGGACTTAAAGAATACAGGCAAACTTCTAACTAATGTTGCATAGCATAGAAAAACTTATTAAAAGCATGAACTGAATAAAATATGAAATCAAATGTAAGATGATACCAATACAGAATGAGGTAAAGATGAAAATTGGAAATATAAGGAAACAAATGGAAGCTATAATAACACCATTATGGAACTAATAAATAAATTACATGCAGAAAGGATCTGAATGGACATGGTTGAAAAACAAATTGTTTATGCATAGGAAGGCTTGTGATAAGCACAGGGAAAAAAAGATGAGTGTATTAAGGGAAATGGAAGGTAATCACTATAGAAGAGTGACAAAGGTAATGTTATACAAGCTTTAATGGTTATAGGTGTCCTTGAGTTGAAATTTCATTAAGTGAATCAGAATAAGTATTACAATATAAAATAGAAAATATAATTTTGGAGTATAATAATAAAGCACCGCACCCAAAATAAAAGTGTAATCCAAATGTGTACCTGATGCTATTAATTCTAAGTGTTTCTCTTCTTATTGCCAAATTTCAAGGATAAAGGAAGGACACTTCCGTCATAAAAGGACCAATGGCCGCTTACCATTGAGAAGAACAGCAGACCGTGCTTACTCTTTTGCAAAGTAATGTTTTAGGCTTCGGTGTAATAAAGCCAAGTCTACTAAACTCTGAAGAAGAAATGTGATCCAAAAAAATAAGTGTCCAGCCAAGATTTGAGTCAAGAACAAGGAGCATATGGAGAAAGGATAAAATGGCTTAGCTATTTTGTGAAGACTCCAAAGAACCGGAGGTGGTAAATGGTAACTCCTACTATGTTTAATTCTAGACAGTAATGTTGTGCAGTGTTGCAAAGACACCCAGGCAGCTCTCAAACCAGACAGAGGTTCTTCGGTTTGAAATACAGTAGAGACAATATCCTCTGGCGTGGAGTAACTTGTGAGGATACATATTTTCAAAGTATTTTTAAATATGAAGTATTTTTTTACCATAATGTGTTTTCAAAATATTTTCACTTTGATTAAAATCCATACAAGAGGAAAACAAAATTTTAGATATTCAGAACTAACATATGGCTAAAAATTGTAATGAGCATTAAGTCAGAAATACAGGATTCAGAGCAATAGTGAAAAACACAGTTACAAAGCATAATAAAGCTGTCTTAAAACTTTATAACATTTGAATGTCTTTTCTTAATGTCAAATAAAATTCAGCTTACTACTTTTAATTGAAAACAGAATGCAGACGCTGGTGGTGGCTCAAGCTGACAGACTGTGCACATATGCTGGCCTCTTTCTCTCTCCCAACATTGGAATCGAGTGACAGCAAAGTATAAAAGAGATCAGAGCGAGTAAAACAAAGGACAGTAGTTGACCAAAAGCAGGTTTGGTGAGTGCACGAGAGACTAAGGTATAAAGGGTACATTTCCTCTGTACGCAAATGTCAACTGTGACGGGTGGTCAGAATCTAGAGTCAACGCCAAGCAAGGGCTTGTAAAGATGTGAGGAGAGAATAAAGCAGCCACGATGAGAGCCCTTACTTTGTACGCTAACTTAAAATCTTAATTTTTGAAAAGTGTAAAGTTGTGAAGTGCGGGGATGCAGCTCCGTGACAGTGCTTGCTTAGTATGTATGACATAGGAGTCCAACACACAGCACCACAAAATTTAAATGTGATAATAGAACAGTCTCCCCCCACCACACACACCCAAACCAAACAGTTCTCATCAAAGGAAATAATTCTAGGAGAGACAAAGAAGAGATGTTGACACCTTCGCTAAAACCAACTCTACTGTTTCATTCAGGAATTTAGGAATTCTTCATCATAGCCGCCCACATCCCCAGCCAATCACCTTTAAGGAAACTACTTAGTCAAACTTTCCAACTACTTTTTTGTTATTCTAAAACAAAATAAATAATAAATATAAAATTATACATCGCCTGACATTTGAGGACAAACAAGGTCAAAATAAACCTGATGTAGTGGATTATATTAGGAATAAAAAGAACTTTTTTGATGGCCATGCCAATTATAAGCAAGCATATGCCACATACATACAGCAAGATAGGAGTACAGAACCTGATTGGCTGGCTGTACATGGAAGCAAAAAAGAACACTTACAAGCCGTAAATAAAATTGAAACCATTTGCAGATAAATGGATGAAACTAAAAAACAATATATGTACATATACTGAGTGAGGTCACTCAGGCTTAGTATGATAAATGCTGCACATTCTCTCTCATACGTGGATCATAGCTTTGAATGCCTTTTGTGTTTATGTACTTGTGAGAGCCAGAAATCCAGAAATGGGTGAACAGAGTGAATACTTCAGGAGAAGCAGTAGAATATGGGTAAAATGAAAGCAGATGGGGGTGCAGATCCTAGGGGTGGAAAAGTTTTAACAGGGAGAGGACTGGAGAAATAAGAACTGTGTTTGTGTGGGGAGCAAACCAGAAGAAAGTGTATGAAGTAGTCATAAGAAACCTTACTGTCTTAAATATTTTTGAATCCATTTAAAAAGATTACTGGAGGAGTAACTGAATACATGAAATAAGTGGACAGCACCATGGTTAAAGAGTCGAAATATGTTCAAAGAGAAAAGATGTTAAGAATGACTGTTTGTGTGCAAGGAAAACACTTTCAAAAGGCTTAAATTTGAACTTTGAAGACATCTCCTTACCCCAATAGATTACTGGACTTGTATCATGACGCAATAAAATTATTTGCAAAGGCTCAGAAAATTTATCTTCATATATCACTTTCTGTGAGGTTACTTAAGATGGATCATAGGAAAAAACCTAACTAATTAAGAATGAGATGGACATAGGATGCAGGACACAAGTGGGCTGATAATAAAGAAAGACCTAATGCAACTGCTGTGCAGTAAGCTCAGTTCCCACATGGGGTCCAAAACCAAATCATCAGTGTTTAAAAGTGTATATGAGGGTAGGTAGGAGCTGTTCTATACACATGATGGTTGCCTTGAAATCACAAATACAAATTGATTGAGGGATTGCCCAAGAAAAGGGAAAATACAATTAAAATGTAAGCTGTGTGCATAGGGACACACACACACAAATACACACACACACACCATGTAAAACTTTCTTAACTAAGCAGTGGACCACATCATACAGTTACGATAATGGGAAAAATTCTTTTTCATTATGTACATTTAAAATTTTAAATTTGTGCATCTAGGGTAAAAGCCGTATACACACAACAACTTGTTGTCCTGTCATACTCGCTTGGCTCAGCAGTGAACCTGAGCATAGAGTTACAATAATGGGAGAAGCACTTGGCCTGTATGAAGATTTTACAATCAAAAGTGAAGTATGGGAAATGTAACTCTGGTTATACAACGGAAGCTGTTTTCAGTCTTGCTAAAATAAATGTGAAAATAAATCGTACAAAGTAAGGACACAAAAAAGGTCAATATAGAGTCCTCACACACAGGGAAACAAGAAATAGAAGGAAATGTACACTGCTCCGTGTGCAATGATAGCCCCCAAAGAAGGTCTAGCAGAAGTGGAATAGATGTTGTGAGAAAGAAAAGAGAGACTTTGACATACACATGTGTACCAATCTTCATTTATCATGGATAGAAATCAACAGACAGTGTTTAAAGTAGGCAGTCTAGCACATCACAGCTAATGAAGTTAGACACATACATCCAAAAGCAGAAACCAGTAAGAACTTTAAATGAAAGACTATGGAAGATACAGGATTTGAAAAGCTCATTATTTTTCATGAATACTTTTCTATTTGTTCTTTTTGTAGGCTTTGTCCTATTTTGTTAAAAAATTAAATTTATGAATACATAAGCATATGTAGATATTTAAAGTAAGTACTATTAGGAAAATAAAACCATGCAGCATTTCATTATAAAATCATTTATGCTGTGTATTCACTTATTTAGACAGAATAAAGCTCGGTGGGGGGAACATTGTGACATACACTCGTAATCCCAATACTCAGAAAGATGAAGCAGGAGGATTGCTATGAGTTCAAGATCAGTTCGCTCGACATAAAATATGTGTAGGAGGTGTGCAGGGATAAAGAGGGAGCAGAGATTGGGGGAATGGCCAATGACTTGCCCAACCTTAGAGCCACCCCATGGGAGAGAGAAGAAAGCCAAGTCCTTACATTCTTAATGATACTCTGCTATGCTCGCAGACAGGAGCCTAGCATAGCTGTCCTTTGAGAGGCTCCACCCAGCAGCAAGTCAAAACAGATGCTGAGACCTGTAACCAAACATTAGGCAGAACTTGGGGAGTCATGTGGAAGAGATGGGGGAAAGATAGAGGGACTAGGAGGGGACAAGAACTCCACAAGAAGACCAAGTCAACTAACCGAGGACCATGGGAGTGTACAGAGACTGAACCATCAACCAAACAGCATGCATTGACTGGACCTAGATTCCCTACACATATGTAGCTGATGGGTGTCTCCGTCTTCATAAGGGTCCCCTAGCAATTAGAGTAGAGGCTATCTCTTACATGGACTGTCTGTTGTCTGCTGGTGGATCACTTTCCCCTAGCTGGGCTGCCTTGTCAGGCCTCAGAGGAAGAGGATGTGCTTAGTCCTGATGTAACTTGATGTGCCAGGGTGGGTTGGTGGTGGGGTCTCCCCTTTCTCATGAGAAGGTGGGAGAGGGAAGAGAGGAGGGAGGAGGCTGCAATAGAGATGCAAAGTGAATAAATAAATAAATAAATTTTAAAACATACAAACAATCCCCACAAAACAAAAAAAAATATGTGTAAGGAAAAGTTATACAAAAACATTCATTTAATGTTTCCAGGTAGTGAGACTTCAGAAGGGCTTGGCAATGTTTTTCATAATCATCTATATTGGTTGAATAATTTACATCTAGTTTTACTTTCGTTACAGTTGTGTACCCTGAATTTGGGGATATCAGTGGGATATAAATAGGGAAAAGTATAAGCAAGGAATCCATTAAATTGTTACAAAACCACAAATGGGAAAAAAATATAGTGGGGGAGACAGAGACGCTTAGCATGGAAACAAAAATGCAGGAGCCTGAATCACGATGTAATTCAGCGGGAGAAACAATCGGACTGATTGGCTTAGATGTTGGCACTCAGTAAGAATCAGGATGAGACTGAGGTTTCTCACTTGAACTAGGTGTAGTTCCCACAGATGGAGACAGAATACACTGTGTTATTGCCGCGTTGAGAAAGGTGAGAAACAGCATGGTGAGTCTGACTTATACCATCTACGTTTACGTATATAAGGAACACAAATCATAATCCTATCATTTATTCACATGACTTGGAGTTCATATAAACTCTGAACATATAAATTGGGTATTTGTCAGCAAATAAACGGGAAGCTAGGCTGTGTGGATACATGGAGCTATTTCAGAAGGAAATGACACTGTGGTTACGGGGTGAGAAGCAAGGGGTTACCCGTCAAGTAGAAAGGGCTTGTTCCTTATTCTGGGAGAAAGGACAGCGCTTTGTCAGAACAAGAAAAGAAGAGGCAGGCAGGACAAGTGCAAATGACTTTGGTAGCTTTCTGGGTAAGAAGATGGGATCTAATGGCCGTTAATGTTCTCAGTTTAGCGCGAGATAAAATCCTCTCCTAAGAAGGAAAAGAAGTGGAAAATTATGGCTAACAGAAATGAGAAAGCCTGAAATAATCTTATGGGTCATTAATCTTGTCAACCTGTTACTTTAGCTATGAGATAAGTAATCTTAATTCATTCTGTTTCACTATTTTATTTTCAGTACCATTGCTCAACCCATTCCCTGAGTAACAGAATATTAACATTCACATAGCTATCCAGGGACTCATAAAACATTGGATATTAAAATAATTATCTATTCTATCCACAGAGAACTGCTGTAGAAAAACAACAACAACAGAATAACAATTATATATTCTATAACAGTTGTCATGATACAGATGACAATGCTGGAGATAAATTTAAACAGTTTTTCTACAAGTGAATTGTCAACTATGGAGGTTTGGATGAGTATGACTCATAGATTCATAAGCTTGAATACTTGGTCCCCATTTGGTGGAACTGTTTCAGAAGGATAAGGAGGTATGGCCTTGTTGAACGAGCTGTATCACTAGAAATGGGCTTTAAGGTTTCCAAAGGCTCCTGCCATAGCCATTCTGCTCTCTGCCTCTTGGTTGCCTATAGAGTTGTGAACTTTCAGCTGGCTCTTTGCTGACATGCTTTGCTCTGCTATCATAGACTCTAATCCTCCAGAAATGTAAGCATGGATGCTTTCTTTTATAAGTTGCTTTGGTCATGGTGTTCTATCACAATAATAGAAAAGTATCTAATATGGTAAAATAAAACATAAGCTTGCAGGTTCCTAATCTATTGGTTTGAAAGTTTATATACACACATATTTTGGGGTTTTATGAATAGTAATATTTAACATACTGTACTTCTGAAAATTTGTGTGGAAATCATTTTTTTTCTTCTTCATCAGTCCTGAAGATTAAACCTAGAGCTGTACACATGATGGTCAAGGGTCCTGTCACTGAATTATGACCACCTATTTGTGTGAAAACAATTTTTAAATGCACTGATAATTAATAGCTATAGAAAATGTCTATATTAATATATTTTGAAAGGTAAACCTTTAATTGTCTATACACTCAGATATAGTAATCATTTTATGTTGGCAGTTACTATTTGAGACATAATTTGTTATTTCTTATTATTACAAATTTTTCTAAATTTCTGCTCAAAATAACTTCCAAGAGGTAGAAAAATATTCCTAAATTTATTTTTGTCACTTGGTTATTTTTTTTTCAGAATTCTAACACATGACTCTGTGTTTTTCACACTCCAAATGGCAGCCACCTGCCACTTCCTTCACACAGGAAATACTCTACCAAAATTTTACTTCAGATAGATAACATCTTCCCTGGGAAGAGGCTAAATGTACAAGGTGATATTTAACCTTATTTTTTTTACAAATATTTTTTGTTGGGTTTTGTAATGTTACATTAATACAATTTTGCCTTTGTGGATATTGCATAGACTCTTTCCCAGTTTTGCTTAATGTCATAATTAGTCCCTTCCAGCTAACTTTTATTACTTTTGAAAATGTTCTCTGTGATATCATTCTGTGCAGTTATGAGCATCTTCAGTGATCTCCCAGTTAGACACAGCTTTGGGATCATACCACAGTGGCTTTGATCCTTAGTTTTACATGTGAGCAAATGCAAATAAAAATGCACTAGAAGAAAGAGAAAAAAAATGTTTACGCTTAGATGTTTGTGATACCAGAAGAATAAATGTAGCCAGGAAATATGGTCCCTGGATTCAGAAAGGACAGTTCCACCACATGACAGCTGCAGATGGGTTTACCATTAGTCTAATGATTGCTCTCTAGTGAGCTGCAAATTTGCAATTTAAAATTTGTGAAATAAGTTCTTTTATTTATTTTTTTTTAATTTTGATCATCTATAACCAGTCTCATTTGTATCGTGACTTCGTTGTCATTCTGGTCCTTGTTGTTTTTCTTGTTCTTGTCTTGGAAGGAAGATCCCAGGGCTGTTGTGGAGAGCACTGTTTTCAGCGGAATGTATTTATGAGGATCACAGTCAACTCCATGGACGGAAAAATCACTTTTAGATTCGCTTTGAAAAAAATTCCTATCCTCTCCTACGGTAAGTCACTGAGAATGCCAATAGCTCTCAGGCAAGAACAGTGGAAGCAGTCAAGAGCAATGAGATCTGACACACATTAGCATATAAAATACTGTTCTAATGATCAGATAGATAAAACTGAAACGTTTTATTTCACTGATTCTCAATAGAAACAAAACTTTCAACTCTCCCAAGTGTGCTGGCTACTTCTATGACAACTTGCCACAAACTATGCTCCTCAGAGAGGAGGGAGCCGCATTTGAGAAGATGCCCCAGAAAAGCAGGTTGTTAGCAAGACCTTAGGGCACATTCTTAATTAGTGATTGATGGAGTAGAGACCAGTGAGAGCAAGACAGTAAGCAGCCCTCCTCCATGGCCTCTGCATCACCTCCAGCCTCAAGACTCCTGCCTAGTTTGAGTTTCTGCCAAGGCTTCCTTCAATGAACTATGTCTTGGGATATATCAGCCACACAAACCCTTTCCTCAACAAGTTGCTTTTGGTCATAGTGTTTCATCACAGCAATAGTAACTCTAATTAAGAGTGTAATAAAGTCCAGAAACCTTTGAATTTGCATATGAAGGAGACTTGGTAGAAAAAAATTCCCAAATTTGGAAGTAATTCTTAAAATTTCATAATATTACCAAAAAAGTCAAGGAAATATATAATTGATTGAATTATATAAATTTCTATTAACCATGATGGAAGAAATATTAAATCACCTTCATTTGGCCTTTATATGAAAATACCACCAAAGTTAATGGTTCATGAAAATGTGATAAAAATTTAGAGAAACAATTTTTAAACATATTAGTTTCATAATAAAGTCATTATTTCCAAATTCATCTCTGGTAATTGTTAGCTCTGTTTTGATTGTTGTTCTTAAAAGTGTTTAAAACTTACGTATTTCTTCTTATTCTAAGTAAACATTCATGTGTGCATCTGATTTTCTGTCAATACTTTAAATTTTTTAGCTGGTTATGAACATATGTAAATTTCAGGCTTCAGAAACTTTAGTATCTTTGCTCACACCCCTGCTCCACTATCCTGAATGGACATTCTAATTTGGAGCTGGGCATCACCCTGAATGAAACTGGTAGGGAGAAATGAAGCCCATCCCCCACTAGACCCTCCACCAAAATGCAAGCTTCAAGAGCTTTGTCAAGTAAAAATAACTGGTCTGAAGTAATGGTGCTTTGCATTTCGTCTGACTTTTTCCTTAAAGCATAGGTGATTAAAATTTATTTTCAGGAGATAAGTAAGAGAGATGTTAAGGGAGGGCTGTCTCCTGGCAGTTTGCCTTATGGGCAAGGCTAGTGGGTCACTAATTACAAGGGATGACTCACTTTCTCACACATGAATCCAGCCCTGACCATAAGTTACATGGACATAGATAGGTGCTGATACTTCATGTCATACGTTTGCCATTTGCAGAAGTAATGAGAGCATTTAAGACAAATGCCCAAGGAAATAATGTCAGGGAGAAAAGCCACCGAGAGACCATAAACTACCAACGGAGTAGCTCGGGATTTTCTGAAGTGCAAACCACAAATCTAGTAATGTTTAATTACAGCTAATGGGTAGGAAATGATGAGCCAAAGCAAGGATATGTGCATTAAAACTGCCTTAGCAGTCCAAGATTCTTCAAACAGGTATTTTGTGTTAATGCAAACTGAGAACAACTTGAGACCCTCAAAAAAAAACAAACAACAAAACAAACAAACAAACAAACAACAAAAAACTGTAACAATCTAAAAGTCCTGTCTATCTGTCTGCTTGCCTGCCTGCCCACCTGTCTTTATCTCTCTCAATTACTTTTCCTCAGTCTCCTTTAGACATTTGTTGTAAAGACGTTTAGGAAGCATGACACTAAGCCTCTTGTGACTTTCAGGGATTTTACTGCAGAGCTGCAGTTTGCTCCATCCCGGCAAGGTGGAAGAGGGTGCTGCAGACAAAACAGAAAACAAACAAACAAAATGTGAAAAGTTGTTTCTAGTTCTTTGATTCAGCCACATGTTAGCTGTCTCTAGGGAAAGTTGCCATATATCACATGAATACAAACGGGTAAAATTATCTTAATATGTTATTCTGAGTAAAACCACCTGGGCGGGGAGATTGTAGTACAATTTCTTTTCATTGGACTTTTAATTTTAAAAACTCAAACCAAAAAGCCCTCCCGGGCTCTTTGACCTCCCCACCCTGCAAGGGAGGAGCAGACCTCCTAGGCCACAGAGTAGGACTTTGCAGCCAGTCCTGAAGAGACCTGATAAACCAGGGTCAGATGGAAGGGGAGGAGGTCCTCCCCTATCAGTGGACTTGGAAAAGGGCAGGGAGGAGATGAGAGAGGAAGGGTGGGATTGGGAGGGAATGAGGGGGCGGGATTCACCTGGGATACAGAGTTAATAAAAAGTAACTAATAATAATAAAAAATTTTTTAAATCTAAAAAACAAACAAACAAACAAACAAACCAAACCAGAAACTCAAACCAAGGGAAAACGTTGCGAGCATTGCCCTGCAGTTGTTTCCTTCACCTTGCGTCAGCTACCTCTTCCTGTTGCCACGTTGGCTGCTGCTTACAGTTCTTTTTTTTTTTTTCTAATTTTAACACTTTTATTTTATATTAATCACAGTCTTACATCGTCCCCGGCCCACAATTGGAAGGCACGGCACAGACATCGCCATGACACCTAAGAATGGCCAGGTTTTCTTAACGTCTGTCTTTACTATCTCCCTACTCACAATACCATGTGATTATCACAAGGAAGTTGGCATGCTGTAAACAGAAACAAATTTAGTTTAGGGCGAATTTACTGTAAACCTAGCCAGTTTCTTGTGTCTGGTAATGCTTGAAGCACTAAAAGAGAGCCTGCCGTTATCACATCTCTAAGACAGTGTAATTTGAAACTTCATTCTCTGTACTTATTCCCGCTCCCACAGATAACCCAGCTCTCATCCACAGCTGGGGGAGACTAGTCCAAAGACGGCTCAAGTGGGTAAGAGCATTTGCTGCTCTTTCAGAAACCCAAGTTTGGTTCTCAGCACCTGCCCAGTAGGAGCGGCAGTCACAGTCACCTGTTACTCTACTCCCAAGAATCTCCCCCCCCCCACTCCTCTGTCCTCCGTGGGTACCTGCACACATGACATTCACTTACACTTACACACACATACATATATAGAGATAAAATAATACAAATAAAAAAACTTTAAAAGATAACATAACATAGTACATATAATGCCTTTTCCAAATCACATTGCGTACTGGAAACCACTTTATCAATTTATGGGCCTCTTTCCAATCTATATTTTTTCAGCCTTGATAGCATTCCACATATGAATGTTCCATGATTTATTCTACCAGTTGCTGGTAGCTGGGCAACTGGGTTGTTTCCAGTAATTTGTTATTATAAATAAGCCTTCAGTGGCTAACCTTCTGCATATGTTGTTGGCTCTTTTCCATCCTCGCTTTTGTGAAAATATGTCTTCAAGTTAAATTCCCGCAGGTGGGAATTGCTGCCGTGTTGAGGGTAAATGCATGTATAATGTTGTCGCTACAGAATGCCAAATCTCCTCCCCAGAGGTTGAAGCATCTAGCATTCCCATCAACAATATTTGTGGATTCATATCTCTTAGCTTTCTATGCAAACTTTCAGTACATCACTAAAAAATGTTATTCCAATGATGTTTAATTCTTCATTTTTCTTATTATTCCAGAAGTTATAAAATCATGCATATGGGAGCCTTTTCTGTGAAGGGATTATAACTATCGTTCATTTTGTATTAAACTGTTAATCATTTTTTAAAAATTAATTTAAAGAGCAATTTAAAGATGAGAGATGCCAGTCTTGTGATTGTGGAAAGCTCAACATGCTTCTAGTAAAGCCAGTGACTATCTGCCTTCTGGAAATATTTGAGTGTAGTGAATGTTTTCTTCATATCTGCATTTGATTTCCTTTATAGTGAATAGTGATGTGAATGAAAATGGCCCCATAGGCTTACATAGTTGCCTTTTTATGCCATAGTTGATGAACTGTTTGGAAGGATTAGAAAGTATAATGTTGCTGGGGTATATGTTTTCTTGATGGAGGACATGCTTTTTGTTGGAGAAGATGTGGTTTTTTTGGTGAAGTGAGTCCTTGTTGGAGGAGATACGTCGCTGAGGGTGGGCTTTGAGGTTTCAAAAGCTCATACCAGTCCCATTTCCCTCTGACTACTGGCTCCTGCTCCAGCGCCATGCCTGTCTGCTTCCAGCCATGATGGCCGTGGCCTAACCCTTTAAAACTGTAAGCATAAGCATTTAAGAGAGTCCTTGTCAGAGACAGCCCCTGCTCACCTTTATAGGGGACCCACATGAAGGCCAAGTTGTCCATTGGGTAGTTGTGTGTAGGGGGCCTAGATCTCTTACACATGCTTTTCAATCACTCACCCCTGGTGGGGCTGCCCTGCAAGGCCAACATGGTAGAGGATGCACTCAGTCCTGCTAAGACTTCATGTGCTCGGATAGGTAGGTGTGTGTGGGGGGTCCCTTTTCTGAGAGGGAGGAGAAGGGGATTGCAGGAAAGAGGGAAGAAGGGTTTGACTAGAAGGAAAGGGAGGGGGCTACAATTGTAGTATAAAGCAAAATAAAAACAAACAAATAAAAACTATATACAAGCCCCCCAATTACATGCTTTTATCTTTTTATAATAGTTGTTTTTGGTCATGGTGTCTCTTCACAGCAATAGAACGGTGACTAAGAAACAGTGGTTTGGGCCATTCAAATATTTCTAATGTCTGCTTGAATATACCAATCTTTCATTGGCTCTAGAATTTGGGTCATAAATCATTCACAGGTTATTTAAGGATTCTAGCAGTTCTCTGCCAGTTGTAATCCTCAGTATTAGATCTCTGGCCCATTTTGATCACTCTAGGGTAATCTAGTGTAGGATGTGAAATATGAGTAGACGCCCAGTTGTTCCAACATACTTTATTTAAATGTCCATGTTTTTCCAGGTGATTCGAGATTGCAATTTTTATCTTACATCTCTATATGTGTAAGCAGTTTTAATTTTTAAATTACTGTGCTCTTTCTTTTCTTGTAAAAAGTGCAACCTTATTACGTTTTAAATAGTACAATCCTGGAGAGGCAAAGGCAGGTGTATCTCTAGAGTTCAAGGCCAGCCTGTTCTACATAGTGAGTTCCAGGACAGCCAGGACTATGTAGAAAGACCCTGTCTGAAAACAAACCAACCAACAAGCCTAATTAAATAAGTGAATATTTTGTTTATTATTTTTAAATTGCATACGTTTATAGAATGCCTTTTACCTGCCTTTAGACACCTACCATTGACCTACCACTATCTCCCTTCATCTTCTTTAATGCTTCCTGTCCCAGCTTCATGTCCTCTTGTTGACATTATTATTAATAAGCCACTGAGTCCATTGGGTGCTGCCCACATACACATGGGTGTGGGGTCATCCACTGAGGCATGGACAACCCACTAGCCGCCTCATCCAGAATGATTGACCCACCATCAGCAGCCATCAACTGCCAATAGTTCTGGAGGGAATTGTAGTGGAGGATCCCCTACCTGTCTTCATTCACGTTGGAATTTTGAATGGCTTGATCTTGTCCAGGTCTTGGGCAGGTAACCATAGCTTCTGTGTGTAATGGTCATGCCATTCCTAGAGGTCAGCATTTTATAGCTCTTTGCCCCACGTGTTGACTCTTACATTCTTCTCAGTCTTTGAAGATAGTTCCAGAGCTTTAGATAGGGGAATTCATCTACGGTCGAGCTACAACTACTATTGTAATTACAGAAATTTTCCTCTGTCTAAAAATTGGTAAAAGTAATTACTCTTCTGTTTCAGCATGAACTTTCTAAGCTATTCTTGTATGTTAATTTTCAGAGTGAACTTTAAAATCAATTTATGTAGCTTATGAACATGGATTTTTGCTGTTGTATTTATTATATTAACTTGAAGAGAACTAAACATTTATATTGAGTCATTCCCCAGGAATGAATATTTTCTGTCTATTAATTAAGATCCAGTTTTGAACTTTTCAGATCTATTTTAGGTATCCTCTTAAATATCTTTTGTATGTCTTTATTATACATATTTAAAATGTATGTTAAAATTTTTATTGCGTTGTTTTTTTTTCCTACATTTCCTAAGTGGAAAGTGTTTGTATCCATGAGATTATCAGTGTTTGAGCATCACAGTCATATCCTGTTGTCTTATATAATTTATGCTATTCATTATTGATTTGGATCTTCCAAGAATATTATTTCATTGATAGAATATAAAAAGTTCTATTTCTTTATTTTTACTTTTCTCTGTTCTTATGTCCCTGCATCCTTTGTCTGTCTGAACGCATTGTTCCATACTCCCAATTCAAGATAATCATGGAGATAGTAGATTTCCTTCTTAGGGCAATTTTTGAGACAGATAGATGTAGGAGTGTTTCATTTTCCATAGTATAGTGAGTGCAATCTGCTAGAACAATGGGCAAGTGTCCTCGGGCAGTCTGCCTGTTTTATTTGTGATGTTCCAAAAAAATGTGTTTCTGCAGAGTTAAATTTAAGATCCAATTTTCTTTTAAGGTAGAAATCAAAGGAACTTCCTTATATTACCTCAAAGAAGTCTTGAAGAAATTCTTTTGGATTACAAGTACTGAATTGCAGTCTTCTTCTTTCAGTGTTGACGAGATCTAATAAACACCATAGAGGTCCTGGTAATAGCAAGAAGATTTGCCTTTGTGAGATCAAGACTGGATGCAAGGGCCAGATTGCAGTTTCAGGTCAGTAAAGGACAACTAGACCCATCTGTCTTTATGGTCTTAAGGTATCTGGCTCTCTTTATTTTAAAATGTGTATACAATGGCAGATTATTTTGTACAAGAGACTTTGAGATATTCAGCTACAGAGTTATAGAGATCTGATTTTTGGCAATATGCTCTAGCCAAAGGCATATGATTGCAAGGCTGCTGCTGTTTCAATTGCAAGCTGCTTTTGTGTGTAAGTCAACAATTACATGCTGAGGGTTTTTAAAGTCACATGTACCTCAGAATATATGCTTAATAAATGTTATTCAGTAAGGCTAAGTTCTTCAGAGTGGTTTGGAAAACATGTCATACTAAAGTAGTGCATTATCCTAGCTTGCAAAGGAATTTATAAAACAAAATGTTACTGCTCTAAAACTGTCAATATATGAAACAATCAAATGGAAGTTATGATGTAGCAACTGAAGAAGGAAACTACTAACATATAAAATACTAATGTTTTTTCTTACTGCCATATTAATATAAGAAAAGCATTTTTTTTTCTAGCTTAAATTGGTCAGTAACAAACAAGTGGAAAAAAAGTTGTTTGGATAAGAATAATTTCTTCCATGTTATCTTAATTCCTTACTAATTTTATTTACTTTTTGATGATATTCAAAGGAGTTCCACGCATGTGAGAAAGTCAGTATTTTGACTAAAAAGAAAAAAACCCTCCAAAGATAATTGGCTAAAGTAAGTTATTTTTAATAAATAGCAACAAAAAGCCCTTAGGTACAATGATGTATTTTTATTTTCAGTGTTTAAAAAAATCTTTTGAGTAACAGTATTTTAGGATTTTTTCTTTAAGGCAAAGGACTGTTCTGCCTTGCTTTGCTATGAAGCTGCATTAATCACATAACTGCATCATTATTTCACAAACGTAAAAGCTTTTCAGCAGGGTGATGCCTTACTAGTAAGTATGTGTGGTATCTCCTGTTTTTATTAAGGAGATTATAACTAATGCCAGAGGCTGAAAGATACTAATAATTGCTCACAATCCAGGGGCTGCCAAAGAACACGTGATATTAGGAAAGAGTAAAGCCAGAACAATTCTGAGGACACTGCTTTCCCAGAGAAAGGATGGAGCCAGAGATGGGCAGGCACAGCTAACAGAAGGCAGGGGGTCAAGTTTTATAAAATGGGATGTTTGGCGAAGTGAAAGTGTTTCTGAAATATAATTAACTACTGACTTAATACCTTACTTCCTAGGTTGATTTTAAGGGTCTGTAAAACCAAGAACATCTTTTTTGTTCAGTTTTATATTAACTTGCAGTATCTAGCATGGGGCCTATCACTTTTGAGAAACTCAACTGAATACATTTTCCTTTGCTAGTTTTTCTAGAGATGGTATCAATGATCACACTTAGCTAGCTAACCAGCAACTAGTAAGGCATACCCACAGATCTTTTGGTACCTTTTGCTTTGAGACATGGGTGTACATAAATTGCCAAGGCTGGCTTTACTCTCATTCTGTAGCCCAGGCTGGCCTTAGACTTCTTATTCTTTTATCTCAGCCTCCTGAGTGATTGGAGTGAGAGGTGTGATATTTATATTTTTCAGCCTGAATTATCTGGGGTTATAGATGGGAGCCACCACACTCGGCGAGGTTGTGTTAGTCTTCAAACTCCAGTCCTCCTAGTTTCTCCCCTGAGCCATCTCCCTAGCGTAGCCTTTCTTGGACTACACAGGTGTAGGAAAAAAAAAATCCAAACTCTGCATGAGTGCAGAGACTGGAATTCTGCATTCTCAAGAAAGGGCTTTTCCTCACCTAAAACCTAGAACTAAGATTTCTGTTGTTTGTTTCATTTTGTTTCTGCTTCTCAGGGGATGGCTTTTGCTTTTCTAGCTCAAGCTTTGACTGCAGTTAATCCCCGTAGGCGTCCTAACTTAGTACACCAGTCTTCATTCCCACCTCACTGGAATAAAGGCCTTATCTCCTGTCCTTTTATGAATCTGTCATAAGCATGACTTCTGCCTCTGATGTCAGCTACCCCTGGGGATGTCCGAGCTTATCACTTGCTTATCACTCTAGTCTCCATTTGCCATCATAATTTATAGATGCTATTTTTTAATTTAAATATAAAAAATCCTAGTCCACTCTAACAAAGTGATTTCAGTAAATACTATATAACTTTGGAAAATTAAAATTATATCTATCTTTTGGGGGGGGCAGTTAAAATGTTACCATTATTTTAACACACCTGAGTTTAGTGTGAGACAATGACACAAATACAACAGGATATATACAGCACGTCAAGGAGGCAAGCCACACCTGCTATAGAAAAGAATATGACTGGGGGGACCCACACCCAGTTCAGCAGAAGCTTGGGATACTGACTAATGCATAAGCAAATTCAGCAATCTCCAAAAGATCTGGCAAAGACTTTTTTTTTCATTTCCAGTCTTTTAAAGTAGACAGCTTTTCTTACAATACAACTGATTGTAAAAGCCTACAAAATTTAAGAACAAACAATGGGATTAAATCCAGCAGAATTCCTGAAGCTAGGGTCAGATGGAAGGGGAGGAGGACCTCCCCTAGCAGTGGACTTGGAAAGGGACAGGGAGGAGATGAGGGAGAGAGGGTGGGATTGGAAGGGAATGAGAGAGGGGGCTATGGCTGAGATACAAAGTAAATAACCTGTGATTAATATTAAAAAAAATAAAAAATAATATAAAAAATAAATTCAGCAGAATGATGGAATGAATGATTTTGGCTGCAACAAAATTCACGGCCGAATATAATGGTGGACAGCAAGGCTAACATCCTCACCTTGCAAAGCAAGAGGGTGGGGTAGGACTACAGCGTGGGGCTTGTGGGTGACTTAGCTTCTACTTGCTAGTAATAGGCCTTTACAGACAACCCAGACCCTTTCATTAACCATGTAGCATTTTCTACTATGTAAAAGGATTATACGCCCACAATTTTGCTTTGGAACAAACCCTTTAATGATTTTAGTATCACTTACTCATTCTTTTGAAGTGTAAATTGTCTTAACTGGATTACGATTACAGATCATTTAAAAATACACCATTGCTACTATATTAAAATTATTTACACTATTTATATCTAATATTCAAAGACATTTACTATTAATGCTACAATAGGCATTAGTTTGATATGGTTTTTATTTGATTATGTTAAGAGAAGAAGAGAAATCGGAAGTATCTTGAAGAAAAACTCTGGATATGGGGATTGGTCAACCTCGTCAGAAATCCACCCATCCTCCATCCCCGCCTCCTCCCAAGGCTTTTCTAAAACTGAATCACACAGCTACTCTGAGCATGAGTAAGGAGCACAAGCTTTAGGAAGATGGGGGCATTTTCTCAGCAGACTTTCTGAAGGTTTTACTCTTTTCATCTCCGTTGCTGTGTCATATGTTGGCCATTAGGTTGGGAATCTATGTTGGAAGGCATCTGACAGTTTCCACTCGCACCTTTTGATGAAGAATTGGATCAGACTTCTGTTCACACAGGGAATATTCATAGCTGAGCTGTGACAGCTAATTGAAGAGCTAGCGTGATCCTTGGGTGACTGCAATACGCGTGTTTGTTTTGTAAATGTGGTGTCTGTTGGAGGTTGGTCTAATGGTAATTACTGGCGCTCCAGATCTGGTTACTGCCTTTGTTTTTGTAAAGCTGCCTAAAACGTTATACCTGACTGGTTGATTAAACAGCCTATACCTGGGCAGGGCAGAATGGGGGAGGCGTGGCTAAGGTTCCCAGGCTTTGGAGGACAGACAGGATCAAGGGAAACAGAGGGTCAGTTGGGAAGAGAAGAAGAAGGACACCACCATGGGTTAGCTTGAAGAATGGAGAACGGACTCCAGTGATGGTGTGAAACGTCCAGATAATGAATAAAAGCAAGTACCGGGCAATTATGGATGAAAGATAGTCCAGTTGAGGATCAAAGTGGATGGCATTGGATGGGAGATGGTCGGTGAGGATATTGAGACTGTGTAAGTGAAATATCTGCCTGCTCCAAATAAGGCAATTATAAATCTAATAGAGGTCTGTGTCTCATTATTTGTGATAGCAGGTTAATTAATACAGATGTGATAATAAAAGAACTAATAATATAGCCCCCCTTTTTTGTTTTTGGAGCGACAGGTATTCCTGATTTAGTGAGACAGAATAGTCTCTAATATCATGACCTGTAATTATATGTATGAGATCAATAATAACCTATCTTCCTATCTTATACCTCCTAAGCCTTAGAGAGAATGGTCGAAATGTCTTCTTAAAGGCTGGGCACTCAACTGTCACTTAATCTCAGAGCCTTGTGTGGCCAGGAATCTCTGAAATCACCACTATTTACTGACAATAGAAGATTGCCGGATAAAGACTGAGAATAGCATCTGTCCATGTTTATACACATAAATATGTAGAAGGCAGTCTGGCACTGATCTATTTAGCATCATTAAGTACCCCCCTGTGGCCTCCATGCATAGGTACCTTCTTAGGGAAGGTCCTCAAATCCACTAAAAGGGCAGCTGGTTACCCTTGTAACAGCAGTCACACTATTGCACAAATATACACATCTTACCTTGGGAAGAATTCACAGTGTAAGAGAGACAACCACTGTTTTTTTCTCCCTCATCAGCCTGAAGAGAGCTTTGTTTAACTAAGAAGCCATGCAGGGAGGATGTTCCTGATGTCTTTATAGCATGCTCAGTTCCATCTTAAGGTCTCAGTATCATGCACTCAAGGTATGTGACATCTTCAGCAAAAGATATGTCATCTTTCTCTGGTGGAATTCAAAAATGGATGACAAGGACCTGTATTATTTGGGAGGCTTCTGGAGCTTCCCTGATTGATAATTCAAAAGAAGATGTCCCGTTCGGGATCCTTCCATTTTTGTTTAGTAGCCGAGGGATTCTATGAACAATTTATTATCCTCTTAATATTTTGAAATTTGTTTAAAATCTAGTACATTTTCAAATAGCTTTTTTAAACCCCTTTCATTCTATTTAATATTCTCCCACACCTCCTTCATTAAACAATATTTCTGTAGGTGTTCCCTTCTCTACATTCATATTAGTTATATTTCGTCATGCAATCCACTTGTGGTGTTTCCTAATGACTTCTCATCTACTTTCTTGGCTACTACAGAAACTCTACAGGAACACACAAGAGTAAAGATTTGAAGATAGGATTTTTATGAGAGTAAATATGTAGCATTTTGTGTGTGTATGTGTGTGCCTGGAGTACCTTACTCAGCATGCTTTCTTTTCAGTTTTCATCCAGTTGCCTACAAACTTCGTTATTTAACTTTTCATTATAGCTGCATAAAATTTCAGTGTGTGCATGTACTGGATTTTCGTCATCCATTCATGAGTTGATGGACATCTGGGCTGATTCTATTTCCTAGCTATTGGGAATTAAAAACACCTATGAATATTGATGACCAGATATCTCTATGAAAGTATATGGATTGTTTTGGGTATATGTTCAGGAGAAGAATATCTAGGTCATAGGGTAGTTCTGTTTATAGAATTTTGGCAAATCACACTGTTTTCCATAGTAGCTTCAAAGGCTTGTGCTCACATCAATATCTATTTCCCGCTTCCTCACCACCATTTTTCCCTGTTTAATTTCTTGGTGATAGCTCTTAAGATTTGAGTGAGACAGGATATCAAAGTAGTTTTAATTTGAATGCCCATGATGACTCATAATGTTGAACACTTTTTAACATTATTTGACATCATTTGTGATTCTTCATTTGAACAGTCTCTGCTCAGATCATCAGCCTGCTTTTTTTATATGATCACCTCCTTTATTTTATTTTTTTAATTTATTAATTTTATATTAATCACAGGTAATGTACTTTGTATCCCAGCTGTAGCTCCTTCCCTCATTCCCTCCCACTCCCCCCATCCCTCCCTCATCTCCTCCCTGCCCCTTACCAAGTCCACTGATAGGAGAGGACCTCCTCCCCTTCCATCTGACCCTAGCTTATCAGGTCTCTTCAGGGCTGGCTGCCTCTTCTGGGGTCTACCAAAGCTGCTCCTCCCTCGGTGGGGGGGGGTCAAAGGGCCAGCCGTTGGGTTCATGATGGAAATAGTCCCTGTTCCCCTTACAAGGGTACCCAGTTGGATACTGAGCTACCATGGGCTATATCTGAGCAGGGGTTCTAGATTATATCCATACATGGTCCTTGGTTGGAGAAACAGTCTCATAAAAGACCCCGGCTCCTGATCTATTTGGTCTTTGTGGAGCTCTTGTCTTCTCCAAGTCTTACTAACTCCCCCTTCTTTCATATGATTCCCTGTACTCTGCTGAAGGCTTGGTTGTGAGTCTTAATATCTGCTTTGATACATTGCGAGGTAGAGTCTCTCAGAGGCCCTCTGTGGTGGGCTCCTGTCCTGTTGCTTGTTTTCTCCTACATTCATTTTCCATCCCATTTGTCTATCTAAGTGAGGACTGATCATCTTACCCCGGGTCCTCTTTCTTGTTTATCTTCTTTTGGTGTATAGATTTCAGTATGTTTATCTTAGCTTATAGGTCTATACAAGTGAGTATATACCATGTGCTTCTTTCTGCTTTTGGGATACCTCACTCAGGATGATCGTTTCCAGGTTCTGCCATTTGCCTGAAAATTTCATGATTTCCTCGTTTTTAATAGTATTCCATTGTGTAAAAGTACCATAATTTCTGTATCCATTCCTCAACTGAGGGACATCTGGGTTGTTTCCAGGTTCTGGCTATTACGAATAAAGCTGCTATGAACATGGTTGAGCAAATGTCCATGTTGTGTACTTGAGCATCTTTTGGATATATGCCTAAGAGTGGTATATCTGGGTCCTGAGGAATCACTATTCCTAATTGTGTAAGAAAGTGCCAAATTGATTTCCAGAGT
>CM053756.1:16325780-16379473 GCA_028658305.1 Pachyuromys duprasi | reverse complement strand
TGGCGTCCTTGATTTGTTGGATGTTTTGTGTTTGGAACTTTTCCAATTTTACTTTTTCTTTGAGTAAGGAATCAATTTCAGCAAGTGTATCTTCAGCTGTTTGCCACTCTGCTCTGGAGGCTTGGCACCTCACTGTGGGACAGAAGCTGAGTATCCTGGTTTGAGATGGCAGCTGCGGGTGCTGTTCTGGTCCAAAGGCTCTGCACTCCAATCAGGGCCAGCAGCTAAGGGCTCTGCTCTGGTCTGGAGGCTCTGCATTCTGGTCTGGAGGCTCTGTGTTCTGGTCTGGGCTGGCAGCTAAGGGTTCCACTCTGGTCCAGAGACTTGGTGCCTTCTTCTGAGCCTGTGCACCCGTATCTGTGATGGTATCTGGGGGCACCTCAGTCTGGACTGGAGACTGTGTGTCCTGGTCCGGGATGGTGGCTGGGGGCTTCGAGGGAGGCTGTGCACTCAAATCAAGGCTGGTAGGTGTGAGCTTGCTGGTCACTGGGACCTTTTCCAGGGATTGACTGGGTGTCTGGAGGACCTTCCCAATGGATTTCCTCACCATAGGATTTCCTCTCACCTGGCAATCACAAACGCTGGTGTTTTAGGTCCCAGAGTTCAGTCTCCTGGTCACTGTGCCGACACTGCTGTCCTCTCCTCAGACATAGTGTCCTCCCGGGGCCGCCATCTTGGATCCTCCATCAGCCTGATTTTAACTAGAGTGATTTCCTGATGTTTATTTTTTTTAAAACTTTCTGTATTCTGGATATTAATCCTCTGTCATATGGATAACTGGCAAAGAATTTTCTTATTCTGTACGATGTCTCCTCAAAGCCTTTTTTTTTTTTTGTACAGAAGCTTCATTTAGTTTCATGAAATTTCATTTGTCAATTGTTGGGCTTGTTTCCTGAGTAACCACAGTCCTAGTTGGAGGGTTTGCCTGTGTCTTGATATTGTAACATAGTCCCTACATTCATTTATTTCAAGTTTGGGTTTTATGCTGAGGTGAGAGACAGAGTAAAATTTCGTTCTTCTACATGCAGACTCCCAGTTTTCTTTTTTTTTAATTAAATTTTTATTTTTTATATTAGTTAGTTTATTCACTTTGTATCACAGCTGTAACCCCCTCCTTCATTCCCTCCCAATCCCACCTTCCCTCCCTCATCTCCTCCCTGCCCCTCTCTAAGTCTACTGATGGGGGAGGTCTTCCTCCCCTTCTATCTGACCCTAGCTTATTGGGTCTCTTCAGGACTGGCTGCAAAGTCCTCCTCTGTTGCCTAGCAAGGCTGCTCCTCCCTCAGGGTGAGGGGTAGGTCAAAGAGCCAGCCACTGAGTTCATGTCAGAGACAGTCCCTCATCCCCTAACTAGGTAAACCCACTTGGATACTGAGCTACCATGGGCTACATCCAGGCAGGGGTTCTAGGTTATATCCATGCATGGTCCTTGGTTGGAGAAACAGTCTCATAGAAGACCCTTGTGTCCTGATATATTTGGTCCTTGTGGGGCTCCTGTCCCCTCTAGGTCAGAATATGTTCTCTTCTTTATTCTGATCAACTTTGGCTTGAACTCTATTTTATCAAATATTATAATTCAAATTCCAACTCGTTTTAGTTCTTGGTACCATCTTGCAATACATTCCGCCCCCCGCCCCATTCTTTCACTGTTAAATTATTGGCCATTCTTGATGATATGGTATGTTTCTTGTAGACAACAAAAAGCTGGATCCTGTTTGTAATCCAATCAGCTAATTATGTCATTTGATTATGGACCAATAGACCATTAATAGACCATTAATAATTCAGAATTACAGTGACTTCGACCTCCCCACCCCCCTGAGGGAGGAGCAGCCTTGCTAGGCCACAGAAGGGGACATTGCAGCCATTCCTGAAGAGACCTGATAAGCTAGAGTTAGATGGAAGGGGAGGAGGTCCTCTCCTATCGGTGGACTTGGAAAGGGGAAGGGAGGAGATGAGGGAGGGAAGCGGGGGATAGGGAGGGAATTTGGGAGGAGGCTATGGCTGGGATACAAAGTACATAACCTGTAATTAATATAAAATAAAAATGTTAAAATTTTTAAAAAAGGCAGAATTACAGTGAGTAGATATGGGCTTATTCCTGCCATTTTTGTGGTGCTTGTTTTCTCATTCCCAGGTGCATAACCATTATCCCAACATAATTTATTGTCCCCCATAGCCTCACGGTTGTGCCAGCACTCTATGGGGCTGGTTTGATGCTCATGAATTCTTTTAGTCTGCTTTTAATCATAAAAATGTTTTCTTCCTCTTCCAATTATGATTAACAGCTTTGCTAGGTAAAGTAGTATGGGATGAAATTCGTATTTATTCAGAGCTTGAAACATGTTGTCCAGCTCTTCAGGCTTTTTAGGATGTCCATTGAAAAATCTGATATTCTGATGGGACTGTCTTTATCAGTGGCTTGGGCCTTCTCGCTTGCATCTTCCAAGACTTTCTGTTGCTCTGTATACTTAGCATTTTTAGCTATAATATGGCCTGTGAAGTTTCTTTTCTAGTTCCATTTTATGTTTGTTTGGTATGCTTCTTGTACTTGAATGGCCACATCTTTCCCTAGATTTTGGGAATTCAGTTTAACTATGTTAATATTACAGATATGTTTTATGCCTTTAGCTTTGAATTCTTCTCTTAATTTTATTGCTGTAATTCATGGGGTTTTGTCTTTTCACAGTATCTGAAAGTTCCTTCATATTGCCTTCATGCTTTTTTTAAAAAAGTAAATCATTGTCTTTGATGAAATTTCCTACTTTGTCTTCAAACCCTGATATTCTGTCTTCAGTCTAATCTGTTCTCTTGAGGGAGCTTTCCATTTAGTTCTTTTGTAACTAAATGTTTTTTTTTTTTCATTTTCAACTTGAATTCAGTTTGAGTTTTCTTCAGTATTTCTAATTCTTTGATGAATTTAATTTTCTTATCATGAGTGGCTCTCACGATTTCATTCAGCTATTTTTTCCCCTTGGGCTTCATTCACAGGTTTGTTCCTGTTCTCTTTAAGTTCATTTGGGTGTTTATTTTTGTTCTCTTTGGGTTCCCTGAGCTCCTTGAATACATTTGTAACTGTTGTTTTGAATTCTGTGTCTAGGGTTTCATCTGAGTTGTTCTCATTAGGGAACATTGCATTGGGGGTGACAAACTGTCTTTTAAAATATTGTTTGTGTCTTGGCAATGGGACATGGGCACCTGGAATTAGATGGTGGCTTTCTTTGGATATGTGCTTGTATTGCATATGGCCAGAGTCTTGAATGGGGTAGTGGCTAAAGCAGTTTGGGGGAGTTTCAAGGGGATATAACCATAGAGACCAGTTTTATTACTGGGTCATCTGAATGGTGAAAAAAAGTTCCAAGATGGAACAGTGGGTTAGTTGAGTGGCTAAGGGAAGTTATCAAGGGTTGGAGTCAAGGCACGTAGTTCTTTTGCAAGGCCAGCCCTATAGCCAGGGCACCTCGAAAGTTTCCTGAAACTAAGAGGGCAGAGTTAAAGAAGAAACTGAATCTCTTCTCAAATTATGGCTGTGTATATTAGGCTCCAGGTCAGGGAGACCAAATAAAAATCTACTGATTCATTTTCCCATTCAATAGATTATTGTAATACAGTATTAATCAGTTTTCACCATAAGGAAAAATCATGTTACTTAATAGTAGGTGAGGTGTAACTTACATCTAATTTAAATGCACAAATACCTTAAGAATTTTGTATGAAAAGCATCGTTAGTTGTATATCAGTTAAGAACTTCTCTCAAGAAGACATGGAATACCTGCATCATTTTAAACTAGGAGAGACCCAGATATAGCGCCCCTTCTTAGCTCTAGAGTGGTTTTAAAGTGCTACTCTGGAATTATTCATAGTGAGGCAATTTCAGCAAATATGTTGGCTAAAAGCATATAATGGATACATAGACGGTCAATGCCATGGTTTTTATTTTTTACCATACACTTACCTTTATATCTATCTAGTGTAAATACATAATTTAAAAAGTTTTTGTCCTTCCTCAATCATTCTTTTCTCTCTTTCACTGTTTTAAGTGCCATTTTATTTCAATTGCCAAGTAATAATTTATAAGATATGATGATCTTCTGCATGTATTCAATATAAAGTGGTCAGGTCAAGTGTGTGTGTGTGTGTGTGTGTGTGTGTGTGTGTACAGAGAGAAAGAGAGAGAAACCAGTTGTGGACCTCTGTAATACTCTCTTGTTGCAAAATGAAGTTTCTTTGATGAAGGATGAGAACTACACTTATCTGCCACTAAAAAGATACACTTAGGATACAGCTAGAAGTAATATAGATTTTGGGAAATGGCAGTAGCAGGTTCTTCTTTAGGGTCAATGTCCCTCTCAGCTACCCATGTTTCACTAGGTTTATAGTACTAGGCATGAATTCCCTACTATTGAGCATGCCTTAAGTCCAATTACACACACACACACACAGAGAGAGAGAGAGAGAGAGAGAGAGAGACAGAGACAGAGACAGAGACAGAGAGACAGAGAGAGACAGACAGACAGAGAGAGAGAGAGACAGAGACAGAGACAGAGAGAGACAGAGAAGGGAAGAGGGAGAGAAGACAGAGAGACAGAGAAAACAAAATAAAAGTAATTTTAAGTTAAAACATAATTTTTACGAATGACCAACAGACATACTAAAAAATGGTCAACCACTTTGATTATCAGAGAAATACAAGTTGAAACTTCAACAAGGTATCGCCTTGTACCTCTTACATTTACTAATACAAAAGAACTAACAAATAATAGTAACAGTTATTGGCACGAATGTGGAGAAAGCAAAACCCTAATACAACACTAGAAGTAGTGTAAATTAGTATAGGCATTTTAGAATTTCTGGGGAGAAAGATATTCATTCTCCTTTCTACGTCTGTGTACAAAGGAACTGAAATCAGTATGTTGAAAATGACTGGACTCCCATGTTCATTGCAATATTGTTCACAGTAGCCAAGACATGGGAACAAACTGAATGTTTCTTGATAGATTTTTTACATGAATAATATTGTACATTTAAATATAAAACTTGAAAATATGAAGTTGCTAGAAGAAAACATGATACATATTCGACTAGATAATGCGTAAGATATATATTATATTATATGTAAGCTACCATATAATATATACTATACATGCACACAATTGAGTATTAGCCAGCCATTTTTTTAAAAAAGGAAAAAAGAAAACTCTGACATTTTCAACAATGTGAATGAGCCTAGAGAATATCATGCTAATTTAAAAATGCCAGGTACAGATAGATAACTACTGTATAATGAAAAAAAAGACAGGATGCTGTTGATAATTTTCTTTAGTGTAGATTCTGTCTTAGATTTTTCATGTTTGTTTTATTTCATATTCTTCAAATTAAGTGGTTAATACTCACAAAGATGATGCAATTTTTAAGGACCATGAAGTCTTCTTAAGCCTTTCCCTATTGGCATTAGTATAATGTTTACCTTGGCAATAACGTGGAGAAAGGAAGGAAGCCAGAAGGACGTAAAGCACCAGGTAGGATTTTTTAATAGCCTTGGCAAAAACTTCTGGCAGCTACACATAAGCTAACATCCAGAAAGGTGCATTGGCCTCATTTTATTGTCTTTCCAAGAGAAGGAAAAGGTTAATGAGAATTATTGCATTGTGGTCCAAAATGTTCCTCACTGAATAAAAAGTACAACCAAATCAAACTTAGTTTGCTATTGCATGGTCATCTGCGACCTTTATCAGCATGAATTTACTGAACTGGTTAGAAATCATTAAACTGTTATTTTTTTAAATTTCAAAAACAGATCATGCACTGTCTGCTTAACCCTTGAAGCAATTATGTTATCTTAGAATAGAATACAACTTATCCAGGTTCATAAGATCTATCTTGAGCTGGCCTACCTTTTCTCCAACATCATCACTCAACACCCTTTCTCTTCCTCACTGTATTCACCGACTTTCTCTCTAAATATGTTCCTTCCTTTCTCAGCCCAAAGTAAGCTAAAGGGCAAAAGGACAGTTTCTAAGTTATGCTGGAACACGCTGATATAATAGACTAACCTCGCCCATTCATCACGTAATATATAAAAACCAACTTGATATGGAGTACAGACATTAATTCAGAAACTAAAACTACAACCTTTCTAGGAAAAGACAAAATTCATACACTCAAGGCTCAAGGAACATGGAGGAAGAAGAGGGCGGAAAGACTGTAAGAGCCAGAGGTCTGCTGAGATAGCACCTTCAAAATAAAACAAGAGGTGGTACCCATAAAATCTTAACAGTATGGTTGCCTAAACAAGACCCCCAAAGACAGCTATACCAGTTGATATATCCATGTAGGTAGGGGAAATCTCACAAGGCCCCACCCCATGCCTAAATGAAGAGCTACAAATGAAGATTAATAACTTTTGAGAAAGAGAGAACGAGTCTTCTCTAGGGATGAGGGTCATCATAGGTTACCCAGTCCAGGTGGGCAGACCTAAACACAGGCATATACAGTCAACCCCAAAGAGACTCAATAGAGGTGTATTTGTGTGTGTGCGCTTGTGTGCACACCTGTGCCTGTACCCGCACCCGCACAAATGTGCTTTATAATTTATCTGTTTATACCTTTAGTCAAAGGCTACTTTCAACAGAAGCTGAGTATAAGCGACAGATGAGGGCTCAGGTCGAAATGAGTCATTTATATTACCTCTTTTAAAGGCTGGGGAACATTGCAGGAGAGAGGATGGAAAGAACGTAAAAGCCAGGAGATAAAAGTGCAGTCCCATTCCCTAGATAGGACACAGCAGATATAACCATAGATGCAAAGCAGCTTTTCACCAGACCCTCTCAATGGTAAATTATGAGCAGGGAAAGGTCTCATGGGACCCTCCCCTCGACTGACGTCCTGAGTGTTACTGATTGACTCTGGGAGAGAGGAGCCATTGTCTTCTGTGGTGCTATCCCAGGCATACTCACTAGTCTAGAGACATCTGTGTCAAACCCTGAGGGACACAAACAAAACAAAGAGATCTGAATGTGGGATGGACAGGGAAGAGGGGGAGTTGACAGAGGGTGGAGTTGAGGGCAGGCAGAAGAAATTCAGTTAATGAAAAGATAGAAAACTTTCACCACGCTAAAAATATCTGTCTCCCTTTGTGTTTGATCGTGTGCCCCAATTTACAATCTGTCCTCTCCTTCCGGGCTGGTGGTGTGCCCTGCCATCTTGTTGATTTCAACTGCATTTCCTTAGTGGGGAATTTTGAATGTGAAAACAAAATATCTTAATTTGCATATTTGGTATTTTAAGTCGTTTTATGAAGTTTCTGTTCTAGTATATTTGTATTCTTATTTAGTTTGTATTCTTATTTAGTTGTTATTTATTTGAATATTGAGTTGAAATAATTACTTGGATATAAACTCGTTGCTGGCTACCTGTGTTGCAAATACTTTATCCTACTGGATGACTTGTTCTTTTGCTTCCCTATAAAGCATGTCTTCTTATGAATAAAAGTTTTATTTTGAGAGTTTCATATATGAGAGCTGTGTAAACATCATTTTCACCCCACAGTCTCCCCAGTTCTCTGCAGTGCTTCCTGCATGGTCCCAACTGCCTCTCAAATTCGTGATCTCTTCTTCTTTAATTATTCATTTACAAATCACACACAACACACACACCCATATCTTTGGTTTTGTTTATCAAACCCCAAGTAAAACACATGTGTTGAAGTAACCCTGCACCTGTGAACCCAACTTGGTCATGATGCACTCATCTTTAATCTAGTTTGCAAATAAATATAAATAGCAGTGTATGTAAGGCAAGATTGATAGATAATTTTTTTTCTGGTATCAGAATAAAACTAGATTTATAAACAGAGTTTGGAAGCATTCTTTTCTTTTCTCTTTATGGAACAATTTGAGTAATATTGAGATTAGTTCTTCTTTGAAGGTCTGGCAGAATTCTTCAGTTAATCTATCAGGTACTACACATTTCTTTTTTTTCCTGCTTCCATTCTTTTACCATCTATTGATTTGTTTACATTATTTAATATCACCCTGCTTTAATTTTGTTATATTTATAAATGTATCCTTATTTTTTTTATATTTTCCAGTTTAGTGGAATAGAGGATTTTAAGGTTTGTCCTTGTGGTTTTCTTAGTATCATTGGTGTCTGTACTAATGTCTCCCTTTTCATTTCTAATCCTGAGGCAGTAAGCTGGGTAGTGTGAAGGTTCTCTTACCATGTTGTCAGGAGGAGTTGTTGTTTTTGAAGATGTGGGTTGGAAGGCAGCGGGAGATGAAGATGGGTTGTTTGTGGTCTGTCTGGAGTGGGAAAATAAAGTTTCCTAGGAAGAACTAGGTTGGAGTTTTGCATCACCTATTCTACCAGAGTGTAATGAAACAGCAAGGGAGGTTCCTGAGGCAGTGGGGAACAAGTCCAGGTGTTTAAAGTCTCTTATACTGTTTATTGCATGGGCATGAACAGGGCATAGAAGGTGGTGCCTGTCCTTTATCTTGAACATGATTATCAAGACCCATCAAAATGTATACTGTTATCAATATTCATTATCTGCCTGTTCAAGCTATGTGATATATATGCATATATATGTAAATAAAGTATACCAATTATAACAATAAAGCCAAAATAATTAACAATAACCACTATTTTTTTTTCTTAACCAGAGCAACTTAAGATTTAAAAGAGACAAGTGTTTGGTCATTGGTGTGGTGACACAGAAAGGAGGTGACGGTCAGTCACCCTCAGTGGAGAATAGGAATGAGACACAAACAGAACTAGAATTAGTCAAAGCCTGGATGACCAACAGCCCCACATCTTCCTTTAGCAAGCTGCTTTCAAAATAACTGTAGTCCCCTTCTTCCTCCAGGCATTTGAAAGTTGAGTTTCCCAGAAGGATAAAATAATCCTAGAGAACAGAGAAAGTGTTGATCACCCAGTGAATGGGGAATCACACCCAACATCCCCTAGGGAAAATCCCCACAAAGAGCCCTACCTCCCACTAAGCATTCCCTTAGTACCTTACTCACAGCCTTCACATGCCGTATGTTAAGAACAAGCAAGACACAGAAAATACAGAAACAATTCCTGTGTCAGAGAAAACTTCAAAACCTATGATTAATGTCTACAACAAGAAAGGATACTACTGTATCTGGTGGTACATAAATGCTCAAGAGTAAGGTTACCACATGGCGCGAATATTTCCCCCGATTCAATGAATAAAACATTTTGGGGGCCATTACTGTAGTTACACGTTGTTTGGGATTGATTTATATTGTTAGAGTAGGATTAAATTATCTTCAGTTAGTGAATTAATTCACTTAATTGCTGGAAAAACAAACACCTAACTGACCACACAAGACCATTGTTTCATGTTTACACTAATTGACTCTTGGGCAAATCATTTTTTCAGCATGGACTTTCCCCCATCACAGATCACATTGATTGATTGATTGATTGACTGATTGATTTATCAGGTAGATATGGAAATATTTGACCTTAAGAGGGTGGAGTGGGTTGTGCCTTGAAAAGGGCCCAAGAGATCATCTGCAATTCTACACATTCTACTTAACATGTGCATGTTTTTTTTTATTGGAAAGCTATCATGAAGCAAGGGACTTGTGGACATTTCAGCATATGTACTTATACTTCAGTGAAAAGGGTACCAAAAAGTTTAGATGAATTTTAAGTTGTCTTTCCAACCTAAATCAGTTATGACTCTGTGTTTGTTTCAAGTGAAGTATTAAGGTAGGAAAGATAAATCTAGATAAGACATTTTAAAACATGAGCTTTGATTTCAGCTTTTTGCCAACTACTGAGATCCTTAACCAAACACCGTTCTTACTCCTGCAACAATTAACAATTAAGAAAATTCCCCACAGACACCCCCATAGGCAATCTGATAGAAGCAATTCCTTAATTGGTGTTTTCCTTTCATACAACAGGCTATTCAAGTTGACAATTAAAGCTAACTCAGAGAGTGATGATCACTGCTGGTGTGTATATGTGTAAATGCATGCCTACGTGTGTGTGTGTGTGTGTGTGTGTGTGTGTGTACCAGTGAGCTTTAGGGTCACTTACAGAAAGATATGTGGGGGGTTATTTACAGAAGCATTGGAAACTTATCAGTGGATACCCTAGTGGAGAAAATGTCCTCTTCCCTTGGCAATGAAGAAGCATGTCTGAGGAAATGATTTTGACTTGCAAGCTGTTTTGCTAATGACAAGTATAACTTATTCACATAATCAAGCCCTAGGCCTTACCTCTACTCTGTGTAAGTTGCTCAGGGAGTAATTCTCCTAGTATTGAAGAGTTAGGACAAACGAGCTTTACTGTATCTATAAATATTTTCAGTAAGCCTTCCTCAAATGATTATTCTACCCTGCTGTGCTTTCACGTCCCTTTCTAGAATATTCTTCCTATTTCCTTAGAGAAAGAGCCTGACCTCCATTGCTTTATTCTTCTATTTGAAAAGCACATAAACCTTTTTAATTTGAAAATCATTACTCTCTGGATCTGCCTATGAATCTTTATTTGAAACAGAGAAGTAATGGGAGTTATTTTGAGGTTTTGACAAAGACTGTAAATTATTTAATTCTTTTCTTCATAAACCATTTCATTTATAGGCTTGGTTCAGGGATTAATGGATCATCTAGCAGAAAGTGTTTTTTGCCTCTGGATAAGAGCTGTTCTCTCAAGATATAAGGGATGGAAAAATACTCCTTAAAACATTATTGCTGTTAATGCTCATGAAAAATGAGATTTAATGAAAAACTGATTATAGACATCTCTAAGTATACATCTTTGGAGACCTTCTCAGACTACTTTGAGTTTTATTGTTGTTTGTAGGCTTTTAAATTTTATGATTAATATTGTTTTTCTTGTGCTATTGCTGTTGTGATCATGGGGGTTTGAATACGAAGGTTAAAAGACAACTGTGTAGAGTCAGTTCTCTCTGTCCACCTTCACGTGGGTTCCAGGGACTGCACTCAGGTCACCCAGCTTGTGCAGTGGGTGCTGAATCACCTCCTTGGCCTTCGTTATCTCTTCAAAGGAATAATTTTTATGTTGTATATTTACGGAGCACAACTTGATGCTATGGGGCAGATGGATACGTACATGGATAAATGAAGATAGATAGATAGGTAGATAGGTAGATAGGTAGATAGATAGATAGATAGATAGATAGATAGATAGATAGATAGATAGATAGAGATAAATAGATAGGAAATAGATAAAAGATTTACTTTAGTTAAGGAAGTTGATATATCCATTATAATGCGCCATCCCTTTTTGTTCGGTTTTGTGGCAAGAACAGCTCATTTGGATAGAAACTCGTACAGTACAATTTTGCTATTGACGGGGCTTCAGAATGCTTTACTATGCCCCAGGACCTCCACACTGGTCGGCTGCACTCTCCCACTCCCTCCCGTGACTGCTCTTTCTCACAAGGAAGCGGGGCATCTCATGCTGGCACTTTTTTTTTTTTTTGAGCCTCTGGGGGTTTGGACAATGAATCACTTCAGCCTTGCAGTTTGGCTTTTGGTTTTTCATTTATTCCCCATTTAAAGATGATACTGAAAGGCTGTATTCCCAAGAGTTAAAAATGGAGACAAGCAACCACCAGGGAAGCTATACTGCATGCTTAATGAACTAGTTACTAATGAACTTTCATGTCAGCTTGCTTTAAATTTTCAATATTGAAAACTAGACACCTCTGTGCTAAAACAAAACAAAACAAAACAAAAACAAAAATGTACCAAGTCCTAAGGTTAAGCATTCACTGGAAAGGAGGAGTGGGCATTGTTCTCCAGTGTGTATACTTTTCTGTTTCCTGTCACAAAGTTTATAAAGTGAACAAAGCAATGGAAGAGCCCTTGTACAGACTGCCTGTAAATCACCTCTGAAAGTCAGTCACCGCTGTCTTTCTTAGAAATATCCAGAAGTGTTTCCAGGCCTCTGCTGGTGACCAGTTGTGTTACCTTCAGCCCTCAGGCACACATGAACCTCTTTGGCTGTTGTCCAGGTACATACTTCTTCCATTGCACTATCCAGGTCACATTCTGCATGCCAAACAATAGGCTTCTTGTAACACCCATTCTCCCTAGTCCTGAAGTAAGACAGACCCCTAGAAAACCACCAAGCAATTGTTTCTTGGTTTGGAAGAAAGGAGGGCAGGAAGAGGGGAGGATGAAAAGGGGGTGGTGGTGGTTTTGTCTCCCTTGGACTCTTTCTAAAAATATCAAGAATAAACATTTCTATAAGCTTTATACCAGAATTTGAAATTCCTGCCCAAGGAAAAGCAAAGCTTACTCCCAGCATGCCCTGCCTCCTACAGATTACCTTGTCTCTAGCCAAACATCAGCAGCCCCCAGCAGAGTATACCCTGAACATTGTCCCTTCCTCTGTCTAGGTCACCGTGCTAGGCACTGGGAAGAGCATCAGATTCACAGGGAACCGTGGTCAATCAACCGTCTTGCACACCCTGTACTTATCAGTGCTATAAAGCATATAAAGGTCTTCACAGACCTTACCGTGTGCAGCTTATTTATCAGTCTCTGAAAGGCAGGACAGGACAGTAGTTTTCCTTTTGATTTTATAGAAGGAAAAACATTTTAGAATGCAGAGCATTAGAACCCACTTCCCCTCCCCCTAGATCCAAACTCCTCTGTAACCTGCACCTGCAGCATCCCATGGCCACCCCCCCCCTCCCGACACACACATCTGATTTTCCTCCCCTGTTGCTTTTAAGGGACTCTTTCCCATTTTTAAGGGAGGGTGTAGTGTCTGTGTGTGTGTTTATGTGTTGGGTGTTACACAGGCATGTGGGGCCAGATGTTTCTTCCTGTATTGCTCTCCAGTATTGTGTTTATTTGTTTGAGACAGAGTTCCTTACTAAACCTGGCTACGCTGGCTGGCCAGCAATCTGCTGGGCTCCACCTGTCTCTGCTGCTTCTCTGCCAGCAGATGGCAGGTTGTGATGAAGTACTGTGTAAGCCTCCAGGTCAGGAAGTGTGAACAAGTCAACACATCACAGAATAGGGATATTGAGGCACCAGCAGATAGACTGTATCAGCAGGACAATTATCGTGTTAGTTTGTGTGTGTGTGTGCATGCCCATGCAGGACCAGAAGACAATCTCAGATTGTATTCCTCAGTCACTCTCCATGTTATTTTGTGACAGGGTCTCAAAAGAGACCTGTCTAGCAAGCTCTAGGCAATTCCTCTCTATACATTCCCAGTGTTGGCATTATATGCATTTGATACTAGACTCATCCTTTTCTTTTTTTGTAGTGAGTTCTGAGGATTGAACTCAGGTCCTCATGTTTGTGTTTGCAAAGCTAGTGCTTTGCTGGCTGAGATAACTTCCCAGCCCATGACAAACATCTTTTTGTTTGTTTGGTTGGTTTTTTTTGTTTTTGTTTTTTACAAACATCTTAATAGACACGGATGTATCAGAGTACTGGGAGAGTGATATCTATAGTGGATGGCAGAGATGCGCAAGGCAAATGGCTTAGCTAAGGCAAAACAGAGAAGCACTAGGGCCTGGAGTCACGACTTGGCACAGTGGAGTACGAGCCATGGGAAAGAGTCATCAGTGATTCCTGGAAGCTGAGTCCAAAGATGGAACTTGACACCCAGAGGTCACGGCATGAACAAAGCACAAGAAACTGCCAACCCTTCCCCAGATGCTCCTTAGAGGCTACAATGAAGACAGGCACCGAAGTCTAGAGCTTGGCTCAAGGACAGAGTGCAAGTGGCATTACAGAGCTCCGTGCCTCATCTGTCCGGTTCAGTAGTGAGTCGTGCTCAGAGGGAGATTGAGCCTTCAAGCTGAGACAAAAGACTGAGCTGGCGTTTGATAAGGCTTCAGGAGGAGGAAGCAATGCGGTACCCATGATCATTGCAATCCAGGGTTTGAGGAGGTTCATTGGGCGCCTAATACATCAGCGGAGTCAGAGTCTTGATGGCTCTCTCCTCCCTTGGTACTGAGGTTGCTGAAGAAGCTTGGCTAAGTCAAGGGGAGTTAAAGAATGCTCTAAAAGAAAGAAATGGCTGTGCAAAGGCCAGCGGCAGGTTGTCCAGAAGAAAAAGTGACCGGTCTGGCTGCAGCCAAACATCCACTAACAGAATCAACGAGAAAGAGCCACGTCTATATACAGATTCATGAAATGATAAAAGCCGGAACCAGAAAAACTTTCAGACCATCTGCCCCAGTGCCTCCAATCTGCCAAGAAAAAGTCTAGGCCCTGAGAAGCTCTGAGTGGAGGCTGGAAATGAACAGATCTCCAAGAGGATGGGCCCTGTCACCATAATCGTGATGGGAGCATTTCAAATTTCCCATCTGCCAGGTCTTGACTTGAAAGCCCAGAAGCAGCTAGATTCAGGTCCACTAGCAAGGGCCAGGCCTTCCTCTCTTGTCCTTACCCATCACCTTGGACCAGTCTGAGCTTCTGAGTTGAGTAAACGCTCCCAGGAGCCCTTGCCAATTCTGAGACACCTTGAGGCCTTTTAATAGTCCCAGTTAATTTCGGGTAAAGAGCACTCACAACATTAGAGTGAGGATGGAAACAAGGGAGCCCAAAGCAAAGAGCAAAAAGAGTCCATGTTCTTGTGTAATCCTGAGCTCAACTATAGCCTGGCACAAATTACCCAAGCCCGGCATTCTCATCTATCAAGTGTGCAGTCGCCGGGCCAACACGAAGCCACCTCTTCACTCAAGTGGTCTTTGAGTCCAGGAGCTCAGTTTGCAGTGACAGCGAAAAGAAAAATGAGCACACCATGACACGCTGTGTTTAAAGAGGTACCAGCTCTAATGAAAACGTCTGAAACAAATGTCACAAATTGCCCCCTTGTTTTTCTTTCCCATCATGCTCTCTGACTTTGGAAGGCATAAAACTTCAGCTGCAATTCTTACTTTCAGCGCCCATGTTGGGATTTAGCAAATGGGGCCCTAAGAAAAATGCAAACGAGAGTGGAGAGTCTGGAAAACAATATGCAACCCCCCCCAAATTGACAAATTATTAAGTCTATTTTTCACAAATTAAGCACACAGAATTGTGTACACGGGACCTAATGCACTGAGCCTCCCCAGGCGCCTCACCGTGGCTTTATAAATGTCATTAGAGCTCTCTGCAAGCTTTCTTGTGCATAACAAATGTTCTCATTATAACAATGCCATCCACTGTTTCTGAACCAAGGCTGTCAAGATTTTTGTTGTCCTTCCTTCTAAGAGGAATGAAAAGGGAGACTCTGAGGGAGACTTGTAATCAGAGGGAGAAGTGACAGAATGTTGGCGGGTGCTCTTTTCTAAAGCCCGAAGAAGTCTTTGCCTACAGGTCTCACTGTGGCTTATTATCCCGCTTGTTCTAATCACAGCTTCAATCATAGTGAGAACCCAAGTTCAATGTGGAGGCTGTAAAAATACATTTTGTTTGCCATAGGCACACAGGGACCCAAGCACACAAACAAAAGTGAGAAAACAGAACATGCCCATCTCGGTACTCATTCACAACCAGCGTCTCTCAGCTTTGCTCGGGCATGAATGAGCGAGGACGCTGGCATACTTTGGGCACTGTCTCTGTCCTGGGCACCATGCCAAATTAGATACAGGGAGCATTTCATTTCGTCTTCCCCACAGCCTTCACTGTGAAATGCCACGATCTCACCGGCTTTCGCAAGCCTGAGAACCTGGTTATTCTCCCGGGTTACAAAAGTGACTCAGAGGCGTGGCCACTTGTAAAAAGGTCTCCTTCGTGTGTCTTTTTTCCTCCCCCTATCTTGCTCACAGCCTCCCTACCCCCTCATTTGTCTCCCATCAAACACAGCTGGTAAGGGCTGGAGAGATTGTTCAGGGGCTAAGAGCACGCACTGCTGTTAAAGAGGACCTGAGTTTGCTTGCCAGTACCCAGCTACCCTTCATTCCAGCTCCAGGGGATCTGGCATCTACAAAATGTCTGTGGGAAATCTGCACACACCTACACATACCCACCTCTCTCTCATATTCCTCCCCCCATACACACAGAATCTTAAAATGTAAGTCCTTTTTAAAAAATACTGTTGATGAGAAAAGCTCAGGCTCAACTGATCACCTCTTCCTCACTCCATCTGACCCTTCCATAGACACAGACCAGCTTTCCAAGTGGCCTGGTCCTAGGTAATCCCAGGCATCAGTAATGACCACCTTCTTCCCCACAACATTATCCTGATTATGCAACTGTTTTTTTTCCAAAGCAATGTAAAAAATAAAATAAAAAATTAAAAAGCTATTTTCATTCTTCAGTGTATTTTTACAAACACAAATTTTATCTTTTCTTCAGGGGTAGAAGAACTACCTCTTCTGCAAATGTGTGCCCAATGACTCAGATATAAAAATCAAGACTCACCAGATAAGTTATGTTTGTGAGATATACTAGTCTGTGCAATGTGCATGATATCAACATTTACATAGTGCCTACTATGTTAGCCATACAGTTTTCAAAGCACTTTGAAGATAACCACTTGTTAGTGTTAGCATTGCTTATCTGTGTCACTTCAGGGAAACAAAGGCACAGATACGTTAGGTGACTCTCTCAAGGTTGCAAAACCAGTAGATATTGGGTTGATTTTGAACTAGGGTTTCTCATTCAAAGAACCAAAGAATGAATATTTGGACTGTCTCTCTTGTATATGCCAATACATTCGGTAGTACCTGTCAATATATTTTCTCAGCTTCTGCTAAAGCAGCAGTTGGCGAGACAAGTACAAACTTACTAGGCATTTCTCATAGCTCAGCCAGTAAAAATTTAATCATTCCCTGGTGAAAGGAGAGCTTGAATGGATGTTTCTTTCCATGATCTGGGCACTTTTCCACTTGCCTAATTGGCTCTTATTTGGTTGGAGCCCAAAAGAAAGCCCCATGGACAGTCAAAGGGATGCTTCCAGTGCCTACTTCTCATAGAGCCCAGCTGCAAGGCACCGGGAAGGGATGTTGAGGTCAGAGTGAATGTTGGCTGGTGTCTGAAGCCCCACAGCCGAAGACTGACCCTTTAGAGTAAAGCTGTTATGCCATTTAAAATTAAGATTCCTAAATGAAGAAGGCACTTTGCCTGCTCCAGAAGCCTCCTTAATAAGGAGGTGAGATTTCACTCCAATCAGAGGAAGCCAGAGGAGCATCCCTGAGTGCTTACTGCATCCAAGGAGGATTTGAGAGCAGCAGGAAGGGTTAGGCTGGGTAGCAGAATGGCTGCATCAAACATCCAATCTGTAAAATCCTGGAGAGCCAGTTGGGCCTTGGGAACAAAAGGATGTGCATTCTAGGAGAGGATGCTTGCCCACAGCTCTGTGTGCCTAAGGTACCGACTGTGTCTATGTTGAGTCAGCTAACACCCAACCCCCTTCAAGAACATAGGAGAAGCTCACCGACAACCAAGTACACAGTGATGCTATCTTATGTCAGGGGTGGTAGCTTCCTCCCAGGGCTCCATGCCTTTATCCTCAATTCCTCCCAGAAATTTTGACCCAGATTGTCATTTTTATCCAAAGACAAAACGAAGACCCAAACTATCACCCTCTTCTGGAGACCAGCTCCTCTGGCTGACATGCTCATCAGAACCCTTGACTTAAACTACTGATGCCCCTGATGGAGTGAATTATGGCTTTACATTTCCATATCTTCCTTGCATCTGTCTTGTAAAGTCCTAAATCCTGTTCATTTCCCCTTAGTCTGTCTCAGATCTCTCTCTCCTTGGGTCTCCTGTGGAATCTCTTAATCCAACTGAATGGCCTGTCCCAAACCCCCTTGATTTCCCTCTTCTAAACAAGTCACACGTCTAAACTTTCTTGAATATGATGCTTTAAGAACATATTTTAGAACCAAGACAGCTATAATCATATCAGGTAGAAGAGGATGAAGAAGCACACAAAACAACTCAAGGTCCTGATAAAGGGCAAAGAATGGATGAAAGACTGATAAACACTGAAATAACATCAGCCTACTGTTGGTTACTTACCTCATATATAAGAGTAATGTCAGAGTTCCCTGCACTACTTCCTTCTTCTGGACTTCCAATTTGTACTATGGAAACTATTCTTGTTGTATTAAACGATGCTATTAGACATCCCAATATCATTTTACCTTTTACATAGTGCCAGGTACCAGTCTGTGTTGAGGTCAGTTGTCTAGCTGGATTCTAAGCTGACTTTTGTGTCTTATGCCTAATTCTTTCTCATGTCTACTTCTTAATTTCAAAGCTTCTTCATCCTGATGCATATCCCTTTCCTTTGTCTCTTGGCTCATTTGGAAATCTTGAGTTGTGCTTCCTTGCCGCTCTGAGAACATCTTCCCTGCACACCTCTGTAATCTCTCAGGATCCAACGCATTTCTTTTAAACCCAAAATACGTTTGAATGTGATTTGAACACCATGCTTCACTGTTGCTCAGTTTTTTAAAACATATCATTAAATTTTCTGAGCATTGGTAGAGAGGGCTAAGATTAAAATAGTTTTATTTATCACTTTTTATATTAATCACTGTCTCTGGACTGCCCTCTTCTGGTTGCTTCTTTTAAAGTGTTGAGGAACAGAAATACTTTCACAGAATGTGAGTTTCCTGTTGCCCCTCACTACTTGTAAGACTTTGCATTTTTGGACCTGACAGTAGATACCCATTACTTAGACTCCTGTCTCCACAGTCTTTTTCTTAATTCACATTAGAGCTCCAACTTTGTCCTGGTGCAACCTTTATTTGTCAGCTTTTGAGAAATAAGGGAAGTCAGAGTGTCCAAATCCTTCAGTCTTACCCCAGACTGTACCTCAGGCAGACCCTCTGAACCACAAAAACCTCCCCACCCCCACATCCTCACTTCCCTTCCCCTGCCCAGCGCCAGTGGCTGCTCTCCCAGGACGAGTTCTAGATAGATGCTTGCTACTTTGTTGTCCTGCAGCTGGAACAGAACCCAGAGACTCACCCCTGCTTAAGAAAGAGCTTCTGCTCCTGAGATCCACCCCATCCCCAAAGCTTGCTGTCTTGAAGTCAGACTGGCCAGACTGCGGTATTGCTTTCCATCCTCGGTATATATGTTGACCTGTTGACCTCTTTCTCCTGGAGATTCACCATCAAGAACCCCTAATTTGGGATCCTTAGGGATACTGTCACCTGCTGGTGGTTGACTACAGCCTGGGTTTCTCTGTCCTGGATGTTCAGAGTGTTTTAAGGGGAAATGGGGACATGGCTACCATCTTCCTCCAGTCTCACACCATAACCTTTTTTTTTTTTAATTTCTCAGATCAGCATACTTTGTACATGGACGAAGCTTGATAGTTATTTGATGAGCAAATTGAGCAATTAGAGGTGTCATTTCATTCACACACTTTGGATAAGAGGCAAGAAATGTGAACATCAAAAAGGAGGTGAAGCTTGTTTTTGCTGCCACCCACCAACTTTCCTGGCAAGATTCTATCAGGGGAATTGATGACTGCCCTTCCTTGTCCTTTTCCCCCCTCTTCTGGCTGCTCCCTTCTGCCCTCTGTTTCCTATGCACAGATTGTGAGACTCATGCTAACATTTGCTTAGGAAGCCCTTTCTTCTTAATTCATGAGTTAGATTTTTCTTTCACAAAGTCCTTGTTAGGCTTGTTAGCAAGACTCTGCTCGCACCTTATAATGAGTTGTCAAGTGGCTTCCTTTCTTCCCTAATCTGGAAAAGGGTGTCTGATGAGAGCTGCTTTCCACATGACACTTGCTATAATAAATTGGAAGAACAGTCTGTGACATCTGCATTTTGAGTTGGAAGGTTTAAATTACCAAATCAATTTATTGGATATGAAAATAGTGATATTTATGAATTATTATCTAGTCCTACTGGAAATGTTGATTTAAAATTCTTCATTTGATTCTCTTTCATCTCTTTCTCTCCCTTCCCTGCACCCCCAATTCTCTTACATCTCTTTCTAACCCTAAGTTCTGTGCTCCTTTTTCTTGTCATAGATTCACTACCAGTTTACATTCCATTTGAATGATCTACTCAATGTGGATATTTCTGGACACTTCTGGTAATGTAGATATTTCATCTTGTTCAATTCACACTGCTTTATGGTCATACTTTTAGTTTTACTTTCTCTGTTTACTTTTATTTTATTGACAGTGTAATATAAAAAATTGAATTACCCATGCCCATCTTTTGTAGTACTTACTACAACTGTTAAGGCTGATAGTTTTCCTATAAGCACTAACTTAGATGAATCCAACAAGTTTTAATGAAAGAATTTCTATTTTATTTCATTCTAAATATTACCTGATTTATCAAAAGTCAATTAGAAATGTTTCTTCATTTTTTTAACACATAGTCTTTCTCTGTTTTTTATTGAGCTCTAACTATTGTTAGAAAATAGACACTATGATACCAATATTTTTAGTTTTTGAGATTTGCTTCATAGCTGGTATGTGCCTGTTTGTGTACATATTCTGTGGACCCTTTAAAGAAATAAATTGTATATTTTATAGCTATTGAATAATATATTATCCTTATGGTTATCGGTTCAAGTTTGTGGTGTTGAGTTATTTTATATCCTCACTGAGCCTCTTGTTTTCATTTATAAAATCTCTTAAAAGATTCACAGGAGGGATGGGAGAAATGACTGAGCAGTTAAAAGCCCTGGACACTTTGGAACCTGGATTTGATTCCCAGCATCCACACAGGGGCTCACCACCATCTGCAACTCTAGTACCAGGGGATCTGACACCTTCTTCTGGCCTCCATGGACACTGCCAACAGATGGTGCACAAATACACATGTAGGCAAAAAAAAAACCCCACACTTATGAAAATAAATAATAAAATAGGAATAATTAAAAGATTCACAGGAAACCAGCAAATATTGGTTGTTTTAAAGAAGAGAACCAAGTGGCTCTCTTCCTCCTATGTCTGGATTCTGCCTCTTGGGAAACCACAAAAGAGCCATCATCACCACCACCATCACCACACACACACACACACACACACACACACACACACACACACCTCTCTTCCTCACTCTGGGACAAACCCCAGATCACAACTCTCCCAGCTTACAGTACTTTGTCAAAGTGACTAACGTTAAATTGGAACTGATAGTATATTTTCCCTCTGAGAGAGCACAGAAGGAAGCATCATCCTTGGTCGATTCACTTAGTAGCCGTGGTGGCTATCAAATTCATTGTCATATTATTTCAATGTTTGAGTTAAAGTAACCCTTATCTAATTTAGTAATGACCCCAAAGGAGCCTAGCAGTGCTGAACATTTGGGTATGACAAAGGAAACCATAGGTGTTTCCCATTAATAAAAAGGTGAACATTTTTCATGGAAGGAAAGAAATCATCTGTTTTCCTAATACCCATGTGTTCCTTTACTCATTTATCGATTTCTGCTATTTTGTGGGGGGCTCATGATTATGACTGTCTCTCTCCCTCATCTGCCTGTAAGATTTCTTTGAATGTCTTCTCCTGTGCTAGCTAAGTGGTCATGAAATGCTTTACTATATATTTCTATTAGAAAGTTTTTATTTCTCCATTAATTTAAAATGATAATTTAACTAGACATACCAATTTTGATTGACAGTTATTTATTCCAAACACATAACTATATGTTTTCCTGTCTTTGAAGTTTCTGCTAAAAGGACTGATGTGATGCCAATGAATTTGTCTTTGTAAATAGCTTGGTTCTTTATTCTGGTGTTTGATAGTCTTGTTTGTTTGTTTGTTTGTTCTATGCTCTTGACATTCAAACATGTGAAAATTAGGAAAGAATCAAATATTATCAACATCATAAATTACCAAATCTTATGGCTTATGGCCAACCTTTGGGCAGAGGGCAGGGAATCTTATGAAAGAAGTGGGAAATAGTAAGATCTGGAGAGGACAGGAACTCCACAAGGAGAGCAACACAACCAAAAAATCTGATCACAGGGGTCTTTCCTGAGACTGATACTCCAACGAAGTACCATGAATTGAGATAACCTAGAACCCCTACACAGATGTAGCCCAGGGCAGTTCAGTGCCCAAGTGGGTTCTATAGTAATGGGAACAGGGACTGTCTCTGACTTGAACTGATTGGCCTGCTCTTTGATCACCTCCCCCTGAGGGGGAAGCATCCTTACCAGGCCATAGAGGAAGAAAATGCAGCCACTCCTGATGAGACCTAATAGACTAGGATCAGAAGGAAGGAAAAGAAGACCTCCCCTATCAGTGAACTTGGGGAGGGGCATGAGCACAGAAGGGGGAGGAAGGGAGGGGTTGGGACTGGAGGAGGGAAGGAACTACAGGGGGATACAAAGTGAATAAATTGTAATTAATAAAGAATTTAAATAAAAAATAATAAATAAATACATAAATCACCAAATCTCTAATATAAATAAAGAAGAAAGAAAAGGCCAAAAATACCTCAATTTAGGGTTGGAGAGATGGCAGTTAAGAGTGTTTAGAGCTCTTATAGAGGACTCGGGTTCAGTTTCTAGGACCCACATGGCAGCTCATAGTAGCTCATAACTCCAGTTCTAGGGAATTCAACACCCTCTTCTTTTCCCTATGGATTCATGCATGCATATGGTTCATATACATACACTCAAATATACATAGTGTATAGAATATATTATGTATACATATATCATATGCATATATATATATCAACCAGGAAATTAAAAAAAACTAACAAAACTCCAAGGTTAAAGGTAGCTCTCAAGAATAACACTAAATATAAATAGTCTTTAATTCTCAACTAAAAGAAACAGATTGGCAAACTGGATTAAAAAGGAAGACCCAACTATTTGATGTCTATCTGAAACATACCTCAGCTGACCAGTGAGATGACTTGGTGGGAAAGGCACTGGCTGCCAAGCCTGACAACTCAAGTTCAATCTCTGGGACCCATGCAGATGGTAGAAAGGGACAACAGATGCCAGCTGTTATCTGCCTCTAAATACAGACAGGCACATAAAATAATAACATGTAAACAAATATACAAACTCATTGACAAACAGACCAAAAGGTCAGTAAAAACAAATAATAATATTCTAAGAAACTAGAATCCAAAATCAAGCTGGGGTAGCTATCCCCATATTCATGCTAGAAAAGCCAAGATTAGAAGATTTAAAGAAGCCACTGCTTACCGACAAAGGGAATCATCCATCAGAAAGACATTAAAGATGTTCAATCGATACATAAAATGTTGTAGCCAAATTTCATGAAGCAAACAGTTCCGGACAGAAGAGGACAGAGATGTGAGACAGTGCAACAACGAGATATTCTAATAAACACCATTAGTAGAGGTAGAATATTCAGACCAAAAAGCTTACAGGGCATTCTCAGGTCCTATCAAGAGACCACACTAATAATAGACTATTCTGTTCAGTAGCTGTAGATCATAAGTTCTCAGCGGCTGAGAAACACAGCCCCAAACCAATTACATTTCAGGCCATGAAACAAGTGTTAACGAAAGGGAATCACTGAAATAATTTCTTGTGTGCTATCAGATCAGAATGGAATGAAGCTAACAATCACTTGTGGGGGAAACGACAAAAATATATTAAAAATATAGAAATTGAACAAGAACAGTGGGTCACAAAAGAAATCTAGAGGGAAATTAAAATTTTCATAGACGAAAATGAAAATGAAAACATCACTTATGAGAATCTGTGGGCTAGCAACAAAGGCTGCTCCCAGAGGTAAGTTTACAGTTATGAATGACATTAACAAATCTTGGAGAACTCAAATAAGTGACCTGATGATGTACTTCAAGGTCTTATAAATTCAAGAGCAAGGAAAACTCAAAATTAGTACAAGGAAAGAAATAATAAGTACCAAAGCAGAAATCACTAAAATGGAAGGAAAAAAAAAAAACACTAGGCAAAAAACCTTTAAAACATAGAGTTGGTTCTTGAAAAACTAAACAATATTGGTAAATCCTTAGTCAAAATAACCAAACAAGAAAGAATAGGCCTAAATTAATAAAATTATAAAACTGAAAGAGGATATTATAATGTATACCACCCAAATCCAGAAAATCAATGGGGAATAGGTTGGAATATTATGGTCTAATAAACTGGAAAAATATTCAATAAGCAGATAATTTTCTAGAGTTTTACTTATCAACATTTATCAAAGAGTGTATTTTAAAATTTGAAAACTTAATGACAGGCAATGAGACTAAGCAGTCCAGTCTCATAGTAAAGAAAAACCTAGAACCAGGCTCTTGAATTCCACAAGAACTCAGAAGAGCTAATGCAAAGTTTCTCAGTTGGAGGAACACACCCAAACTGATTCTATGTAAACAGTAAAACTGGATAAGGATGCAGAAAAATAGAAATTTTTTGCTGAATATGATGTAAAACTCCCCAGTGAACTGCTTGGAAATGAAATTCTAAAATGCGATAAAATTTTTGGTGGAGAGTAAGATGACTCTATGGGTAAAAGCCTTTGTTGCCAAACCTGACTACCTGAGTTCAACCCCTGAGACCCACAGGTAGGAGAAAACCACCCACAAGTTGTCACCTGACCTCTACATTCACACTGTGGCACACATTTAACCCCTTCACACATACAAATGAGTAAGTATAATTCTTTAAAAAGGTTAAACATGATTTTGCATTATGACCAAATGATTGGATGAGATTTCTTATTTCATTTTATCTTATTTTTTTGAGGCAAGGTCTCGTGTAAACCGTACTACTAGCCTTAAACTTGCCAGATAGCTGGGGTTACCCTTTAGTATGTCCAGCTTTCTAGATATCCCTTTCTCTACTTTCTCATAGACTCAATGTTGGGGATTCCCAGGTTTGCCTCATGGTCTTTCTATGTTATATCCCTTCCTTTTGTGTCCTTTGAATCTTATAGTTTCTTTTTTTTTAAGCTTTTCATGATGACCTCTGTATGGTCAAACTTTCCATCACTGTGACCAGATACCTGACAAGAAACAACTGAAGGGCAGTATTTATTTCAGCTCATGGTTTCAGAGATCTTAGTCTACAGTACTTGGTCAACTGACTCTGGGTCAGTGACTTGAAAACAGAACAGCAAGTGGCAGAAGCTCCTAATCATCTAGTAACTAGAAAATGGGGGAAGAAAGGTAGAGATCCTGAACTAGGCACAGCCTACAAGGACACCCACCTACACTTAGACCCTGTGACTTACTTCTTGGAGATAAACCCTGCCTCCTACAGTTTCCAGATTCTCCTTGGTAAAATTTCCCCACCAAATTAATGAGTCCATTTTTTTTGTTTTAAAATTTTTAAGTGTTTTTATTAACATATATTAGTTATAATAATGGGTTCCATGGTCATTTGTACACAAGTATATAAAGTGTTTGATTATATCTACCTCCATTACCCTCTTTGTCCCCTCCCATCTCCTAAAGTCCTTCTAAAGTCATTCACATATGTGTATAGACATATATGTAGACATATATAGTATGTGTCCCAGAGTTTTATTAGAGTTGCTTATAGGATCATGGGCACCTCTGATCAAACCATGATTTTTCTGTGTAGCCTTCATTGTCCTGGACTCACTTTGTAGTCCAGGCTGGTCTCAAACTCACGGAGATCCAACTGCCTCTGCCTCCTGAGTAACAGGATTAAAGGTGTGCACCCCCACCCCTACCCTAGCTCCTTGAAGTTAGTTTTTCTCCTTAGGTTCCTCCTGTATCACCCTGAGTTCTGCCTCAGTGACATAACTAAATTTCTACCTCTCCCTAACCCTTTCAGAGAGATGCTCATCCAAAGGCCAAAGTATCTTTTCTGGTGGGCCAGCTCAAACTGGCTAGATCTAGGGTAACATAAGATGCAGTGAAGCTCCCCCTTTCTTATCAGCCCATTTGCATCCCATCCCCTATCTCCTGACCATTCAAACTTGCCAAGGATCACAAAAGGAATGCAAACGGACATCCACATTTCTAGAAAATTTCTAGAAACCCCAGAAAAAAAATTACCTTCTTATTAGTTAATCCCCCATCTTCATTTTCCCCCTTGAGATAAAGTCTGGTTATGTAGCCTAGGCTGGCCAGCTACTAGATATATAGTATAGTACAGGTTAGCCTACAATTCTCCATCTTCCTGCCTCAGCCTCCCGTGTGCTGGGATGGTAAGCACGCACCAAGGCACTCAGTTCCCCTCATTGATCTCATCCCCACGCCCGAGGGTTGAGAAGTTGGTTTTCGAGTCTGCCTCTCATTCTTGGCAAGGATAAAAGTCTCCCTCACTTCAAAGTCATCACTGTCTGAGCAGTGGTGATAGAGATGGGGGAAATCACTGGGACTGTGTGTACCAGTGACAACCGAGCACAGTTGACAAGCAGAGTGCCGTCAGGTACTTCACCCAGAACTCCTGATACAACCTTGGTTATTATAGACTTCTTCCCCAGAGCCTCAACTCCTTCATTTCAAAGACCACCTCTGCAAGGGTGTCAGACCCACCAGACCCTGCAACACAGGGAGATAACAATTTCTGGGCTCTGCTCAGCCCTCCTGTCTTGAGGCTGCTACTGTTTTGGATCCTTTCTGTGGCTCTGGCTTTGCTCTGCCCTTCTGATGGCTAGTGGTGTGTACAGATGCGTCCTGGGATCTTTAAACTGCAGATGCCTTGTAAACGCTCAGTATACGTTTCCTGCTTGAGGATTCCAATAAGCAAGACTTTGAGCAGGAATCCAGGTATTCAGCAGGCACCGGGCAGGAGCTTAAGCAGATCCACACAGGACTCACAGCTGGGTTAATCACTAGGCTTGACTCAACTTGGTTGCTCTGGGATATGCTTCCCGGTTGGTGTTTTTGAAAAGGGGTTGGCACGAATTAGTCAAACCACATAACGGAGGGTGGCTCCTACTGCTATCTCCAAGCCTCAAGCCTCAGCCCTGGGTGACCCTGGCTCAGATCTGCTGCACCTGGGGAACAAATAACCATTCACTCATCTCCACATGTCACAACATCTGGACATCTGACTCAATACCTGCTAGTTGGAAGTAATCATCCCTTGTACCAAAGGAAAATGGAAACACGTAAGCTCACAAGACAAAAACAGTCTGCTGGTGGTGGAGTGTGTCTACCAGGCCACCTTCTTTAAGGGAACTGACTTCCTTCGGTGTATCCTTGGAAGAGAATCAGAAGAAATTCTTCCCAGTAGCTCATGTCTAGGAAGAACTTTCTTTGCCTCTTCCCTATGACAGTAGGGTTCCATTGTCCAGCACTGGAGAGATATTCCTCAGCACAGGGTGGATATAGCAGGGACCAATTCAGATGCCTTAGTTCTTGGTTGCCCCGCACTCTGTGACTGAAGTCAGTCTGTCCTGCATCTATGTTGTGGATCTTTCACTAAACCAGCAACAAGCTCTCAGGATTGGCAGCCTTCTCTCTTTTTTCTCACCAGGACCGTCCTAGTGATCAGAGGGATACAATGTGCTACAGTCTTCCTTAAACAGCGAAACTGTGGGTCATCTCCATGGCACCTGCTGCTGCTTCGGTGTGCATGGTGGGTCATCGGGTCTGCACTTCTCCAGGCATGCCAATCTGGGCGGCTCTGGAAGTGCCAGCTTCAAAATGGAATTTTGGCTGGAAGGGGTTGAACCACACTGGCATATACTGGATGAAGGTGATCACAGGGATAGCCCCCTACACCTCAGCTCTCCTCCCAATTCTGGCATTTCACAGCGCCTGCAGACCAACCCTTCCCTGCACCTACAGGAGGGGAACAGGGAGGAGTGGGTCCCCAGGCTGGCCTCCCTGACTGGTGCCCATGCAAACTGGCCCCCAGCGGGTCCTGCCAAGGCATGCATGCATCCCGAACCTGCTCTAGTCCGTTATTTCTAAATGCAGCCTTATATGAGTTCTCAAGACATTGACATTATATACAGGGTCTTTTCTATACAAGGTAAGATGACGAGGGTCCAGTTCTCAACAGAGTCCTTATTCTTATCTGAAACCCCTTATGCAGGCCACATTTTACTGTCCACGTTTCTGTCAGCACTTCTGGTCTTCTGAGCTCCTGTCAGAATCTCCCAATAATCTGAGCTCAAACAGTCTAGGGTTTCTCTTTAAACTCTTTCAAATACCTCCGAAATACCCGAAGACTCAGGTCATGCTGAACCGGAGCAGAAATACATATTTCATGTATCATTCAAACATTTGATCACTATGATGAAATACATGACATGAGCAACACAAGAAGAAAGATTTATTTTAGCTTATGGCTTAGAGATTTCAGTACATAGCTCTTGGCTGCATTGATTCTGGGCCCACAAAGAAGCAGATCATTATGGAAACGAGACCATGTCCCTTCTTACTCCAGCAACTCCCAAACTTATTACAGTGTTTCATACCTGTGCTTTCACTCATTGCACACATCCATCCACACTGTATCCCTTATCCTCAATGGTCAAACATTATTATCTCCCTGTGCTAGGATTCTGCATTTACTATTCACTATGCATCCATATCTCAAAGCACTAACTATACTCTACTGAAATCACACCGCCAGGAATCAAATCTGGCCCTTGTATAGGTTTCTCACCAGCACTAAGAAGTTGGATCACACCCACCTTCTATTCTCAGCAGCTGGTACAGGGCAGCCTGCTCCATAAAAGTACTAAACAGATGCTGAACTAATATTTTCACGTGTAGATGCTTAGAAGGTTGTTTCTCGACATGCTGCGAGATGTTAGAACAAAAGGGTAACACAGTACGATTTTCTTTAGTGATAATGGGCATTTCCAGTTATAGACTCAGATATACCAATTATAGTTATAGACTCAGAGATACCAATTATGGATTTGTGTGAAAACACACATGAATCTTTAGTCTTTCCCTCTCAGCATAAAAAATATCTTGCCCTTAAAGAAAAGAATGAAAACTGAAATTCTCTATTAAGACCCCATAAGTGTCTTTTCAATGAATGAGAATTACCTACAATGACAGAGAGAACACATTCTATCCAACTTTCCCTGGAGCTATCACCTATTTTGGATATTAGCTATTACTATTTATGATAATAGCTATTCCTATTTTGGATAACAGGAAATATATACATGCCTTACTGTTTTTAACAGCTATAAAAAACACATATTCCTTTACCTGAACTTCCCTGTAACTGTTCTACTCTGCGGTGAAATAGCTTGAAATTCCTGTTCTGAAAAAAGCAGTTTTACATTTACCCAATGAAAAACTAAGAATGCAGTCTAAGGCAGAGGTAAAAATCTCAAAATGTCTTTTTAGTTTGTGTTTTTACACTGTCCCAGATTCATAATCTGCATATATAATATGGGCATCATGTTTAGAGGAAACTCTGGCTGGCTACCACAATTTCTTTATTCCTTTTAGCTACTTAACTTGATTCTCAAAACGCCAATATTATTAAAGAGCATCTCAAAATTTCCCTTATCTTTATTTTTCCCCTTATGTGGTTTTATAATTTCCCTTATGCAGTTTTATAGCTTGAAATCACCAAATAGCTGATTCATTTACCATTTTCTCCTTTTTGTATTCAGACTGTCTCTCTAGGGAGTATGTGACTATGAGGTAAATATAATTGATAATGTAACCAATGGCTTCAAAGGTTATTATCAGAAGAAAAATACATTGTTTTTCCTTATTTTAAAATAAAAAAGCCTTGAATCATAACTGTATAACTTGTAACCATCTCTACATCAAGTATGAGTGTAATAAAAGAAGCCTATAATTATCACTTTTGGTAAAAAAAAAAAAACTGTCAGAATTACCTTTATGCTGTGAGAAAGTAGCCTGTTTCAAAACACTTTGCAGAACACCAATTAATGTATATGTAATAATTTCAACATTAGGAATAATTCCTAAAAATGAAACTGGAGTCTTTCTACATTAACAATGTTTAATTGTCTACAGAAATGTAATGGGTAGGGCTAGTCAAAACTACTAGGAAGAAAAAAAATTGTGTATTGTTTGAAATGAAACGATCAATACTTAACACCCGATTCTCACTGAGATTAATCAATTAAAGGCTAATTCCACTAAAATAAGTAAAGCCTGTGTATGGTGATCCCTTCATTTACCCTTGCTTTATTTTCATCCAGTGTCTTCTCAATTCGTTAGAAAGTACATTGCACTGGAATTCACAAAAAAAGAAGGTTCTACCTCAATTCTATTGCTTACTAAGCCATCAGGATTTAAAGAAAATGGCATCTCTGTGAGATTTAGTTTTTATATCACAAATATAGATAGTAATACCTTATGGTGCCTCCCAAATTTGGAAGGGCATGGCCCGACTTTTCAAAACCAAGATCAACCGCCTGATTCTTTTAGCCTCAAATGGAGATAGACATATAAACAAATCAAATTAACAATCTAAAGATAAAGGAACAAATCTTCTTAATAGTTAAGGCCTCTTTAAACCTCATTAAGCAACCACATATTGAAAAAGCTGTCAAATCAGGAAAGAAAACAATGTGATTTATTTTTTCGTTGCAAGGGAGAACCCTAGCCTTTTACCAAAAGCACTAGCTCATAGTAACAGCGATGGATTATTGCCCTGGGTTAAACTCCTTTCTGTCTGCTTCCTTACCAACAGCTTCTGTGAGAGACATTGTTGACAATTGCATTAAGATCACTGTATGTTATATATGATAGGAAGGTTGTTATCTTGAAAATAGTCACTCCAACAATATTCCAAAATGACCATTTTATTTCATTGCTTTTTAACAACACCAATTGAACCATGTGCTCTAGCCCATTTTCTCACCCCATGTAAGGCTCATCATGTATCATATTCAGGGTGCTTTATAGGCCCCAAAATGAAAAAGTAAATATATATTAAAGAGAGAGCTAATCAGATTTGGTTATCATCTGGGTAGTCCAACAGCTGCCTGGAATTCACTGTGTAGCCTAAGGTAGCTTCAAATTCTAATCTTTCCACCTTTTGTCTTTCCAGTTCTGGGATTACAATCATGTGCTATTACTCCCCCAATGCCGGCCTTTTTCAGAGTTATGAATTAAGAAAAAGTGTGTGCATGGAAATCCCGAAGGTTTTAGGTTAAGTACTCTCTCCATAGGAGTGGTGTCTTCTCTCTCATTTTCTTCTTCCTCATTTTTTTTCATCTTTCTTTTCAATCAAAGACAAACCAGGGGTTGGGGTGATGGCTCAGTAAGTATGAGGACCTGAGTTCAGATCCGAAGCACTTACATGATAAACTGAGTGTGGCAGTGAGCACCCGTAATCCTAGCTACTGGGAGATGGAAACAGTAGAATCCCGAGAGCACACTGGCCAGCTAGTCCAGCCAGTCAGTAAGCTCAAAGTTTAATAAGAGCCCATGATTCAAACAAAAAGAAATGAGGTGGAGAGTGATAGAGGAAATCACCCACATAGACCTCTGGCCTCCACATACACACATGTGTACCCCCCCACACACACGAGATCACATAAAAAGAGAAAAGTCCAATAAACCAGTCTTTCACTAGTCTATAATAGAATTTGCTGCCTCTCAACTAATTAATGAATGTCATCATTATATTTAGGAACTAATCATCTACGAATGCATTTAATATCAATCACGACTCTCTGATACCCCATTTTTTAAAAACTTTTTTATTGATTCTTCATTAATTTCACACTATGCACACCTATCCCACTTAATTTCCCTGTGGCTTCAGATCTGCCTTTTGCCCTTGCAACCTAGTTTCCCTCCAAAAAAAAGGGGGTGGGGGTCTTATCATAAAAGTTGCAAGGTGTCACATACATACATCCTTACTTGAAAGTTTTACTGCCATGAGTTATTGGTCTAGTTCAAGGCCTCTGGCTTCTGCTACACTGTCAACACCAGATCTTTGCCAGGACTCCTCTCTGATGCCTTGTTGTTGCGCTGCACTGTCTGCTGCTTTGGATCTGCAAGACAAGCCCCTTCACCCACTCTAGCAGTTCATAGATGGGGTAAATGTTGGTGTAGGCCGGCTCAAAGTTCTGGATCTGGGCCAGAGTAGAAGCTGAGTTGGTCAGCCTGGCAGGTCTCCAACACCCACACCACCAGGCTGAACTCTCCAGCACTTCCCAATGCTACACCTGGCAAGGGGCAGAGCTAGAGCTAGATTTCCTGTTCTGACGCCCTAGGGGCTGGCGTAGCCACACCCACACCACCAGGGCCAGCTCTACTGTGCTGTCCAGGGGAGGCTCAGGACCCTTTCTCTCATGTGCTGCAGCCAATGAGGGGAAGGGATAGCTTCTCTGCTCTCATGACCATGGTACCAGCTCTCCCACCTGTCACAGGTGACAAGGAGCAAGGGGGGGGGGGGGGAGGAAGAAGGCATCTTTCCTGCACCCAAGCCATGACAGATGAGGGGTAGGGCCTACTCTTCCAAAGGCTGCAGCCAGTGTTGGATAGGGCCAGCTGTGCACAGTCCTTTAATATGGGCCATCGACATCCACATAGACCGCTGCTGCTACATGGCCATGGACCCGGGACATAGCCCTCAGGGACATCACGGGCCAGGACTTCACCATGGCCTCAGGTGTCAGGCCAGGCTACCCACGTGAGGCTGTTTCTCTTCATTCTTGAATCTGTAATTCCACCTCTCTTCATAGCTCTGCTTCCCTTTCTCTCCCATCCCTCCATCACATACCTGTACACCACAGTGGCTCCTGTGGCAGGTGAGCATCTGGGTGTCTTCCACCCACCCACACCAACGGCAGCAGGCAGGTCTCTGGCACCCCATTTTGATGTTGAGGAAACCGAGGCATAGGGAGATTGTATTGCCCCTTGACATGAATGTTACATGACGGAGCCAGAATTTATATTCTAAACATCCTAAGTCTTACTTATAAAGGACAACATGATAACAATGAAATCAAGACGAGAGATTGGTGCTCCTTTGGTTGTTGACAACTATGCCTCCCTCTCCCGGTCCACCAGAGATTGTATTTTGTAAGTGTTGTGTCTTTGCCAGGGTATATACTTGTGTACTCAGAAGCCCACAGAGGCCAGAAGGGAACATCAGAACTCCTGCAGCTACAGTTACAGGCCATTGTAAGCCACGTGATGTGGGCAGTGATGACAGAACGCTGGTCTATAAGCGCAGCAAGTGCTTTTAACATCCTTGCCATCTTTCCAACCCCAACAGATATCTCTTGCTTGGGTAGAAAGTGCAGAATCCCCACCTATGGTAGCTGTATAGTCCCTGTCCTCAAGACTTTCACAATTTACTGCACTGCACTGCCCACTATGGCAACTAAAAGCCACTCACTTATTAACATTCAAAGGAATTCAACAATTTAAAGTGATTTGTTAATATTTTGTATATTACGTAATTCATAATAAAATGAAGTTTATGTAATTTAAGTAAAACATAAGCTGTAAAGTTGTTCCTCATTCATTGTGGCTGCATTTTGTGTACTTGGCAGACACACATGACTAGTCCATAATCGGCAGCAGAAAGCGTATCAACAGAGCCTGTGGGGTGTGTGTGGGCACAGGGGAACATGTAAGGAGGGAATGCCATACCCTTGTAGAAGTACTGTGCACACCGATAAGGGTCCAAGGTGCACAGAGTGGAACCTGACTTGAATGAAGCCATGGGTCTAGACCTGCTTTTCAGGGAAGATGACAGCTAAGCCAAGACCCAGAAGGTTAAGTGGCAATTAAGCAGACAGAGATAGAACAAATGGGTTTAGGCCAAAAAAGAGAGAAAGAAAGAAAGTTATTTCTTAGCATTTTTTATTCAACATTACAATGTCAGATCAAACACTTGGTACATAAGTCTGTCCTCAAAGAACCAGAAATGTTAAGCAAATATCTGGGAACCAGGACGGTAATGGGCCAGGGGGTACAGGGAGGAGAAGCCCACAGCCTGTGGTTTTCCACAAAAATGTAGCCGTGGAATGCCAGCTGCCGTCACTGGGTGTGAAAGTCTACTCACGCTGTTACCATGTGTCCTCGCTGATCAGAAATTCCAACTGTCACGTCATGTCACACCAATGTCAATGTTCCAAGCCTGTGGCATGACCTCTTTAAGGGCTCATCTCTTTATCTTGCTTCAGTCTCAATTCTGAAAATGGAGAGTGTGTCAGAGAACAGTAAGAACTGTACCAATTTCAGGGGTCCCTTTTCCCACCATGCTAAGTTCCTAATTATGGAGGAGTAGATTCACATCGCTCATTATTTTCCCAAGAAAAAAATGTGGTAGAAAGATAATTGAATATGGAGATAATAATCATTACTTTTCTTCCATATTTCAAGAACATAAGTTTGGTACTTTCATTAATATGGTAAAATCATAGATATTAACAGGGATTTAATAAGCCATCCACACAAAAATTCATTTTCAAAGAAACACATTCAGAAAAAAATATTCATTAATTCATTGGCAAAGGATTATATGAATTAAAAACGGAATTAGAACTGATTGACTTAGGAGGTTAGGTAGGAAAAGATACACATTTTTTTCTCTTCTCAGGCCTGCTGCTTTCATTTTTCTGAGGTGAATACAATTAAAGGGTTGGCTTTTTACAGAATATAACCTTAGGCGTATTGAGTACACCATAACCTAAACTGACTGCCTCTTTTCCTTAATCTTCATTTATTTGAAAAGCCCCATGACTATTATTTTAATTAGATTTATGTGTTATTACTTCAACAAGGCAACAGGAGGGGAGAGACAGGGGTTATGTCTGGTATTGAATATTTAGAATGCATTGTCTTCCAAAATATCATTGCTTTATAAATAGCACATGGATGGCTGACCGTTCTTCCAGCTTACTGCTCAACAAGAAGCACACTCTGGACCTTTCCCAGTGCATTGCATCTGCTGAGCTTTTGTGAGACACAGGGGAGTGTCATAGCTAGTATCAACCTTGGATCCACGCAAAACTCTGCAACATAAACAGCATCCTTAGCATAACCTCTGCTTCAGAGGGGGAAACAAGCTTCAGACAGACTGAAATGGTGACGAGATGATGAGCCATCCCTCAGACTTTTCCTGCTGCTCCTCAAATCTCTTGTGGGTAGTGTCCTTTTCACTCTGGGTCAATGCAGTTGTGGGTGAGAGGCATGGGTCGCCTGGCAATGAAGGTCAGCTTCTCCTGCCCATGAGCTTATGCAGGAAGGAACAGCCACTCGTGGATTCTTACTGCAAGTACATGACTGGGCTAGTGGTCATGGTGGTACTTGGAGAAACAAAACTAATCCTGAAGAGGAATGTCCTACTGGTATATAAAACGGGAAAGGCTCTGCTGATTCCAAGAAAAACAGTTGCTTCAGTTGGCTTCAGTGACAATAATAGATGATCTGAGATAAGCAACTTGTAAAGAAAAAAAAAGGTTAATTTTTGCCTGCTGTTCTGGTGATTCTGCTCCAAAATTGGATAGCTCATTGCTTCAGACCCTGGCACAAGCAACGTGGTGGGAGGCATCGTGAACCAGGAAGCAGGAGAGACTGAGAAGGCTGGTATTGGTCTCACAATCCCCAATCAGGTATTTCTCCAACTCCCTGAGGACTTTCACAAGGCCTCCTCCCCTAAACACTCTACCCTCTCCCAAAATCATCACCGGAAGGACTAAGCCTCTAACCCAAGCCTTTGGAAAACATTCATAGCATAGGCCCTGAGCAGTGAGGAGGCTGGGAGGAAAAACTGGGAGCTGAGAACATTATGAGCCTGGAAAAGCAGCCACAGGTAGTTCCGTTGCTACTCAAAGACATGCAGCCTTATGGTGCAAGAAACTGTTGTAATGGCGACTAACACACACACACACACAAATACAGTGACCAAACACCCAAGAAATAATTTATTCTTATCTCTTTTTTATTCTTATCTTTTCCTGAGAATGTAACTGGAGCTAAATTATGTCCAATGTCCAGTGTCCTACAAAATGACAAAGCCAGAAAATGAAGGATTAACTGCGATTCTAAATACTTCATTTAATACACAAGTTCTCATAACCTTTAACACAAGTTACTATAAATTATTCATTCCTAAAACCATTGCTCTAGAGTATATGATTTTTTTCAATTCCTTTTTAACCATTTTTTTACTAGAAAAAGATATTTCCATCTATGTCATATGGTATTAAATTTCCACAATATAGTTTGGGAAGGGCAACTATTAGCATTATTCAATGTTCTCAATGGATTTCTAGGAATTCATTTGAGTGACTTTTTTTTATGTTTTAGAAAGATAAAGGGGTACTTTGAGCCTCTGCCAGTACACCTTCAAAAGAAATAGAAAATAAACTTACTGAATTCTTGGTCTCATAAAAAGTAAGGAACAAATGCTTCAAGCATGTTTGTCTTCAGTTTCCAAAAGGAGCCAGGGAGCTCCTTCAAAGTCATACATAGGTGCACATGCGTGCACACACATACACACACACACACACACACACACATGCATGTGTGTACACTTACAAACCATGGAGGAAAGAAGACAGGATGCCTTAAGGTCACATGTCATTTCAATGCTACCATCAGGAGACTAAGCTTCAGGGAAAGATAATGAGGACAGCTGAGCCTGTGAGTAGATTAAAGTGAGTTGAACTACATATACCTCATGAAAACATTATGGTGGTCATCTAACAGAAACCGAAAGAAATTATCTCAGTAGGAAAACATCTTCAACATAAGCCCTAGGGTCCTCACAGGTCTGGATAGGCCAATTTGTTCTCACAGCAAGATCACCAAACAGAAGGAAACAAATGAGATTGGGTGAAAAATCAGCAAAGAAGACAAAAAGGGTTAGGCTTTCTGGGATTCTACTTCTAACTCTAATGTTAAGATGAAATTATAAAGTAATTGTGTAATTAATTCCTTTTTAGAAATCAAAATATAATAATGGAATTCTATTTCCAGGAAGATGGGGTAGACACACCCTTCTTTCCATTCATTATGACTAAAAGACATGGGCATGATAAATGAATTAAAGGGAAGATAATCATAAAAGGCAGAGAAGACAGACTGGCTAGGAACCCCGAGAACCCAAGCAGCAAACAGTGGTAAACCCCTGGGTACATTTGACCTCATAAGCCCTATGCTTGGCACCAAATAACTCAGCAATCAAAACCACCCGTGAGTACAAGGGGAACGCAAACAAATCCTCTCCCCATAGCCAAAGGACCACTAAAAAGGCGTCCCACCAAGAAAGTAATTATGAGGAAGCAGTAATCATCATGATCCTGCCAAACACCACAGGGAAACAATTAATGACGGTCAAATGGGAGAAATATACTTCTGCTTTCTCCGTGTTGTTATGAAGTAACCAAACATCTGGGCAAATGTCAGAGAAGCCTAACTTTGGGACAGGTTTTCATCTCCTCTGACCAACAGTTATCTCCCCAACCACACTGTCAGTGGAGACTATGTGCAGGTCCACCCACATGCGACAGAATCTGCCCCAATGCTCTATTAGGAGGGCATTAGAAGAGGCTTGGTGGCGAAAAGATTTCCACCATCATGGAGTAGTACTGAGACTATTGCTGTTGTGGGATCGGTGGAGTCACGTGGGGAGTGTGGGCCTATGTGCCAAGAGAAGCTGAACGGGGAACTTGGACTGACAGGCAACTCCACCTGACAAACAAGTCAGCACCCCTCCTCTTCCACGAAGGAGTGGTGATCAAAAAGCACAGAAAAAAAAATAGGTGTAATACAATCCAACATTTTATGAGAGTGAAATTTGCAGGGTTCAATGGAAATGTTCTTATACTAAGGAACAGGAAATTTTAATTGAAAGAAAATGATACAAGTAATTTTGAGAAATGCAAGAGACATGGTGAGAGGGAGAAATAAAAGAGAGACAGAAGTGATGGAGGAAGAAAGAAGGGCAGGAGGAAGGAAGGGTCATAGGAAGCAAAGCTAGGGATAAACACTACAACTTTTCCAAGATTTCAAAAGTTACATGTGACAGTTAAAGCAAAACCACAATACTGCTGGTCACACACACATATATATATAATGTAGATAAAATATTTAAGGTAATTCCAAATAAAAATGATAAAGAGATATTAAAGTGAGATTTCTATATTTCAATTCATTTAATAAAATATCAGTAGGTTATGAATATTTTGTATATAAAAATACTTAGAGAATCCCTAAAAATGTTTCTTTCATTCAAAAATATTATAGATACATCAAAATGGAATTCTGAGTAGTGGTCAGATAGCTCACAAAAGACAATGAAACATTATTTAAAACAAAAACTTAATATATCTGCTAAATATAAAGATGATTACTTAAAAAAATATGCCACACGGGGTGATGATATTGCCCCCAAGAGCCACTGATTAACAAAAACTCCAGTGTGAAACATGGAGAACCTCCCTCCACAGTAATCTTTATCAGAAAGGGCCATGGTACTGGAGCTACAATCATAGATGTGAAATTAAAGCACAAACCCATAACTCTGTGAAACTAGAAACTGCATGATATGGGCAACCATTCAGAAACATAAACCAATGAAAAGAAGACCCCAAAGTCTTCAACTTTTCAGCAAAGATGTCAAAAGCTTACACTTGGGAAAAGGCAACCTCATCAACAAATATTTAGTAAAATGGGTGTCCGCATGAAGAAAAAAAAAGAAGCAAGAACCCTATCTCTCACTCTTCAAAAAAAAAATCAATTATAAATGGGTCAGTTGCCTTAATGCAGGGTCTGAAACTCTGAAGATGATGGATGAATTTATAGAGAAATCACTTCAAGATAGATTTGTACGGAAGGACTTTTCAACAAGGACTCCAATGCAGAGGAAATACACCATGTACTGGCACTATACTGGTACTGTATGAAAGACTTAAACCTCTGTACAGCTAAGGAAGCAAAATATGAAAAGGCAGCTTTCAAAATGGGAGGACATCTTTCTAAATACACAGCTGACAAAGATTAGTATCTGGAATCTATAAAGAATTCCAAATATTAAACACCCCAAATAATCAAATTAATAAATGGATAAAATCATTAAACAAAGTTCTCAAAAGTGCAAATGGCTGATAAATATTTGAAAAAAAATATTCAATAACTGCCTAAGCTACTTTTTTTTTACAACTGTGATTAAATGCCATGATCAAGGCACTCATAAAAGAAAGTTAAGTTGGGCTCACAGTTCTAGAAGGTCAGATCCCAAGATGGCAAAATGAAGGCATGGCAGTAGAAGCAGCTGAGAGCTTATGTGAATGACTAGAGGAAACAAGTGCTGACAAGGATGTGGGGAAGTGGGAAACCTCTGGTACATCGCTGGCGAGAATGTAAAGTGCTATAGCTACTGGGGAAATTCAAAACAAATAAACAGCCACCAAACCAACCTAGCGATAGAACTCTATCTCATTACCTATACAATTTTTGGGAAAATAACCAAAGAAATCTATGTTCATTCACAATGGGCGTATTTGCACATAATGTTTTTGGTTACAATACTCATAAGACCCAAGATGTAGAACCAGCCAAGACGCCATTCACAGATACAAGAAGAAAAGATGGCATTTATACACAAAAGGATTTTAAAAGACTTCTTTTTTTTTTTCATTTAAAAAATTGAGACACTCGTACACCAGACCTGTATTTACTGCAAGATACCATTGTTTTATGTATAATTTAAATATAGACATTTATACGCAAATCAATATTTATCTAAAAATAGGAGCTATTCCCCAAGACTCCCTACACACGTCAACCAATGTTTGGCTGTGGGTTTCAGCATCTGTTTGGAGGCGCTGCGGGGTAGAGCCTCTCAAAGGACAACTCTGACAGGCTCCGTTCTGCAAGCTTAGTAGAGTATCTTTCATAGTGTCAGGGGTTGGCACTCTCTGATAGGGTGGATCTTTGGTTGGGTCAGGCATCAGCTGGGCATTCCTTCGATCTCTGCTCTATCTTTATCCTTGCACATCTTGTAGGCAGGGTAAATTTTGGGTCAAAGTTTGTGTGGGTAGGTTGGTATTCCCACCCTTTCCTAGAAGTCTAGTCTAGTTAGAGGATGTCCTCTTCAGTCTCCATGGTTTCTGCCACTAGGAGTCTCTGATTGAATACTCATTCTCCCAGGAGCCTACTCTGACTTAGGTCTCCACCTTGTCACAGAAATGTCACCACCCTCAGTTTCACTTTTCTCTACAGGCCTTCTGTCCCCACGCCCTTGCTCTCCTCAGGTCTGATGGAGGACCCAGAAATGATAGGAGCTCCACGAGAAAATCAACAGAGCCAAATAAGCAGGGCCCAGATGGCCTTGCTATGACTGAAGCATCAACCAAGGACCATGCATGAACTGGACCTAGATGGAGCAGATGGGCAGCTTAGGCCTCATGTGGGTCCTTTAGTGAGGGAAGTAGGGACTGCATTGGACATGGACTTAATTGCTAGCTTTTAGATCACTTTCGTGGGACTGCCTTGCCAGGCCACAGGGGAAGAGAACATGTTCAGTCCTGATGCAACTTGATGAGCTGGGGTGGATTGGGAAGGGAGCTCCCCTTTTCTGAGGAAAAGTGGAGGGGGAGCACAGAGGGAGAGAGGGAAGGGGCTACAAGGATGTAAAGTGAATAAAATAAATTAATGAGAAAAAATAAAAGAAAAATAGGAACTATATTAAAGTAAACAAGTTAAATATGAAATTAAAAGTGTTCAACATTTGAATGGAACATTCAACATCTTTTTCCTCCTTTTATGACAAGGTTCTCTAAGAAAAAGAATGTAGAAGTAACCACTTGCCTTTGCCTGCCATAATGCACAGGCCTGTTCTGTTCTTCTTGGAGTTGGAGTATAAACACAAACTTAAAGCCAACTCTCCTTTAAACTCGGCTATTGCTTACTAATGTCAGGTGGAATCTATTTTGTTCCTTGGGATTTCTAAGGATTTCTGAAGCCTCTCAATGCTTGAAGCGTCAGGAAGTACTATGTAAAAATTCTGCAGCATACTCTGTAAGATTAAAGGGAGCCTAGAAAAACCCAGATCTATAGTGTCATGGGCAGCATGGTTAGTTTCCCAGAAAGCCAAGTTGAAGTAGCATCGGAAAGCTTTAATTTCCAGGTCAGTCCCTTCAGCATGGGTGGTGATTTGAGTAGGAATGGCCCCCATAGATTCAGGTGTTTGAATGCTTGGCCCATAGGGTGTGGCACTATTAGGAGATATGGTCTTGCTTGGCTTTCTTAGAGGAAGTGTGCCACGGTAGGGGCTGGCTTTGAGACCCCACGTACTCAAGCTATGCCCAGTGTAGCACACACTCTCCTTCTTCTGCCTGTGGATCAAGATGAGGATCTCTGCTCCTTTTCCAGCACCATGTCTGCATGCCACCATGCTTTCCACCATGATGATAACAGACTAAACCTCTGAACTGTAAGCCAGCCCCAAATAAATGTCTTCCTCTATAAGAGTTGCCATGGTCAAGGTGTTTCTCCACATGGAAATCCTAGAATGCCATGTGCATCTGCACTTACATCCTAAATATCTAAGAACCGTTCATCAGAGAGCAGAGATAGAAAATCGCCGTAATTTATCCAACTCTTTCCATGAGATCACTTTCTTCATGCTCACTAATTGCTTTCATTTGGTTTTGTTCCTAAAGGCAAAAATGACTATGGCAAGAGCATCTATTTTTTTATACCACTTCGACAACGTGATAAACAATGTAAGAGAGAGTAAACTTTATCATGTAAATAGTAATTCACATTTGGATTCAGAACCTCTTAAATGTACTCATTAGAAGGCAGGAGTTTCTCTTCATGAGTAGCCTCATGTTCAAAGGTTACTATTTGCTCTAGGAATCACCAAACAACATTAACATATCCAAGACTTGTGTGTCCACATATTAATGGTGTGGTAGTTTGTTAGACTGCCAATCACTTCCCTTCTCTCTGCTTCTACTCCCAATTGAGTATGACCTGTGCTTATTTCTTTCGGTCTTTATTTCATACTAATAACATGGAGTTTCACATTTCTTTCTCTGTGGTGGATTCACTGAGAAATGTCCTCCATGGTCACATGTATACAAACACTTATCGTATAGTTGATGATGCTGTTTGGGAGGGTTATGGACTCTAGGAGGTGAAGCTTTGCTGAAGGAAGTACTTCTTGGAGGTAGGTTTCTGAACAAAGAGATTTCCCTGGCCCTCCAGCCAGAAGCCCTCAAACAGGACAAAGATCCATATCAGAAGCCCGCATTTTAAAAAGCCCAGGCAAAACACTGAACAAATCAATCTCTTACTTCCAGATTCCAAAGTGACCACTGGACTCAGGACACACCTACTGGATTCCCAAACCCAAACTGGAAATCCAAACTCCTATACCTTATCACCTACTGGATCCCCAAACTCCTATACCTTATCAAGCTTATCACTGCTTTCCATCCCTCTCCTACAAAATGCCCATAACCCAGCAAAGTCCAGGAGCAACTAATCCCTGAATGGTCACTGGGATTTACTACAGCAGATGTGAGAAGCCATTTCATCAGGCTTTGAGGTTTTGTGTTCTGGCCCCACTTCCTGTTCTGTTCCCTCCCTCTACTTCCTGTGTGCAGATGAAACACCATCTCTCAATTTCCTGCATGTCAGGCCAGCCTCACTCTGTTACTAACATCCTTCCTCCATCCCCCCACCCCACCAGGACAGACTATACCCACTCCAGAACTGTAAGTCAAAATAAACCTCTTCTTCTCTAACTTGCTCTCTGTCAGGTATTTTATCATTGCAATAGAAAAGTGACTAAAACAATCCCAATTCCATTTCATTCTGTCACAATTTCATTGGTTTATGAGCCAATTAAAAATATTCCAAGAAAGAAATGTGTATTTCTTAAATTCAATGTATGGTTAAGTTATAGCTACTTAAAACAAAAATTATGGTAACAAAGGTCTCAATTAGAAATAATTTCTTTAACTCCAAACAGATGGTTAGGAAATATGGTCTGTGGGCAGAATATGCAGAGAAAAATGACTAATGGGAAAAAAGTCATTGAGTTGATCCTTAGGAATGTGGTTCTGGAAAATACCTTAAAGAACATTCTGTGCAATAAAAGAGTTTACAGTAGTCAGAACAGAAAGTTTTCTGGTGGGCTAATGGATTTTTCATTTGGTTAGTTCAAGACCAAACAGGCAGTTCTTTCACTCTTGCAGAGTTGTTTTAGGATGTTTTCTACAACGTGAGCCAGCTTTTCTGCCTTCTCATTACCTAACTCCAACCTAAGTCTGCCTTACGATAAAACATAGAATCATCTATTCTTTTCTTACTGAAAATTCATCCCACTGTTGGCAGACAGGTCCTGGTCTGCCTTCATGAGTCTCTGAGGAGGTCTACACAGTGTTCATTCTCATATATACATACTCCTACATCAATTAGTAATCAAGAAAATCCCCCCCCACAGACATGCCCACAGGCCAATCTGATAGAGGCAATTCTTTAATTGAGGTTTCCTTTTCCCAGGTGTGTCAAGTTGGCAAGCAAAATTAGCCATCACATGAATGATGCCTGTTTATCTCCTGGTATCCTGGAAGCAGAGAAAGCAAGGGAGATAGAAGGAGGGTCCATTTCCCAATAACCCTTTCAGCTATGAATACATCAACTAATTAATCCATAGATGAGGGTAAGGCCCTATGGTAGTTTGAATGGAAATGACCCTCATAGACTCATAGGGACCGGCATAGGGTTAGGATATGGCCTTTCTGGAGTAGGTACGGCCTTGTTGGAGGAAATGTATCCCAGAATGTGGGCTTTGAGGTTTCAAATTTGAGCCAGAGCCAGCCTCTCTCTCTCTCCTCTCTCTCTCTCTCTCTCTCTCTCTCTCTCTCTCTCTCTCTCTCTCTCTCTCTCTCTCTCTCTCCCTGCTGCCTGCTGATCCACATGTAGAGCTCTTAGACTCTTGGATCCTTCTCCAGCACCGTGTCTGTCTCTATTCCTCCATGGCAATGATGGAAAAGCTTCTGAACCTGTAAGCCAACCCAATAAAACATTTTCCTTTATAAAAGTTGCCATTGTCGTGATGTCTCTTCACAGCAACAAAACCCGAATTAAGACAGACCCTCATGATCCAGTACCATCTGGGGACAAACTTTTGACACTTTAGCTTGTGGGGAGCATGTCACACCGAAACCACTACCAGTAGTATTTCCCTTTGTTCTGTAACCTGGAAGCGATTGCAATGAGGCAAAAAAAAAAAAAAAAAAAGCTGCACAGACTGGCACTTTGATGGACTCCTATCAGAAAAGAGAGGGTGTTTTTAACCCTACATCTATACCATTGTTGATGATGAATTATAAACTGAGCCTTTATTATTGAATTATATTGCAATGCATTTGCAATGTATTTGCCGAAAGAAGAAATTACAAGATGATGATAAGAGGAAAATGGAAAGAATTAAGTCATTCATAGGGGTAGAGTTTTCTAGTATTTTTAACCATTGTCCAATTTTACTTAAATGCATATAGATAAAATATAACAAAATACACAAAGTAATCTCTTGCTAAATACAATCCACTGTGAGACTTAGTATTCTAGTCTAGTATCTTCTTCTATGAAAAATCTCCTGGCTGTAAATGATTTACCTGACTTTATTACTCATTAATGTATCACCATATATAGTTTTAAAAGTTCTGCTCCACGGGTCTCAGGGTTTGCTTTAGGACCAAGACATTAATTCTCCATGTGACCCAAAGTACTTAACCTCTCTGTGTCACCATTTCCTGTCAAATGCCACTGAGGTTACAGACCTGATGAAAGTCTAAAATGAGATGTGCATCTAAGGACAGCTTGGAAGAAGGCAAACATCCTCAGAGCAGGTTCTTAGTCAAAGATGGATATCAGGACCTTCACTGCTCCAGTAAATGGACTTTATATCACACTGCGCAGTAGAATAGAGAAACAGCTTTAAATAATGAGTTCAGGAGATGAAGCGACCCATGAACTATCACACAACACAGCTAGTGCATTCTCAGTAATTTTCCCCACAGAAATAAAAATGTGTGGCCACACGAAAACCTGCTCACAGATATTCATGATGGATTTATTTGTAGTAGCCTAATAAAGGAATCATCCCAGATGGATTTCAATAGGTAACTAGTTAAATATGCTCTAATGCATACGTATCATGGAATGTTATTTAGCAATAAAAGGAAATAAACTATTGACATCTACTATAACTAGGATAAATCCCCAGAGAGTCCTGAAAATAAAGACCGGTCTCAGAAGACCGGCTACATAATATCTCCTTGCATTTCTGCATCGTTTTTGAAATTGCAAAATCTAGAAATAAAGGTCAGATTTCTAGAGACTAGAAACAGAGCAGAGCTGGAGGAATACAGCAATGTTGGATGCAACCTGAAGTGAAGAAATCGTTTTGAATGCTGCCAGTCATACTAGGGCTCAAGGTCCTGTTACAGAGGTATGTACGTGGATGAATACAACAGACTGTGTAAACATACTTTTGTCTTTCGGCTGATTAAGAGAATAGTATTAGGTTATTTGGTTTGGTAAGGTCTAGTTTCTTGAGTTCTTCATATGTTTAGGATATCAGCCCTGTGTCAGATGTGAAGTTAGTGAAAAGCTTTTTGCATTCCAAGGCTGCAGTTTTGTCCTTTTGACAGTGTCCTCTTCCTTGCAGAAGCTTTTCCGTTTCGTGAGGTACCATTTTTTAATTGTTGATCTCAGTACCTGAGCTGTTGGTGTTCTGTTCAGAAGGTTATCTCCTGTGCTGATGCAGTCAAGGTTATTCCCCACTTTTTCTTCTCTCAGGTTTAGTATACCCAGTTTTATGTTGAGGTCTTTGATCCACTTGGACTTAAGTTTTATGCAGGGTGAAAGATGTGAATCTATTTACACTCTTCTACATGTAGACATCCAGTTAGACCTGAACCATTTGAAGATGTTGAAAATGCTTTCTTTTCCCCATTGTATAATTTTAGCTTCTTTGTCAAATTTCAAGTACCCATAGGTGTGTGGAATTATTTCTGGATTTTTATTCAATTTTATTGATCTACCTGTCTGTTTTTATGGCAATACCATGTGGTTTTTATTACAGTTGCTCTGTAGTATAGCTTGAAATCTGAGATGGTGATATCTCCACAAGTTCTTTTATCGTATAGGATTGTTTTAGCTGTCTTTTTTTTTTTTTTTTTTTTATGAAGTTGAGAAGTGCTCTTTACAAGTCTGTAAAGAAGTGTGTTGTAATTTTGATGGGAACTGCATTAAAACTGTGATGTCTTTTGGTAAGATTTTTTACTAGGTTAAAAGGTTTTACTGTGTTAATCCTACCAATCTATGAACATGGGAGATCTGTTGTAGTAAATAAAATGTTGTTGGGCTATATATGCTTTATTATTAACCCTATAATTATGGTGGAATTATTTAACCTGTTATCATAATCAATAAAATATAGACATCTGTTAGATTTTTAAAAAATTGTTTTGAATTGCAACTGTCGTGATGTTGAAATACCAGTGGGAGCCAGTGCATTTGGTAAGCTCGAATGAAACTAAACATACCCAATGATCACACATAAAACCAAGTAAATCAGAAAAAGATTAGTGGATTGAAACAAGACAAAATCCTGTTTGAGACACAGAGCAAAGTTCCTTCTGCAAGAAATTACCATTAATTGAGCCTGTATAGACTTTATGGAGTCTTTTTGTGTTATTGCTCTAAACTGGATATGAATCTATGATTTTCTTAGTCAAAGGTTCAACTAAAATGTGACTATATATAAATTTGAGTCATTCAGTTAGAAATGTTTCTTTTTCACATACACACATACACACCTCTTCAGATAAACTCTCCCCAGAATAAGGCAAAGAATTCCTGTCTCCTTATGCCACCTCAGTGCTAACACCATTCCTACACCATCCCTACCCTCAAATCACCCCACTCCTACATCACCTCTAACCCTATGCCACCCCCACACCACCCCAACCTCTACACCATTTCCACTCCAGGCTCAGTGGGGTCAGCTCCTTGTATGTTCCCCTTGGTTGAGAACATTCCAAGTTTCTTGTCCATAAAGTCAGTTCTTACTCACCAATTTTGGAAAGTTAATCCTTTTGGAAGGGAACCAAGAGTAATGCTGAGGTTCTGTATGTTACAGACAATCAGGAAATATAGAAATCAATGCAACCAAATACAGTTTGCAAAGGAATCTTTCTGGCTGAGTGCTGATGAATTCACTTTTCAGGAAAGTAAAAGAACCACAAAGAATGGTAAAGGGTGTGTGTACAATACAGGCACAATTGGGGTATTTTTCAGGATCTTGAGCCTTGGCATAATGAATGTGAGCTTCACTTTACAAATGAAATGTTCATTGCTTTTCTCGCCGCTGTGATAGAAGCCTGCAACAGCAACACGAGAAAGAAAGCTTTATTTTATTCACGGCTTAAGGAAACATAGTCTATCATGTCAGGAAAGGAATTGCATCTGAGACTCCCTCTATGACGCTGGGAGCCTGCAGCACAGCTCTTTACCTCTCAGTGGGTCAGAAAGCCGACAACACGGGCCAGAAACCCTGAGCTGCCCTATGATCTATATCTGCTAGCTAGGCTCATGGGAAAGAGGGTCCACAATTTCCTAAAACAGTGCCACAGTCTGAAGACCAAGTTTTTGAATACATGGTGAGTCTGTAGAGGATCGCTCACACTCCACTGTGATATTCCACCACTGGTCCTCATAGGCTTATTAAAGTCTCACAGTGCAAAATGCATTTCCCTTAGCATTAGAATACCAACACTTTTCGAAAGTTCAAACTCTCTTTGGAGAAAACAGGTAAACACTTAACCACAAGCCTTGTAAAATAAAAAATTTTAATTTTCATACTTCTAAGATACAATGGCACAGAATAAGCATTCCTATTCCTAAAGAAAAGAATAGGGAATGTAGAAAGGGAACAGTGAATCAAAAGTCTATTGAAATATAGTACAGAAAATATCAAACCCTTCAGTTCCATGTTTGGTGTTTGAAAATCATGGTGGCATCAAAGAGCTCCAATGAACTTGGGTAGCCTTGACTCTACAGCTCTGCTGCTTGTAGCACAAATGCTTTTCTCTTGGTTCTGCTTCATTATATAGCTTTCCTTAGCAGATGCCCCACGTTCAAGCATCTTCAATATCCAGGGTCCATTAAAGCTTGGGCTTTACCTTCACAGTTTCATACACATGGCCCACTCAGGAAACTCATGTAAGAAATCTAACCCTACTACATACTGTCTGTCTATGACAGCTATCTAGAGTCTTGGTATAAGCCCTCATGGCTTTATAACTTGGACTTTGTGTCACTGTTAAACCCAACACTGTGTAAATAACTATACCAAGCTTGACTGACAACTTGAGATGCATCCTGGACCCCTTTATATGGCTGCAGCAGTCTCCAAATACCTGCACAACTGGACCCGGGAGAACATTTCCCTACTTGGTCCTGTTTGAGCAGAGCAATTTTGGAACATTTGAGGGATTCAGTGCTGCCTTTGATGGACCATGGCCATTGCAAAATCTAAATTTTCCCTATGTTAGTGTTAACCTCTTTATCACTGATAGCTGCGTTGGTCACATCCTGTCTACACCTTTAACGTAACCCACGCTCCTTGACTATTTCTACAGCTTTCTGTTCAGCTTTAAGATCTCTTCTATGGTGCTCCTCAGTGGTCTCGTATTTAGAGCTTTCAGATCTCTCTCACTGTAAATCTGGCTTAAAATAGTGAGCAGTAACCATGCCAGAACCTAAATGTCATGTTGTTTTGAAATCTCTTCTATCAAATAAATTCATCCATTACTTTGTATTCGGCTACATTAACTTCTCCAAACCCTGGGAGAACATAGTCAGATTCTTTGTCACAATGTAATGTCAGTGGTCTCTAGTGAAATTCTTGACAGGGTCCTGTTCACCTCTGGAAACTCGTGAGCGTGGCGTTCCATACGCATTTTTATATTCTAAGCTCCGGTTATAGCATCCTGGAGTTTCTATAAATTGCTTCTACTTTTCACAAACCAGTTTGTAGAGGCCTATGAACTACAGGCTTATCACAGTTAACATCACTACTTTTTTAAAGCACTGTGTGTTACCTTTCAAACCCAGGCCAACTGCTTGAGGTGCCTATTTAACGCATCAGAGTAGACCTGGCCTCCAGGTTCTCCCAGCATCCTTCAGGCTATACCTGTTAGAGGGTACGGCTAGCATTCCCCACCCTCTACAACTTTTCAGCCCAGGGTCCAGGCTGCCCTTCCCCCAGAGGCTCTTTCCAATATAATCCAGACATTTTGGTTACCCATTTCTTTGCCTCTCTTTTGCTCCCTCTGTACATTTGGCTTCCTAGCTGCTGTACTTGGTTCCCCTCTCTCCCTTCCCCTCCCCTTCTCCTGACATTGTTCAGGTTCATGACCACTTTGGAGTCTCCCAGATGTGTCTTCTCCCCCTATATCTACAATAAACTTTTTCCTCCACTACACCTAGGAGCAGTCATGTTCTTTTCTTTTCTTTTTTCTTTTTTCATTCAGTGTGTTAGTTACCTTCTTTGTTGCCGTGATATAATGCCTTACAAATGCAACTCATGGTTGCTTCAGTGCACAAGTCAAAGGTATAAAGCATGGCAGCTGGGACTCCACAGTGGCAAGAGCTTGTGGCACAACTTGCTACATCTTAGCAGATTCAAAAGCAGAGAGCGTGGGTGTGGGTCAGAAGTGGAGGCTCCCTGTGTGCACAGCTCTGTCCAGTGTACAAAAGGTTCCTCGACCTTCCTTTTCCTCAACTGGAAACTGCTGGAAAACATGAATGCCCGTGGGATGTCTCAGAGGCAAACCGTAACAGCTGTACTTTGGGAAGATATCCAGGCTATATCATGAGAGAGGGTGATTATCTATTCTAGTTTGGTTTCTGTTGCTCTAACAAGTGCCATGACTGAAAGCAATTGGGGAAGAAATGGGTTTATTTCACAGAAAGTTTGAGGCCAGTTTGGTCTACAGATCTGTGTAGACAGACAAACCCTGTCTTGAAAAACAAAATAAAAAAAAGGAAATTAGAAAGAACTGGTCCTATTGACTCAGAAACAATGCTCTGGAGTGGGGAGCCGATCTGAGACAAATACAGTAGTATGGGAGATTTGGGTAAGGCCTGGCTGTGCAGATGGCAAAGATCACCAGGTTATTAATTAATTCCCAGCTTTGGGGATGGGACAGATAGGTGAAAATCCACCCCCTTGAAGAGGAAAAACCTCTATGTTTAACATTCCTTATTTCCCTAGTGCTATGTTTGAATATGAAAACCTTATGCTCTCTACAAACAGCTGACGCTAACTAGAAACTTGTCTGTAGAATACCATGTATAGCCTAGAGATCAGGACATACGCTCTCCCTGAAGGTGCAGAAATGACAGTATGAACAGGATGGTTCTAGACACTTGGTCTCCCGTCTCAGACAGCTTAAGAATCACTGCTCCGCCTCAGACCTCAGAGATGAGGCAAGGCCCTAGAATGCTGTTAATCTAAGAGATTAAAAATAAAATCTGACGTTAAACTTGGGCATCTGATTTGAAAAATGCTGAAGTTCTGAAAGGATGTTACCTTATAAGCTGTTATCAGAATACTGAGAGGGAAAAAAAAAGATTAACTTTATCACTGGGAAAATATTCCCCCATCAAAATACTAAAGCAATCTCTGAGAAGAAAAGTAAGAATTCAATTTTTACCAAGAATTCAATTCTTCTTCCCATTCCAGACAGGGCTGCTATTATTTTTTTTTTCAAGAGAACATTAAGTGAGGAAGGGGTTTGTCAAATAAACTGTCAGTGAGGGAGGGAGCAAAAATAACTCATTTTTCCTTCTCTTATATTAAAAAAAGCCATTAAAAGATTGGGTTACTTGATGTATTACAGAAATTATCCTATTATTGTAGCAATGAAAGGATTTCGCCCCCATCCATTTATTCCTAATGCGATTTCCCGCCATGAAAATCTTTTGTTTTTGAAAAGTGTTTGCCATGCTGCAGGTATAGTTCACATTAATCAGGGATGCTATTTAACAGGAAGGTTTGAGGGACCCTATTAAGGGGGCCATCTCACTCACACAGCTATTTAACAATCTGCTCCTTTCGCCATGTATTTGCCAGCTGCCTAAAATTAATTGTCCTTAGAAACTTGCAATAGAAAAGTAATTTTGCTGCACAGCCTACAATGGGTGTCTCTTCTGGGAAAGAGTCTGTTTGATGTATGTGAGGGTGGGTAAATGCTTGCTGGCTGCATGCTGTACGTAGCCTGCAAACTTGCAGAAATTTGGTTTAATTCTGTTTTGCTTCCTTGTTTGTTTGAATCATGAAAACTTGATATATTGTCTTCTCATCATTTAAAACCAACTTGGCTTTATTTTTTTCACTTGTTCTCTTCTGTTTCACATTCATTTTTGAATTTTTTGAAGTTATACATATATTATTTCCCCCTTCTCTTTATTTCCTCCAATCCCTTCAGTATTCCCCTCCTTTGTCTCTTTCAAGTTCATGGCCTCTTTTCTCATTATTTATTGTTACATGCAGATATACATATACAGATATGTATGTTCATAAATACATAAATGTAACCTGCCTACTTCTGTACAATGCTACTTGTATAGATATTTTCAGGACTGGCCACTTGATAACCAGTTGATGTCCCTTTTCCTGGGAAGACCATTTCCCCAGCTCTCAGCATTCCTTAGTTACCTGTAGTTCTTTGGGTAGGGTTGAGGCCTCCTGCCCTTTCCCTCATCCACATTAACATGTTTATTGTTGGTGTCCTTGTTCAGCTCATGTTTCAGCAGTCATGTTGGTGAGACTTCATGGGTGTAGCTTCTGACATTCCAAGGAGACATATTCTTATAGCAAGTTTCTTGTTCCTCTGGTTCTTACAGTCTTTCAAGCGTCTTCATCCACACTGATCCACACTGATCCCTGAGCCTTGGGTTCAGAAGTTGTACTGTAGATGTATCCTGTGGGACTGGGCACCACAACTATGCATTTTGATTGGTTGTGGTTTTCTGTGATAGTCTCTGTGTGCTGCAGGGAGAAGCTTCCTTGGTGAGAATATCTGTTTACTGAGGTTCTAGGAACAAATCATTAGAATGTAGTTACAGGTTATTTTGGGTTAGTGATATGCTGGCTCTCTGTTTTCCTTCAAGATCCATGACTCACTAGCCCTGGGTAGTTGGCTGGGTTTCCAGTACCAGGCATGATTTTCCCTTTGTTTAGTGAATCTTAAGTTCAATTAGAGAGATGTTGGTGACTGCCAAGGTATGTATGTCCCTACTAAGAGTCATCATGCCATGCAGGTTATTGTTTTGGTTGATGGACACCAGAGCTGGGTTGGACTGTGGGTTGTTTTCCTCATTTTACCCTAAAAGATAGCCTCCAGGGAGGAGCCTTTCAGGTTCATTTTCCAGACTAGGTTTGATACCACAAAGTCTACATGACTTGATCGTAAGACAGACACGGGGGGGGGGGGGGCTGTGTCTCTCTACCAGAAATAAGCTCTCTACCAGAAATCCTGACTCAGTTTCCCAGGGCCTAAGAAGAGAAGATTGAGCAAGGTGGCATTTGCGGAAAGAAGGATTTCTCTAAGGCTGGAAGAAGAAAAAGAGAAAGCAACAGAACTTCCTGGAACAAAAATAATGGCCTGATGGTCAGATCCCAGACTAATCAAATGTGTTATACATCGAGGAAGATAGAATCACAAACATACCATGGTAAGCTATGAGTGACAGCAAGCAAGAGAAATGGGAACGTAGAGACCATGGGCACCAGAATCATAACCACCTCGATGTCAGTGTGAGTACCTCACCTCTGTACTTCATCTCTGACACTACAGGGGACCTTGGATTTTATGGATCAACACCAACAGGGTCATGTGGAGGTGAAACCCTAAGAGGCAGCCCAGGAGGCCTTCCTACTTACTCTCAGAGTGTGGAAGCACAAAATCAAAAAACAATTACATTGAGCAATTAAATTTCTTTTAAAAATTAATTTTCATTAGTTTATTAACAGTTTGTTAAATTCCTTTAAGAACTCAATGTAAGAGAGAATCCAAGATGGCTGCAACGAGAGGACACTGTGTCTGAGGACTAGGTCAGCAGAAACAATGCAGCGACTAGGAGACTGAACTCTGGGACCTAAAATGCCAGCATTTGTGATTGCCAGGTGAGCAGACCTCCTACGGTGAGAAAATAAAGTGGGAAAACCCTAGAAACACCCAATTATTCCCCAGAAAAATCTCTGGGTGACCGGCAGCGCACAGCTCTGATCTGAGTGGGTAGCTGCACACGGCGCCAGCAGCTGCCATACTAAACTGGACCACATAGTCTCTGGGGCAGACTGAGGACGACCCGGGCACCGTTTTGTCTGATCTGCACACTGCGGGCACACGCTGCTCAAATCTGCCAGCAAAAACCTCAGTCAGTGTGTGAGTCCATGGGCCAGTCTGGGAAGGTTCAGTGATCTGCTTCACCCAGCGGGTGTACAGCAGGCGCACTCCGATCACCGCTGGAACCACCTCAGACTCAGAGGGACGGGGGACCATTTTGACCAACTGCACACTACAGGCACACTCTGCTCAGGATGCCAGCAACCACCTTGGTCCCTGTGTGTGTCCACGGGCCAGAGAAGGCCTCGGGCACCACTTCAAACAAGCCTACATACAGCGGGTGCACACCTCTCAGCAACGCCTGCAACCAAACCAGACCCACTGTGTGTGCCCCAAATATCATCTCAGACCGTGGTTCACAGCCCTGGCCCAGAAGGGGGCGCCAAGTCTCCAGTCCAGGGAAGAGCCCTTAGCAGCCAGCCCAGGCTGCAGCACAAAACCCCCAG
>CM053756.1:16307716-16325280 GCA_028658305.1 Pachyuromys duprasi | reverse complement strand
AAAAAAAAGGTGACAAAGGAAGTCACAGTTTCTATCCCCTGATATCCTTTACCAAGTACTATTTTCTTTTGATTTTCAGCTATTCCACAAAACAGAAGCTATATATTCCTAACCACACAAGCAGAAGCCTGGCCCATTTTCAGTAACGGAATGTCAAATTTAGGAAGAAGAATGTGCAGATCATCTTCATGGAGGCAGTGGGCGACAGGTACCAGGAAGATTCCACTGACTAATGCACCTATAATCCCAAACAAGAGATTCCCGGTGATTGATGGACTTGTGGAAAGCTTTGCAGAAGAGTCAATCTTCTTCACAGCTTTAGAAAACCAGTGTGGTTTAAGAAGTTGAAGAGAGGAAACTACATACTCTATCTATACGGGTAAAAGAGTCACTCCAGAATAGAGTACAGTCAGAGAGAATCAGGCAGCCAGGAGAATGACTGAGAAGAACTCAAGCTCAGGAGCCAAATTTGGGCTCAAATCTTGGCTCTAGTGCTTATTAGCTGATGGTTGGGGCAAGCAGGTACTTGACCTTCATGACCCTCAGTTCTCTTATTTGTAAAATATGCACACCAAAGCCCTCACAGACTTTTGATGCAGACTACTGAGTTGATACTTTCAAAGCACTGAGCCCAAGCAAGTTGGAGCAAATCTTCCTTCAAGCATGTTCTGGGAAACAGGTTTAGGAGAACAACATAGAAACTTCTTGTGGAGGTTTTAAAATGGCTTGTGGCATGATCTTTTTTTTTAAAAAAATTACACTTTATTCACTTTGTATCCCCCCATAAACCCATCCCTCCTCCCCTCCCAATCCCACTTCTCTCCCCTTTCTCCACATATGCCCCTCCCCAAGTCCACTGATAGGGGAGGTCTTCCTTTCCGTCCTTCTGATCCTAGTCTATCCACTCTCATCAGGAGTGGCTGCATTGTCTTCCTCTGTGGCCTGGTAAGGCTGCTCCCCTTATCAGGGTGAGGTGCTCAAAGAGCAGGCCAATCAGTTCATGTCGGCGGCATGATCTTAAAAGCAACACAAAGGTGCCTAACACTTTTATATTGGTTACTCTTCTTATTGTTGTAATCAAATACGTGACAAAAGGGACTTACTGTAGGAAGAGTTCATTCTCACCGTTCCAGGGCACACAGTCCATTGTGGCAGGGAAGTTGTTATGGTCGCAGAGTTTGAGGAGGCAGCTGGTCAAAAGGCCTCTGCCTGGGGAAGCAGAGAGGTGCTTTCTCCTTTTAATCAGACCAGGGCCTCAACCCTGAAATGGTGTTGCCCATCAGAATAAAGGTGAGTCTTCCCACCGTGGTTAGCCTCTCCTGGACCATCTCTCACAGCCACGGCCTTGTTTCCTAGGTGATTTTAGGTTCTGATGGTTGAAAATATTGGGCATCATGACCTTGAATGGAATAAAGATGAAAGTAGCATGGACTTGTTACCAAATGCAAGGGAATTCTTTTTAATCCTTACCTCCATCATGGATTCTTCTGTCTCGAAAAACACCAGTTGTCCTTTACTGTGGGATATTTTCATTTCACTTCCTTCGCCTTTTTGTTTTGTTACTTCTTTGTTTAAATTGGTGAAAGTCTTATGTCTCTGTAAGGTTTTAATGACTCTGCAGCCTCTAAGCTAAAGAATGAGAAACCTAAAAAATGCCAACCATAACAAAAGGCCTTCTTCTCTTCATCCAGTTCTGTAGGAAAGAGTATCTGTTTAAAGCATCTAAGCATGGTCATATTATATGCACATTTTCAGCAAATGATTAGATTCATTGAGTTCATAATTTATAAATGTAGGAATAAAGAGACCCAGGGGTATATTCCAAATGAGGCTAGATTCGGGAATACAGAATTAATCACCCCACCTAGTGTTGGAACATCAGATTTATTATATTTAATTAAGTTACTCAATGATCTTGCACTCTGATAAGTTGTCTTGATACCAAGTGTGGAAGTCTAGATATTGCAGCCAAAAGACACATAGATTCTTCAAAAAAAGATCTTTTTCATTATGAATAATTTTGTCCTATTTAATCTAAGACCTTTTTAAAACTAAATACAATTCACTGTATAAAGGCCTTCCTTCCCTCTTAGCCTCATCTCTGAGCCCAGCCATAGCCAGGGCTCAGCCTCCCGGCCTCCTTCTCAAGCTTTCAGTATTTGATATGGGCATCCACTTGTCCCTCATGCCCCGACACAATCAAGGGAAGGCAGCAGAGCCTGCTATTTCCCAGGGCAATGTTCATCCTGTAGACACAGGGAGAGCAAGTAACTGCTCCACTCCTCCTTAGGACGGAAAGTTCCAATAAGTGTCCTCCTGTGACCAAATGGTCCTGTGGCATCCACTCACGGTCACAGGAATGCCCACTCTAATTCCTCCTAGCCTAGCCAGCATTCCTCTCTTTCCCATTTCCAGACCAGCTACTTTCCCCGTATAACCAAACTGCTCTAAACACTTTCACTCAGACTCTGCTCCAGGAGTTCTTCAGCTGCAGCCGTCTAAAAGCTCAAATCCTGCACAGATGTAGCCCATGGCAGCTCAGTCTCCAAGTGGGTTCACTAGTAAGAGAAACAGGTACTGTCTCTGACATGAACTCAGTGGCTGGCTCTTTGATCACCTCCCCCTGAGTGGGGAGCAGCCTTACCAGGCCACAGAGGAAGACAATGCAGACAGTTCTGATGAGACCTGATAGGCTAGGGTCAGATGGAAGAGGAGGAGGACCTCCCCTATCAGTGGACTTGGGGAGGGGCATGGGAGGAGATGAGGAAGGGAGGGTAGGATTGGAAGGGATTGAGGGAGAGGGCTACAGCTGGGATACAAAGAGAATAAGCTATAATTAATATAAAAAAATTAAATGTAGGGCAAAAAAAGTTCTGAAAACCAAAATAAATAAATAAATAAATAAATAAATAAATAAATAAAAGCTCGAATCCAAATAACAGAGAAATGGTCATTCTAGCAACTTAAAGTGATGTCAGCTATGTCTTTAAAAAATCAATTAACTTTGGCCTGTCCTATAGAAGGTACCTTTATTTTAATTTAGAAAAGGAAGGAGGAACGTTATAAAAATATTCCCAGAAACAGTCTGCCTTTATCACAATCCTTATTTTAAAGATAGTTCAGGGAAGCTTTGGATGGATAGATAGATAGATAGATAGATAGATAGATAGATAGATAGATAGATAGATAGATAGATAGACAGACAGACAGACAGATAGATAGAGCAAATACTTCTCCACCACACCTGACATTGCCCCATCCTGCTGAACAATCCCTTATTGAATTCGAGGATGTGCTGAATTGGAGTAAGGCTGGAACTTGAGTTTACACCAGATGTAATAGCTAATGCAGTCTTTCAAAAAATTAGAGTGTGCCAAGGGTGACTTTTTTATTTTTATTAATTACAGTTTGTAGGGTAACTTTTTAAAAAATTAAAGATCCCCTGGTGACTAATAAGTATCCCATTATCTCGACAAACTGATTTTATTTGCAATGTCTTTGTTAATGAGAGGAGTGTGCTCTGTAGATAGGAAAAATCCACAACACAGATAGAGATGACCCCAAAGCCCTAAGAGCCGGTACAGCATAAGAGGACCACTTTTAAGTAAGAAAACGCTCATTAAGCAAGATGTTATACAATCATAAGTGTATTGAACACATTTAAAGATGCATTGGAAAGCTGAGGAAATAGTCAAAGACATCTGCAGTGATTCTCAGCTGTGGGTCATGACTCCTTTGGGAGTCATGTGTCACATATCCTGCATATCAGATATCTACAGTATTATTCGTACCAGGAGTAAAATTACAGTTATGAAGTAGCAACAAAATAATTCTGTGGTTGGTGGTGACCACAACATGAGGAGCTGTACTAAGGTGCTGCGGCATTAGGAAGGTTGAGAACTGGAGACTTTGGATGCAGCGGGGAGGAATTGTGTGGTATCTGTGGTGTGCGTGGTAGATCTGGGATGAGGCAAGATTAGGCACCTAGGGACATCCAACACTCAGAGGTTTGGGGGATGTGAGTGTCAAGAAATGGGTACCACTCACAACAATATATGGCATGATATCCCCATGCTCAAGACGAGGAAAGAGGCTCCAAATGGCAGCAGCATCATAGACCTCTTCACTAATACGTTGAGACTTTTTCTTCTCCTTTTCAATCATGGCTGTCTCAGTAATGCTTAACTCAGTACCTGTTAGAGAAGATTATCAACAAATACTAGTTTGCAGTGAGTAATTATTAGGAAAAAAGACATCCTGATCACCTTTCTTGTTTTCCTTGGGACAGTAGATGTCTTAAAACTGTTTCACTGCTATTGGCTCGTGCAGGTTAGTGTCAAAGCTAGCTCTGCTAATAAAGCACCACAGTACTCCTAAAGTGTGCGCAGAATGACAAAACCTGTGATGCCAAGGTGCCCATCAGGAAAAAGACTTTAATTCCAAACTGAAAATTACATTTTAACCCCAATGCTCAGTCCAGTGAAGGTAATCATTAACTAAATCCCACTGCTATCACATGTAAATGGTAAAATGCTTCCTATTTTATTACTTTATTGGGGTGCAAGCTGTCAGTCTTGCACTAAATAACCTCAGATGTTTGTATGTGCACAGGACAAGTACCAAATGGAAAAAAAGGTAGAAGAAAGAAGAAAAGCAAACAGTTTGCCTCGGTGGAACAAGTTTGCCTTAAACTGGGCGACAGTGAGACACGGTCTACTTTTTGGATAGGATTTTTGACAACTATCCATTCAAAGAAACACAACTCAAGTTGCCAACTTATGAAGAAAGTCTTGGTTTTCAATGTTAGTACAGTCAACCTCTTTATAAACAACCAACTTACATGGTGGTTTTACTGCCTGGATGTTAGTTTCCAGCAAGAAAAACAAAACAAAACAAAAAGGCGTTTAAGTTATTTCACATTCAATCACTGGTGACAAATGGAAATGGAATCTCAACAAGAAATTGGCTTCAGCTGTGTTGAAAGGGCTAGTGGTGCAAAATGGGTAAAGATGGCTCCTAGGACTTAGGCGTCATCACTCTCTTTATCTGCCCCACCCGGCGTCACCTGCTGCACTGTGGGAATTGGCACTGCCGTTTAAGTAAAGACCCAGCAAACAGGTCATACCCTTGCCAACTTTGCAGGGCCAGTATCCACTGTCCCACTGACCTTCTGTGTTTCATCCAGTTCTCACCATCCAGGGGCTGCGTGCCCAGTGATACTGCCAGGGTCCCTGCAGGCATCATAGCTGGCAGAGAAACGATCCATGAAGAGGGAAGAATAAACACTTGGTTCAGCCCAACATAGTTGGTCTGGATCAAACTTCTACAGAGTCTGATAACAGGCTGTTTATTGCCAGAATATTTAAACACAGTGTAATTTGGGGAAAATTGTCCTGATGTAAAATAATCCCTGATTCACAAAGAGGAATAATCCCATCAAAACTCAACTCAAAGTACATGTCATTTCTTCCAAGGGAGATGGGTTCTAGAGATGGCTACTTGTGTTGATTAAGGGCTGAGGGAAGGATCCAGCATGGGCTCTATCATATGAATACCATAGAGGTTATTGGGGCTATTAGCTACCTCTGGTCCTGGTTGTGGGAGCTTGGGGGAGCCCCCAGCTGTACAGATAATGTAAAAGTCATTTAGACTATTGGGTATCTCTGGTCCTACAGCTTGGTATTGTCTGGTCCTTCAGATAACATAGATCAACAGAGTGTTACTCACCTTCAAGTCCTGGATGGGAAAACAGGTTATTATGTCTTTTCCTTCAAGAGGACAATCTTGTGTGTTTAATATTCCTGTCTTCCCTTGAGATCTGTGGGCACAAGGACCTTTATACTCCCAACAGATGCTATTCCAGGAGCAAAAGTGGCTGCTGTCTCCCTCTCACTCGTCTATGCGAATGCCTCCTGTTAGCAGATCATAACCAAAATTTAGTATATATGGGTTTTCCTAAGGATAGACATGAACACCCTCTTACAACCTTCAAATATTTCTTACGTATTTTAAGTAGATTTTTTATTCAGGATTCACACAAGACTCTTCATTGCCCTTTATCAGAAATAGTTACATTTGTGACAAAGCAGCAACATGGCTAGACTTAGGGAAATATGGTGTTTTAGGCTTCCACAACCTTCTAATGGTAACCCTTATTTCTCTTGTAAGCCTGAGCTGCTAAGGATTGTAGGAGAATGAGGCTCATTCTATCTAGTAGCCTTTGGAGAGCATGGAGCACAGTAGCTCCTGCCTAGTTCCTGTGCTCCAGGGTCTTCAGAGCCCTGTCTGTGTGCATGTGGGTGTGTGTTTGTGCATATGTGTGTGTGCGCGTGCGCTCCCGCAGAGGTAGAGTCACTATGACCAGAGGATGGTGTCCCTTCTAGAACTAGCAGCAGAGTCCTGCCTCCTTTGTCAGCCATGTAGACAAGAGCATCGGTCTTTGGTCTTCATTGTTCCTGTTGTCCCCCCATTTTGACATCTTAGCAACTGGATCTGCACCCCACAGGGACGATGAAATAAAGTAATAACACATGGGATAGAGCTAAGGAAGCAGGAGGAGAACAGTATTTCAGAATTTTCCCACAATTACACACCCTCAATTGGCAAACACATTTTTTTTGTAACAAAATAAAATGTATCTTAAGGCCTAAAGCATTCATAAGATGAACTGAAGTGTTCCTCCAGGGAATCAAGTTAGCAAACTGCAAAGGCACCTAACATGGAAACAGTATCAGAGGATGCATTGATCTTCAGAAGACATATCCTAAGGCTTGCACACTTTCTTGGGCCTAGTGTGGTGCCTCCCACACAATTATCATCCCACCTATGTGTCTATGAGTAAGACACACTGAAACTCTCTCAGAAATAGCCAAATTCTTTTCTTGGGCAAGGCCAAGCTTTCATCATTCTCCCTACCTGCCGCATGAGGAGACATAATGACAGAAGAGGAAAGAATAAGGTCTGCAGCCCCCTGAGTCCACTCACAAGACACCATCCTCTGCCCTAGGCCAGAGGGACTATGGTGTATTTGCTGGTGTCATTTCTGTCTGAAAAGGCATCCCATCTGGAAAAGTGCTCCAAGGATGCTTTAAACCCGAAAGCAGATGTTCAAAATGTTCCTATCTTAGGGTAGGAAGAGATGATAAAGAGGGGAAAGAATACTAGTAATGCTAGCCCACATAGCCTATTTCCAGAATAGTGAGTGGGGTGGTTCAGTATCATGGCCCTATCAACACAGTTACATTCATAGATAAAAATTAAAATGCAAAGCAGAGGCCACAGTCATCATTAGTGAAAGTCACCACTATTTATTAAAAATAAAAAACTAGCGAAAATAATACCATAAAGGTCTAACTAAATTATGCAAATACACTTTTAAAATTACCAGCAGTGAATGTCACTGAAAGCCTTGTAATGCCTGGGCCCACTTAATTAAATTAAATTAAAATCAATAGTAAGGCAGATAAGCTATTATTGTGATTATTATTCAATAATACATTGATTCTGTTTAATGTATTATGACCAAAACATTTGTAATTGATAGGTGTAAAGATTCATTTTTGCTAACAATATGACTAGAAGCATAGAAAACATAACTTTCTGCAGTATAAAACATTAAAAATAGATCAGAAAAAATATGTAATATAGGCAGAGAAAGCACAATGGATTTTTCTCTACATTAGTAGTGAACAGCCAGAAAAGTAAAGGGAGGCAGATAACGTTTTAATACTTATCATCATATGTTGGTAGCATCAGAAACTGTCAAATAAACTGAGCAATAAAACCCGTAGGTGAAGAAAACCATAAATCATTATTAAAAATAGAACCAAGATTTGAATGATCTGCATATACGTACATTCACTCGAAATCCATTTGCAAAGGGGTGGTTTCCAGTTTGAGCCCCAAGAAGGCTCCTGAGGACCCCTGAAGGTGAGGCCAGGTAGTAATTCCAAAGTCCATCTAGAAGAATAAATGCTTAAGAATGCTTGAGACACCAAACATAGGCAACCGGAGAACAATACGGTGAAATAAGACCAGGCGGTACTGTGAAGCAAATGCAGTCAGCACTGTCAGAGTAGTAGACAGATCAGTGGAGCAGGACAGACACACGGCATTCCTATGTGACGAAAATAGCACTTCAAGTAAGTGGAGACTGGGCTTTAAATAATAAATTCTGCCTCTACAATTAATAATCCATTTTTTAAATCTATTGAGATGACGTCGAATGGTCAAAATATCGTCTTTTGAATATTTCTCTAGTAAGCTTTTCATTTCGAGATAATTACAGATTCTTATGCAATTGAAAGAAATAATACAAATGTCCTAGCTACTTTCTCTTGCTTTTCCAGATGCTAAAATACTGTAAAACTGTAGGACAATACCCCGGGCGGAATGCTAGCATTGACTTTATCAGGTCCCATTCCTCATGCTGACCTCCTGCAGCATTCCTGGTTGTCCACAGTCCTTCCGCCTAACTCGTGTACACCGCTGATCTCTTCTTCATTTACCTGTACTGTAAATTCAACATGTTGTAGAAAGAGAACATAACTGCCTACTCTTGACAATGTGCATCCCTTCATTATTAGGCAGAGTAGCTAACGAACATCTAGCTAGCTGTAGATAAGCCTCACATTCTGTACACCCTTGCTTACGTGTGTGTACATGTATATTGATTTTATTAATTGTGGGGAGACAGAAAGGTTAATGTTTCTAGCTATGGCTGGAATTTATCTATTTCTCTTAATTTTATACACTTTAGCTTTATGCATTTTGAAATTGTATTGGTAAACTCATACATATTTATTACTGATACGTTTTCCTAATTATCAACCTCTTAATTATATGCACATAGTCTGTCCTCCAGTAATAATGTTTATCTTGGGGTATCTCTTCCCCATACTAATACAGCTATCATAGGCTTCCCAGGCTTACTGCTTGCACAGTACAATTTTCCATTAATTTACTTTCATCCTAATTGTTCATTTACATTTAAATATAATTACATATAACATGTAACTGGATCTTCTTTTTGCTCATTCTATAGCTGCCTTTTAACTGGAGTTAATACTCAATTAGCATTCAGTATAATTATTTATAAATTTATGTCTGGTTGCCTGTTTTGTTATACTTTCTTAACTTTCCATGTCCATTTACACTTAACAGTTTTGCGCCTTATGAGGGACAGAGAAACATTCCAATCAAATATTTCAAATTAATGTCATTTAAAGTATGGCAATAATCTGAGAGATGAATCACATCCTCAAATACTGTAAAATTTATAAGTTTCATAAAATTTAAGCTTCTATAAACTAACAACATGTGGATGACATAATTCAGAGCTGAATAGAGGGCCCTCAAGCTGCCTCTGGAGGAAAAGGTATTTGTCGCCAAGCCTGAGAAGTGAGCTTCATCTCTGGGACCCCAAGAAATAGAGAACTGACTCCTGCAACTTGCCCTTTGACCTCTACAAGCATCGTGTGGCATACATGTGTGCACATATAGCAGTTTGGGAACAAAAATGATCACTCAAATAGCCAAACTAATTCTATGTAAATCTAACACACTGGGCTCAGAGCTTGCAGCCTAACACATCACTATATCCAATACTGAATAGGGAAACCAGGGAATAGCTGGCAAGCAGAGAAACATGCCACATTAGCTGAAAGGTTTGATATAATTAGTATGTCGGTTCTCCTTAAGCCATTGCAAATGTACACAATCCCAAATGAAATGTCAGCAAGATTTTCATAGGCATGGACAAGGTCATTCGGAGGGTTATGTGGAAAGGTAAAGCAGATGGAATAGTTTAAGTGTTGTAGGTGAGGAGGAATAAAGGAGGAAGCATGAGTACGCCTGTTTGGCTACACCGGGATAGCTATTGTGACTGTGTCATGGAGCTGGGGAGACGGCTCATCCAATGAGACTTCTCAGCTCTTGCAGAGGACTCCAGTTTGGTTCCCGGCACCTAACATGAGGTGGCTCACAACCACCCATAATTCTAGCTCTAGGGGATCCAACATTGTTCTGGACACCATGGTACCTACATGCACACACACTAAATCATTTTTAAAACCTGTATCACATTTGCATACACCTCAATCAATGAAAATACATAAAGAACCCAGAATATTCACACAGTTGCATCCACTGATTTTTGGCAAAGGTAACAAAGCTATTCAGAGAACAGGTTTCCCCACCCCACCCCCCCCCAGCAAAAAATATTGAAATAATAGCATATTCACCATGGAAGGGACATAACGTATTTTAAATGGACATTAAGTACAAATAAATCGTGTGCTTGTATGTAAATGACACACCTATTGTGACATCTAAAAGCAAAGATTGAGCTTCTGGAATGTCCAGGGAAAAAAAAAGCTGTTTGATTTCACACCTCAAGTACAACCCATGATGGGGGAAAATCTGATCATTTGGACCAGATTTGCAATGTTCCTGGTGTTGGATGAGAGAGAATCAGGGAAATCTAATGATGATATCAGTGTGGGGGAAACACGGAAAGCAACCACAATCAAGCTCACCCATTGAAAAGACTGGGATAAAAACTAGTAGAGATGGCAAATGTTGGTTATGATGGAAAGGAGTTGGCCCATGGCTATATGGCTAGTGATAATGAATGACACAAGCATCCTAGAAAAGGAAACTGGTATTTTAACCTAGCAGCGTTTCTCCTGGATGAGAAGTTCCAGCTTTGTTCATAATGGCCACACACAGGAAATGATGGCAGGGATTATTCAACACTAAATGGCTAAACAAAACGTGGTACAGATGTGTGCAGCAAGGGGAACTGATGACTACTAATGTACATACCAGCCCAGAAGAGTCTCTAAAGAAGGATAATAAGAAAACATCAAGATTATTATATCCCATTTGTTCACACATTTTGAAATGACAGGGTCCTAGAAATGAAGAACAAATTCATGTTCGATGAAAATTAAGATGGACGTGTGGGGCAGGATGCAACCGAGGTGGCTGTTAAAACATACCACAAGACCGTTGGGATAAAAAGAAAATATTCTATGCACTGGCTGCATGGATGTCAACGTTCCATGTCTGAGATAGTACTATAACTTTACAACTATGAATTCCGGCATTCCGGGGAACTGACCATATAAAGGAATCTCTACCATTTCTTGAAAGTGAGCCTATAATTTTCTCAAAATTAAAAAAATCCTCATTGAAAAAATCAATATGTTCATGGGATAGATCTGAATAACATTGGGTGTTGCCAAGGGCTCCTCATTGGCCCTCAGGGGAAAGCCCTACAAACGCAGAGTACATTTCACCAGCTTCGCCTTCCATTCCAGGTTCTTTGTGGTCCATTCAACTGGGACCATTGGTGTCCAGGAACACCTGGGTGCCCCTCAGAAACAATAGGAGCAGTGCAAGCTGGAATCTCCCTCTTCATTAGTCCATCAGAAGCACCCATGCTTCAACTCTTTCCTACTCTGGAAGCACAAGCCATCTAGGGCAAACAGACTACCGCCCTTCCCTCCTCCTTCACATGTGACTTTCTGTGCATCATAGCACCAGGGCTCTACCTGATAATTTTCCACGTAGGAGTCAGAAGTGTCTACTGACAGCCGCAAGCAACACAAGTTTGTGCACGTGCCTAAGACCTCTTTAGATGGTGGTGAGGGGAGAATTCGGAAGCTTCTGCCCTAAGCAGCATCGTTCTTGAACCTTTTCTCCTCGGGGAGCCTGACCTTCTGTGTCCTCAGTGTGGTTTGGGGGCATTACAACTTAACAAAGCCCTCTTTACAGAGTTCTTCAACAGTGAGCCTCTTGGTTTGCTCGCTCACTTTATTGTGCCCAACCAGGGATATCTCAGTTAAAACTTGCAATTTAACATCTTTTATCATATATGAGTATTATATAGATATAAAAGTAACTCAAAAAGAAAACGAGTCTAAAGAACACCATTGGGCGGGGGGGGGGGGGGGGGAAGCTGTGACCAGACAATTCACAGAAGAAAACATATTGAGATGTTGATAAAAGGAAACGAGAAACAAAGAGAGAACACTATTTAGTCCTGCTGATAGAAAGCCTCCAGGCAAAATGCTGTCCACTGGAGGAGTCCAACAGCGGAAAGGGATGGGCCATCCCACATCATTGGGCTGTGTGGGAAGGATACTCACCAGGAAAATTCACGATTATAAAAGGACAGCAGCTGAAAGGCTATCAGTCGTCCCGATTCCCTGATCTAACTGCCATGCAGGAACATGGAGGTACAAATAAAAGAATTGCTGAGAATCGTTTCTTTTTCTTTTCTTTTCTTTTTTTTCCCATACAGAATATTTTTTATCATATCCCTTCCCAAACAGATCTCCTCCCAGGTGCCCCTCCCTACCTACCCAACTTCTTGTACTTTCTTGATCTTAAAAATAAACAGAAGCAGAACGAAACTTTAAAAGTCGCTGAAACGAAGGAGTTCAGTTTGTGTTACTTATCTGGTCCGGAGCATGGAGCCCGCCCTAGCCTGTGATTGATATACCCAGAGATACTCCACTGATTAAAACTTAATCTTGTCCTCTTCCGACAGGTATCAATCGCAAATGGCTTCTTGATTAGCGTGGGACTTTGTGCCCACTTCCCCTTCTTGGTGCTGGGATTTTTGTCTGGTCTGAACTTGTGCAGGTCTTGTGTGTACGGTCACAGTGAGTTTATATGTGCACCTGCCCTTTTGTGTCTGGAAAATGATTTAAAAAATCATTCACCATTTTCCTGCAAATTTCATGATTTCTTTGTTTTTAATTGCTGAGTAGTGTTCCATTGTGTAAAAGTATCACAATTTCTGTATCCATTCCTCAACTGAGGGACATCTGGGTTGTTTCCAGGTTCTGGCTATTATGAATAAAGCTGCTACAAACCTGGTTGAGCAAATGTCCTTGTTGTTTACTTGAGCATCTTTTGGATATATGCCTAGGAGTGGCATAGTTAGATCTTGAGGTAACACTATTCCTAATTGTCTGAGAAAGCACCAGATTGATTTCCAAAGTGGTTGCACAACTTGAAAAGATCATCCTGATTGAGGTATCCCCAAAGCAGAAAGATACACATAGTATATACTCACTTATAGACATATAATGATATTATATTATTATATATATAGATATTAGACATTAGATATTAGACATATAAATTAGGACAATCATACTAAAATCTGTACATCTAAACAAGCTAAGCAAGAAGGAGGACCCTGGGTAAGATGATCAATCTTCATTGAGAAAGGCAAAGGGGATAGACATCGGAAGAGGGAGAAAACAGGGGACAGGATAAGAGCCTATCACAGAGGGCTTCTGAAAGACTCTACTCAGCAGAGTATCAAAACAGATGCTGAGACTCATAGCCAAACTCTGGGCAGAGTGCAGGGAATCTTATGAAATAATGGGAAGACAGAAAGACCTGGAGGGGACAGGAGCTCCACAAGGAAAGCAACAGAACCAAAAAATGGGGACATGGGGATCTTTTCTGAGCCTGATACTCCAACCAAGGAACATTCATGGATATAACCTAACCCCCTGCACAGATGTAGCCCATGGCAGCTCAGTGTCCAAGTTGGTTCTCTAGTAATGGGAAAAGGGACTGTCTCTGACATGAACTCAGTGGCTGGTTCTTTGACCACCTCCCCCTGAGGAGTCGGGGACAGACTTACCAGGCCACAGAGGAAGACAATGCAGCCTGAAGATACTTGATAGGCTAGGGTCAGATGGAAGGGGAGGAGGACCTCCTCTATCAGTGGACTGGGGGAGGGATATGGGAGGAGAAAAGGGAGAGAGGGCAGGATTGGGAGGGGACAAGAGAGGGGGTCACAGTTGGGATACAAAGTGAGTAAATTGTTATAAATAAAAAAATAAATTAAAAAACAAAAACAAAAAAATCATGCATCACCATTGGCTCTTTCAATCTTTCTACATTCGTAAACAGCTTCCTGAACTTTGAAGGAGAGATGTGAAAAAGACATATCATTTAAGATTGAACACTCCAGAGTCCCTAACACTTTGCACACTGTCCAGTTGGTGGGTTTTTACGTTAATTAGCATGTACTGCAAGGAAAAAAAATCTCTACTGAGGGCTGAGCAATGCTCTATGGGCATAGCATTATGTCACTAGGATTCATTTTATTGCTGTGTTCATATAGCAAAATAGCAGTGGTAATAGGATTTTTCTGTGCTTATGACCTTGCTGGTCTTAGGTTCTCAGCTTCATTAACAATGCCAGGCAAGGGTTCCATCACATGAACTAGGCCTTCATCAGCAAATTGTGGTTGGTTATTCCGTGAACATTTGTGCCACTGTTGTACAGGACAGAATATGGTGGAGGAAGAACTAACAATAAAGGCCTTTGGAAAGACACATAAGAGCCTAGTACTGTAGAAGCTTCCTAAAGTGTGTGGGTGAGTGTGTGTGTGTGTGTGTGTGTGTGTGCATGTGTGTGTGAGAGAGAGAGATTTAAATGGAGTCACCATATAACGTGGGAGAAACTAGACATCATATGCTATCAAATAAAACCCCCAATGTTAGGAATGGGTTACATCTTTCTGAGTCATTATCGATAATGTTTAAAGTAGCAAGCAACTAGAAACAATCAGAATGCCCAAATTAGGAGACAGGTTGGATAAATACATAATGTTCACACCATGAATAGTATGTTCAAAGGCTTAACAAAGACCAAGCACACACACACATACACACACACAATCATATGAGCATAGCATATGGCTTTTCAGGCTACATAACTACCTCATTACTCTTGTCTACATAGCAGAATCTCCCCCAGCAGACAAGGAGCCCTTTGAAACCTGAACCCTCACGAGGTATCAGGTTTCCATGCTTAGGAAGCACCTGATGAACAATTAGATACACAAGAGAACAAACTTCGGGGGTAAATATTATTTGCCAAGTGGAGAAGAGATAAGAGCTGTTCCTCGGAGGTTATAACTAGCAATTTGCTATGAATGTAAGATGCTTATAAGTCTTCTATTATTAAATGTTTCCCATCTCTTTAGTCCATATTTATTGTGAATGTTTCAGCCCTGTTGTTAATGTTCTTTTAAAGCCTTATAGAACATTATACTCCAGTCTATAAAACAGCCAGCTTAGTAAGGATGGAAAAAAGCAATTAAAATTGTTTTTATGAATACAGCATTTGATTCATTATAGGGCAGTTCCAGACAGAGGTCGTGGTGAATATTCAGTGAATACCGTAGTGAGTGTTGTAGTTTGCAGGGTCCATACTTTTTCATTCCAAAGCAGACATCAGTACCTAGTCATGCTTCCACGAACCCCTCCCTCCCTGGCCCATCAGAATTAATTATCAACTTTTGCAGCTACCTGGTCTGACTATGATTCCTTCCCCTGACCCTTGGAACAGTAACAAGTACTTCAGACAGCACTCAGGTAACAGAAGGAAGAGCTTAGTCACATCCGTGTCCACAGCAAATAACATGGTTCACAAAAAAAAAAAAAAGCTTATTGTGAGGGAATTCCCTAGTGCCTGCCTTTCTAGGCCAAGAAGAGGGAGCAGAGTGGAAGGTATGAAAAAATGGAATGGCCAACCCTCACATAATTAGCTGTTTGGGCAGAACTTTGGTGGAATAGCTGGCGATTAGAAACCCTAAGAGAAGACTGACTTTAAAAAGTTAGAGAGAGTACACTAAGCATTTTAAGACTGGGATATAAAATTAATTTTAGGTTATGTCTATATAGATATTTAAAAGCTGTTGGCAAAATTACATCCTGCCAAAAAGCACAAGGAAATATGTTGAATGTGATATTATATATCTTTTCTTTTTTCATTATTTTATTTATTTATTATAATCATTTACTACAATTTATTCAATTTGTATCCCAGCTGAGGTCCCCTCCCATGTCTCCTCCCAATCCTACCCTCTCTCCATCTTCTCCCCCTATGTCCCTCCCCTGGTCCACTGATAAGGGTGGTCCTCCTCCCCTTCTATATGACCCTAGCCTATCAGGTCTTACCATGACTGGTTGCATCGTCTTCCTCTGTGGCCTGGCAAGGCTACACCCCCCAGCGGGAGGTGATCAAAGAACCAGACACTTAATTCATGTCAGAGACAGTCCCTGTTTCCATTACTAGAGAACCCACGTGGACACTGAACTGCCATGGGCTACATCTTTGCAGGGGTTTACGTTATATCCATGAATGTTCCTTGGTTGGGGTATCATTCTCTTCAGGGCCCCCAGGGCTCAGTTTTTTTTGACTCTGTTGCTCTCCTTTCTTTCTATCTCCCCTTCTTTCATAAAATTCCATGCATTCTGCCCAAAGTTAGGCTATGAGTCTCAGCCTTAGAAGAACAAAGAAATAACTGGTTATAAAATATAAATATGACTGATACTCCAACCAAGTAGTATGCATGGAGATAACCTAGAACCCCTGCACAGATGTAGCCGATGGCAGTTCAGTGTCCAAGTGGGTTCCATAGTAAAGAGAATAGGGACTGCCCCTGACATGAACTGATTGGCCTGCTCTTTCATCACCTCCCCCTGGGGGGGGGGGGCGGGGAGCAGCCTTACCCGGCCACAGAGGAAGATAATGTAGCCACTCCTGATGAGACCTAATAGACTGGAATCAGAATGAAGGAAAAGAAGACCTCCCCTATCAGTGGACTTGGGAAGGAGCATGCATGGAGAAGGAAGAAGAAAGGAGGGCTTGGGAGGGGAGGGAGGAGGGAGCTACAGGGGGGATACAAAGTGAATAAAGTGTAATTTAAAAAAATAAATTAAAAATACAAATATTACTTAACATAGGAATGATGGTTTTTAAAGCATATTGCTAGTTACTGTCTAGAAAAGTATGATTAATATGTTGTTATAAGCACAAAAATATCACTGCATTCACAAGTTTTTGTTTTGCAAATGAAAATTATTTCACTTTCAAAGTTCACAATTCTAAAAATGAAGATGTTACCTTAAAATAAAAAAATAGAATTTCAAATAAAATGCAGGAAAGATAGTGACAGACAGAGGGAAGGAATGAGATGAATCCAGACTTGAGATGATAACCAACTTCCAAACCTTGAGGTCTACAAAATAGCAACAACAGATTACTAATTTCAAGTCTAAGACACTTATTTATATTGCAACTTACCTGAACTTCAACAAAACTGTTAACACTTCTTAAAATTCTTAGTATCAGCAGAAACTGTCTTTCATGTATATATTTATATAAGAATATATATACTTTCATGTATATATTTATATAAGAATATATATAGAAATATACACATATAATTTATGAAGATATGAGCTCTTATTGACCACGTGACAAAGTAAAAGAAAAAGTGGTGTTTTCATCATATAGAAATACCGATGTTTGTACCATAATATATTCATAATATAAAATTCATTACCATTATCACAGGCCAAATATGAACTATTAAATCATCCTAATGAAGCCTTTTCCCACTTAAAGTTATGAAACTAAAGTAAATTATACTTGAAATAAAAATTCTCCTAATAATCCAGAGATGACTACAATAGAGCAAAGATGATTTCAATAAACATGTTTTAGGCTAGGCAGCAAAG
>CM053756.1:16223086-16299701 GCA_028658305.1 Pachyuromys duprasi | reverse complement strand
CTACTTTGCGGTTGCCATATTTTATGTCACGTGGGCAGGCACCCATGGATGTGTTTTTATACTCACATCTAGAATTTACGATGAGGCTTATCTGGACCCCTCTCACACTGCATGTTGATGTAGAATATTCAGAGACAAAATATTTTAGTTATGAATAAAGTTGAGCAGTGTCAATTTCCTCCTTGACTTTAATTCTCATCTCATCCTAAATCACATTTTTCATCCTGTCTATTGGTACCAGGGCCTGGGCATCTCTGAGTTTATCTGAGGAGAATTTAGGTCATGGACCCACTAGATTTAATAAATGACTTCCATGTCATTGGCAGTTGTTCTTGCAAAGGAATGGTTTCAAGGCATACTTCCATCAACCACTTTCAAACCAGTGTCCCATCAGGACAGAGGCCAAAAGCCAGCCTGCAAGATAAAGGAGCCTCACATAAAACACACCTCCCAGGATGCTTGCCACCAGGTCTGACAACCTCAACTCGATCCCTGAACCTCATACGAGAAATGTCTGAGACTCAAACTTGCCATCTGACCTCTGGCCATACATTTGACATAGCATACACATACCCCTCACCCACACACTATGCATGTGACATGGCACACACATACCCACTTGCCCACACACATACAAAATAAAGAAATGTAACAAAACTACAAGAAGAGAAATAATTGACAGTGGTTTTTTTTCCTATCTATGATAGCAACCCTAAATCTTATATGACATAAAAAACAATTAATTGATGCCAGGAATAGAAGAGTTGTCTAAGTAGCCAATGGTATTTACAAGGGACAAATTTCAAATATTCTGAGAAAAGGAATGTTCTTCCAGTCTCTTTGTAGAAAAAGACACCACAAAACACTTATCATATGAAGTGTCAATCAAAATATATGCTTCCAAAATCTGTACAGAAAATATACAATAGGAATATAGAATATGGAATAATTGGATTCACCACTTAATTAAAGCATCGTATGTTCTAATATTTTGGCATGCAAATACAGCCACTTTCATGAATGTGCAACCCATACAGACAGAAAGAGCTATGCTCACAAGGACCTGAGCCTGGTTGGAGATTCTGATGGAAAAGGTTTCTCTATTGAATGCAGGCACACATTTTTAATTAATTAATTTATTATATTAATTACAGTCACTTTGCATCCCATCTGAAGCCCTTTCCCCATCCCCACCCAACCCCACCCCTCCTATTCTTCTCTTATCTCCCTCTCCCAGTCCAATGATAGGGGAGGTCCTCCTCCCCTTCCATCTGACCATAGTCTATCAGGTCTCATCAGAGCTGGGTGCTTTGTCCTCCTCTGTGGACTGGTAAGGCTGCTCCCCCCTCAGGTGGAGGTGATCAAAGAGCCAGCCACTGAGTTCATCTATGAGATGGTCTCTGGTCCTATTATTGGAGAACCCTCTTGGATACTGAGCTGCCATGGGCTACATCTGTGCAGGGGTTCTAGGTTATCTCCATGAATGGTCCTTGTTTGGAGTATCTGTCTCAGAAAAGAACCCTGTGCCCAGATTTTTTGGTTCTGTTGCTCCCCTTGTAGAGCTCTTGTTCCCTCCAGGTCTTTCTATTCCCCCTTCTTTCATAAGATTCCCTGCACTCTGCTCAAAGTTTGGCTATGTATCTCAGCATATGTTTTGATACCCTGCTGGGTGGAATCTTTCAGAGGCCCTCTGTGGTAGGCTCCTGTCCTGTTCCCTGCTTTCTTCCTCTTCCAATGTCCATCTCATTTGCCTTTCTGAATGAAGATTGAATGTCTTACTGAGGGTCCTCCTTCTTGATTAGCTTCCTTACGTGTACAGACTTTAGTATGATTATCCTATATTATATGTCTAATATCCACTTATAAGTGAGTATATGTGTATCTTGTATATGTGAGTTCATGTGTGTCTTTCTGTAAAGCAAAGGACACTGTCATCAGAACAAAATGACAGCCTACAGATTGGGAAAGGATCTTTACCAATCCTATATCTGACAGAGGGCTAATATCCAGAATATACAAAGAACTGAAGAAGTTAAACAGCAATAAATCAAGTAACCCAATTAAAAAATGGAATGCAGAGCTAAACAGAGAATTCCCAATAGGGGAACATCGAATGGCAAAGAAACACTTAAAGAAATGCAACATCCTTAGTAATCAACATCCTTAGTAATCAGGAAAATGCAAATCCAAACGACCCTGAGATTTCACCTTACACCCATCAGAATGGCTAAGATCAAAAACCCAAGTGACAACGCATGCTGGAGAGGTTGTGGAGGAAGAGGAATCCTACTCCACTGCTGTAATGTAAATTTGTACAACGACGTGGAAATCAATCTGGCGCTTTCTCACACAATTAGGAATAGTGCTACCTCAAGACCCGGCTATACCACTCCTAGGCATATATCCAAAATATGCTCAAACAAATGTACACAGGACATTTGTTCAACCATGTTCATAGCGGCTTCATTTGTAATAGCCAGAAGCTGGAAACAGCCCATTTGTCCCTCAGTTCAGGAATGGATACAGAAATTGTGGTACATTTACACAATGGAATACTACTCAGCAATTAAAAACAAGGAAATCATGAAATCTGCAGACAAATGTGGAATCTAGAAAAGATCATCCTGAGTGAGGTATCGCAGCCACACATTTTGGGCAGGAGACACCGCAGCTTTATTTCACCCTAAGTTCTTCAGATAATGTAGCCAGTCTGGACAGCAGCTTCTTCTGTGGTTCTCAGGATGGAAAAGAAGCAGGGAAAAGTCTGTGCATGTAAAAGGTGAGAAACTGCAAGCCTTTTCTATGGGAGTATTTCTCAGTTTCCTAAAATTACGATTATCTCTGATTTCTCATTCTGGGTAATCGGACACTTTTGTATGTAATGCTGAGTTGAAAAGCGGGTCTTTGTTTAAGGAAAGCCCCTGAAGTTCTGAGACAGTCAGGTTCTGTGAAGCCTCCACCACGGAGCCTGTCCTTCGGGCTTCTGCCTCCCAGAACGGAGTAACAGCCGCGAACCACCACACAGACTTCTTCCTTTCTCCCGTTCTGTCTCGCTTGCAACTCTCTCTCTCTCTCTCTCTCTCTCTCCCTGTTCAGAGATGCCGAAGAGAAAGAAAAGGTTGGAAAAATATAACTTTACCCATTCCTGTCATTTGCTAAGATTTGCACAGATCAAACAGGACATGGAGTCATTGAAGAGGAGGGGATTGGAGTAGTTTGCACTCCACTTTCAGGGGAGACTCTGTGCCTTCCTTCAGTTCCAACCTCGGCTTCCACAGGGTGGGGTGTGTACCCGCCTAATGCTCTCCTTGTCTTGGCTACTGAGCACCTTTCAAATGATGGGAAGGTGATTCTCTGCTGCGAAATCCTTTCACTCTTTTCCTGACTCCACTGTAAGCCTGCTAGGGTCCGTAAAGGTGGAGCTGGTAGACTGCTCATTAATTCAGCTTCAGGGAGGGGTGGGTGGTATGTCACTGCCTCCATCCATGGGGGTGACGGCCCCTAAATTCAATCTCCCTTTGGTAGGATGCTCTCCGATAACTCTATTTTAGGGCTGGATTCACATAAATTGTTCACTTTTATTAAAAGGCAAGATTATTTTCTTACACTGGTTGTTCCTGAATGCTACTCATAGCCTAATGAATTGTTTCCTAATAGGTCCAATGGGTCTTCACCCATATTGACTATAATTAGGATGGGCAAAAGAAAATGTGGAAAATAATTAAACTATGACTAATTTTCCTCAAGAAGTGATTACCAAAGAATTCTAAAGAGTTTGAGAAGCAGTCTGTTCATAGTACAGGGAGTCTCTTCAGCACGTTAATTTTCATTTTTTTCCCTTGGATGGGGTTTGAAATTAGATTCAGATTGCAAATTACAGCTTTGTATGGGCACCCCACTGCTAGCTAGTGTAATCCTCCGGCTACTAGGGATGAAGCAATTTGGCTTCCCACAATAAGACTGTGGGAACCTTATTTCCCGCTGGTAGAATAATATGTCTACAGTCTGAAATGCAGAAATCCAACATTTGCTCTTTGACTGGGTCACCAGTAGGGATACGCGGATCATAAAGAAAACAGATGTGGAAAAGCAGCTTCTCTGCTTATATGTTTCTAATTTGCTCAAAGGCTGTCCCCCAACTTATTTTACCTGGCACTTCAGATGGAGCTCACATATTGTATTTTCCTTCTATGAAAAGAATTAGCCTTCTGGTTGTTTCCGGGTGTGTGACATATATACCGTTGCGGTTTCTTGTACTCTAGTTGCACCAGGGAGGACGCTTCGATGGGCTCTTTCTTCAGGCATAAAATGAAGGTTCTTTCAGTTGAGGAGGCTTGAAACCCATCACGGACTGATTGATGACAAGATGTGTGGTGATTAATTGCCACACATGCACTTTGTTGGGCCTTTGGTAATAGAATTAGAGCCAGCTAGTGGGACACAGCTTCCCTTTACAAGTTAAATATATACGGATTGACTGCCTGACTTCACACCCAGTTACAAATTTCTCTGTCTCTAGGTGATATTTCCCCCAGCAGAGACTGCTAGCTCAGTCATGCATCAGCCTTCAAATGAGCTTCCCTCCTCGTTGTTTCTTGGAACATCTCTTGCAGTTTCAATTAATTTTACTACTTCTCTCTGGCTACTTGGGGTAGAAGGAGAAGAGAATGATGCAGAAAAAGAGAACAGATTTCTTAACAGTTTATCAAAACTGTTTTGTCTCATGTGGTTTTTCTGTTGCCCTTTCTGCTGTGTCTCTGAGTGCTCAGAAACAATTTATGTTTCGCTAAGACAGTTTCTCTTTCAGAAGTCCCCTGCATTTGAAATTCAAATGCCAACCATGGACAGGCTGTTTGCCCCAACTGCGCCTTCTCATACAGCCTAAGGGAGCATCCCTTATGGCAGATTCCTGAAACCAGAAGTTTTCCTGGTTCTCCAGCTCAGAAGGTCCTATTCTAGCAGGTAGGAAGGGACAGGTTTAAAACCACAGGCTAACGCTTCTTGCTTCCAGTACCCTGGTTCCCACTCAGGTCTTTCCTTTCTGGCACTGTGTACCGTTTACGGCATTTCCTTTCTGGCACTGTGTACCGTTCACGGCATTTCCTTTCTGGCACTGTGTACCGTTGACGGCTCTAGTCACACCTGTGCCTGAATTCACAGCTGCTAGAAAAATCAGAACTTGGGTTTAGTAACTTTCCAGGAAAACTTCCTCAATCTCTTTCTTTTTCAGCACCACCTTCCTTTGAAATGGGTCCACAGCACTTTTTTTGCTGTTGTTTTTATTTTTTGTTTTGTTTGTTTGTTTGTTTTGCGACAGGGTCTTAATTTGGCCCAGATTGGCTTCCAACTTGCTATGCAGCCAAGGCTGGCCTCGAACTCCCGCCTCTGCCTCCAAAACACTGGAATTGCAGGCGTGCACTACAACAGCCAGCTTAAATCCTGCTAAAGAACACACTAAAAGTGACCCTGCGCTCTGAATGTGCATGGACATGTTGGGGTTTTTTTTATTATTATTTTCTTATTTTGAGATTTTGTCAACCAAACCCTGGACTTTGGGTATATAGGCAAGCACTGTGCTGTTGAGCTATATCCTGAGCCACAACAATTTTAAGAATAAATATTTATTAGGAGGTTGAAAAGATGATTGAGTAGTAAGAGCACGAGCTACACTTCCAGGGGACCTATGCTCAATTCTCAGCACCCACATGGTAGCTCACAACGATTTGTAACTCCACTTCCAGGAAATCCAATGCCCTCTTCTGGCCTCTGCCAGCAACAGGCATGTACATAGTGCATAGATGTATACATGCAGACAAAACACTCATAAACACCGAATAATAAACTAATAAAATAGTTCCTTGTTGTATTTGTAATAATCTCGTATGAATCAACTTTGGGTAAGACTTGAATTTTTTCTTTTAAAATTTGGTTATGCAAAACAACCTTTTACCACTTTTCTCAGACAAGCTAGCCCGTGAAAGAGCCGATGGGAATGGCACACGGTCTGAAGACTTCTTTTATCATGCCATGTAACTGAATTTATTTTTCAAGTCTCAAATGGACAAATCTGAAACTTGATAAAAACACATCAGAATCTTCCAGCCTGTATGCATTAAGAGAGCTTTTATGGACTGATTACCATGATTTGCCTGTCCTCAGATGACAAACAATGACAAACAATTTATGGTTCCAGTCCTACCTGGGATTGTGGGTAATAAGAATCAGAAGAGGCATCAGGAATGTTACAGTGTTCATTTGCACACAAGAAGGTATTGATGGCTGGCTCTTCGACACCCCCCCCCCTGCCCCTCCGAGGGAGGAGCAGCCTTGCTAGGCCACAGAAGAGGACATTGCAGCCAGTCATGATAACCTAGAGTTAGATGGAAGGGGAAGAGGACCTTTCCCTATCAGTGGACTTGGAAAGGTGCAGGGAGGAGATGAAGGAGGGAAGGAGGGGTATAGGGAAGGAATGTGGGAGGGGGCTATGGCTGGGATACAAAGTACATAACCTGTGATTAATATAAAATAAAAATGTTTTAAAAAGAAAGTAATGAGGATCACAGGGCTCAAAACTCACAGCAGACACTCACAATGGGTTATAAAAACAGGGTTTGAAAACTCTTAGATCCTCTGACACCATCCATAGGACACCACTGGTATCTCACAAGTATGGGCACATCCTATTTCTGTTGCTTTTTAAAAAGATTTTAAAAATTTACTTATGAAAATGTGTGTGCCTTTATGAATATATGTATGTATGAAGCCTGTGGAAGCCAGAGATAGCAGATCCCCTAGATCTGGGTTAAAGGTGACTGTGGTCACCGTCTGTAAAGATGGGTGCTGGTAACTGAACCCAGGTTCTCTTCAAGAGCACTTTATCACTGAACTCTCTCTCCAGGCCCCATTTCTGATTCTTCAAATCATTTTACATGGGGCCGAATCTAGGATTAAATCCAAACCACAAAGAAAAACACCCTTCTCTGTTCTCTTTTCCTTTTCCTGGTTACGTTAAGAAAAAGCCTGGGTTTTTATTTAATTTTTCATCCCAATGGTTGAGCATCTCCTTTAACCATGGACAACTGATTTTAAGTTTACAGTATTCATTTATAAGTCAAATTTAGTAGCATTAGGTTCCTTCCTTTTGTTCCTTTCTTCCCTCCTTTCTTCCAGAAATCCAACTTCAACTCACAGCACCCACATGGGGGCTCACAACTGTCTATAATTTTAGTTCCAAGGAATCCAGTGCTCCTTTCTGTCTTCTGTGGGTTCCACTCATGTATTGGATGCACAAATCTATAAGCAAACAAAATACCTATACACAAAAATAAAGTGTGGAGGCGAGCCTAGGCTCAAAGGGCTCAAAAACCAGTTTTCAAATGAGATTTTAGTGATCCAAAATCATAAGGAAAGATCAACATTATTATTAAGTCAAAATGAAAATTAAACTAGTCCTGTCAATTCCCACTTATTAATGCAGAAATGGGAGAGAATAATAATGATACCTATTTAAAGCAAAAGACCCAAGGAAATGAATATCTTTACATATTCCATTTGAGAGAAAGTATAGATTTCTGGATAAATGTATGTATATATAATTTGCATAAGTACATGTATGCTATCACAAATACTGCATATTACATATATTTAATACACAGAATTATCTCCTTATGAGTAAAGACAATGTTACATGTGGGGAAGATCTAGAAAGGAGACAGAGAGAGCCATGTCAGGTAATAGGGAGGATGGAGAGTAGCAAAAGCACACATGAGATGTGAAAAGGAAAAGAGTCTGGGGGCCACCTCTAAGGAAGGAACAGAGATACAAGTGGGTGGAGGAAGATAGGCGAGGATGAGTACCACAAAAACACACCTAGCTTAAATACAACATGGTGGCACCTAATACATTATAGGCTGATTTAAACATAGGGAAACATGAAAGTACCACATGTCTAAATTTAAGATGACATTTGAATTATTAAAGTATTGTTCCAATTTAATTATTATTTACATAATACCCACAAGTGTTTTAAGACAGTGTTCAGGAAGTGTGCAGTTAAATAAGCTGTGAATTAATCCATGTATCTATGGATAGCAATCAATATGCTACACACTTGGTTACCATTGACTGGTCAACTTGACAGAGCCTGGAACCACCTGAAAACACAATCTCAATTGCGTGATTGTCTTTGTCAGGCTGGTTGGTGGCCGTGTCTGTAAGGGGCTGTCTTAAACTGATGCAGAGTGCTCAGCCTACTCTGGCCATTTCCTAGACATTTCCTGGTCTTGGACTATGTAAGAAAGCTAGCTAACCATGAGGCTGTGAGACAATAAGTAGCATTCCTCTGCAACTTTCTGTCTAAGGTTCCTGCCCTGGGTTCCTGCCCTTGCTTTTCTTAATGATGGACCCTTTTCTCCTCTGAGATGTTTTTGGTCAAAGGTTTTTGTTTGGTTGATTGGTTGGTTAGTTTTGTTAGTTTTTTAATCATAGCAACAACAATAACAACAAAAAAACCCACTAAAACACTTTATTGAAAGATATTTAATCACCATTCTTGTTTGCTTCTCTATGCTGTGATGAAACACTGACCAAAAGATAACTTCAAGCAGGAAATGGCTCATTTCATCTCACAGAATATTGTCCATCATCAAGGAAAGCCAAGGCAACAACTCAAGGCAGCAACCTGGAAACAGGAACTGAAGCCAAGGTCATGGCAGAATGCTGCTTACTAGTTTGCTCCCTCTGGCTTATACAGCAGTTTTATTATTTATTTTTTTATATGGCCCTCACCCATCTGTCCAAGAATGGGGCTTCCTGAATTAGGCTGGGCAACCAGCAACCAAAAATAAAAATTTCAAAATCCCCCATGAGCCAATATAATGGAGGCAATTCCTCACCTGAAATTCTCTCATACTGGGCATGTCAAGTTGACAACTAAGATTAGCCCTTACAACAACTACAAATTATGACATAGATAGATGATAGGTAGGTAGGTAGATGATTGATAGATGATAGATAGATGATAGGAAGATAGATGATGAGTCCATTTTGCTCATAAATTGAGCTGAATGTAGTAGATTTAACTAACAAACAATAGGTCTGAAAACAAAGCAAAATGAATAGGGGTTTGTTTGTTTTCCCCCTAAGACTACACGGGGCATTCCCTAACACAGAAAAGCCAAACAGAACAGAAAATACACATAGTTATGTCACAGTGTGGTTTATGGTGACCACTCTGGGTACAGTTGCATGACTGCCGTGGACTATCAATCATGTGATAAGGACTTGGTTCTTAGATGGTGGTCTTGTTTTATCTTTTTAAAACTTCGGAAAGTAGGTCACTGAGGCATACCTTTGCAGGACACACCTTGTTCATAGAGTTTTCTGACTCTCTTTGCTGCATCTTATCTACCAAAGGGTGAGCTGCTTCGCTTACTATGTCTTCCTCCTGAATCCATGGTGTTCAGCAACACTTCCGGTCCACAGCCATGGAACACTGCCCATAGATGAAAACCAACAAAAACCATGAGTTAAAACTCCTCTCTCTAAAATTGTTTTTCTCATGTATTTGTCACATTGACAAGAACTAACGCAATGACTTTAAGACCCCAAAATATAATTATTATCAGGAAAAATCTTATCATAATATTAGAAATATCTTGATGGCCCCTAACCCTAGCCGTGTGCTATGTAGTAGAGAATATGAACCAGAGGACATTATCAACTGGATTTTAAGATTTCATTGCTATAGTAACACCAGCAGTCAGATGAGAGTGTAAATATTTTGGATGAATATTATCTCCCTTTTCCTGAATGTTTTCAATATGCTCACTACTATTTCTCAACATTGGCAAGTTTATGTACTCTCCTTTTTTATATATAATCATAATGAAGATGAAATTTTTTAGGAATGAAAATTCTTACAGTAAGAACATATGCCAACATTCATTCATGTATTCGACAATTAAGCATTTTAGTTCAATAAGGGAGAGATATGAGTAAATGAGATTATAATGCAGTATGATAGTTATGATAAAGCATATAAAAAGTCTAGTTAGGTGATCCCTAATAGAACTACATAGCCCTTTTCCTTCATACTCCCTCCTCAGAGATTTGTTGGCAGAAACTTAAAATAATTTAGGCAATTTCAGGATCATAGAGGAGAAAGTGAGCAACTTCTGATGAAGGACTACTAATGATTAGGGAGCATTATGAAAGGGAGAGAGAGCACTGAAGTGTCAGACATGAAGCTTCTCTCTTTGGAGCTTGGCAGTATTGAAAACATCTTAGAATCTGAATACATTATCCTGTTACATCTTTTGGGAGGACATCTCTGGTTCAATGAAGAAAGTATAATCAGATCCAAGAACTTAATATAGGAATTATTGAATGTTTTAATATAGATAGACATGCTTCCAATCTATTGACCAAGGAGCAAGTCCATGGAAATGACTCAATTTATAACTATCATCTCTCTCTCCCTTTTATAACTATCATCTCTCTCTCCCTTCTAGTATTATACAATATTATATTCTGTAAAATGGATGTATTTTAACTATGTTTATTTATAATCATCTCTATAAGTAGTTCAAGATCTCAAAATGTAAATATCACCACTGTCTGAATGGCTATATTAAAAGGTTTCATGTTCTTTATATAATTTCTCACATTAACACCGTGGTTCATCAATATTAAAGAGGCCTGCAGTATTGTATTAGCTAATCATACCAAAGACTATCTTTGGAATCTGTCAAACATAGACCTGGTTTCTATTTTTATAGCTGATGTGCAGCATGGGCTGATTCAACTATTTTTAAAACTATCAATCCCACTTTAAGTAGAAGAAAATTATGTTTTAAAATGCATGCTTTAACCATGATAAATATCACCTGAGAATAACATAATTTAAACGCTAGTTCTAAGAAATAAAGCTGGCAAATATATATTCTGTTTCTTCAGGGGGGGGAAGTGCTCTGGGGGGACTTTCATAATGTGATCAAAGGGCAAACTAGCTACCTTCGCTCAGCATCTCACATAGCTCTTCCGCTCTTAACAAATGCTGGGTGCAAGAGCAGCTGAGAGTCCTCTGAATATCCTGGATAGGCTGGTTTATCCTATGACATGTCGTCTCCAGGGAATTTTCAGAACTGAATAGAAAAGTGTCAAAGTCAGAGAGCAGAGACCATTCTCATATTGTTGAGCTCATTGTCCAGGCAGAAACAATGTCTCAGTTGACAGTCATCATCTAGCATGATTGAGTGTTCACTGCTAGTAATTTCTGGCACCCACAAAAAAATATCACACACACACACTATACTGTTTACACAATACTCTGTTGAACCTTGGGGGAGAAACAAAATGGCCAAGAGACAGCCTGCTCATAATCCTATTCAACCTGATTGATAGTCAAGTCTGAGCTAAGAGTCCAAATCAGCCAGTCCAATAAGGAAGCAATAGGTGACATTACAGAAACTGATAGGTGATGTTATAGAAACTGGTGTGAGTCTCTGTAAGATACGTCTTATAAGAGAAGCGTATTTGCTAATGGCCCATTTGGTATTTCTCGTGTTGGTTTTGCTTCTGGGCATAGCTTCTCTTCACCTATATCCAGGGGACAATTATTCCATTTACAACAGAGAAGTCAGAACTCAGACTCTCACCCCACATTCAAGGTTCTTTCACTGTTTGGAAAAATAATAATTATGAAAGAATAATTCTGTATGTGGAAGTGAATTCTCTCCTTATCATTTCCTTTATAAGAGGCAGGGTAATGAAGAATTTCATCTCCATAAGTCAACAATAAGCAGGTAAAACAATGAAATCCCACACAAGAGTGAGTAGAAGGTTTAGGAAAGAGTAAGAATGGCCCTATTAACATTTCCTCTCGTGTGACTCTTATTTTTTAATTAAGTTTTAATTTTATATTAATTACAATTTATTCACTTTGTATCCCAGCTGTAGCCCCCTTCCTCCTTCCCTCCCAATCCCACCTTCCCTCCATCATCTCCTCCTACGCCCCTCTCCAAGTATACTGATAGGGGAGGTCCTCCTCCCCTTCCCTTCCATCTGACACTCTTCTTTTTAATTAACTTATTTTCAACTAAAATTTTTCAGACAATATACTTTGATCATATTCTTTTCCCTCTCCCACCTCCTTCCACATTCTCCTCATCTCCCTACACATCCAACTTCACGCTTGCTTTCTCCCTCTCTCAAAGAAATGAAAATCAAAGTAAACAAACTAAAGAAAGGGAAGGAAGAAAGAAACAAAGAAATGACAAAAGGAATAAACTGCTACAGAAAGTACCAATACAGATCTTCTTAACTCCTGAATTTGTGTCTTGCTCTGGTTTCTGTGCTTGTCTTTGCACGGTGGACCTTGAACTCAGGGCCATGCGTAGGCTAAACGCCTGCTCTGCCGATGGGCTATACCCCAATCTGTCTAGTTTATGTTTAAGATAAAAAGTCACCGCTATATTAAGGATGTTTGAGGGACAATATGTATGTGCTATATGTGTGTGCTGTATGCCGTCATGTGTGTTTGTGTGTGTGTGTGTGCGTGCACACGTGCATGCTTGTGCATACTCGTGGGCACACTTGAGACAGAGGGCAGTGCCAGGTGTCCTTCACTATTACTCTTCACCTTCTTCCCTTGAGACAGAGTCTCTGATTAAACTTAAGACCAGGCTGGCAGCCAGCAAGCCCCAAGAGACCCTCCTCTGTCTTCCTCCCAAAGTACTACAGTTACAGGCATGAGCAGTCATGTTCAGCTTGTCACCTAGCAGCTGAAGATTTAGAGCCAAGTCCTTAAGCCTGTGTAGCAAGTACTTAGACTTTCACAGACATCTCCCCAGCCCTGTGAGAGCTGTGACAATGCTCTGACCCACAGATCTATAAGATAATAAATCTTTTTTTCTATTTTATTTTACCTAAGCTACTAAATTCATGGTTATTTGTGTGGCAGAAATAAATAACAAATACTGACTTAGAAAAATCATAAAGGTGTTTATATGAGGCTATTCTCTTCTTCCATCAAAACCCTTAGGTTATTCTCAACAGAGAGTCACTTCTCTTTTGATATGGAAATTTTAAAAGGGTGTGCTTTTATCTAACTTTGGTTGTAAACCTAATTTTTTGGACAAGTAATGTCCTATAGTCTTTAATAACACAAACTCAAAAAAAAAACTTCCCTAAAGGAAGTGAAATTTTGAAATGGTAAGAATGTCCTTTAAAAGAACAAAGTTAAAAGAAAGGCACGCTGACAGCATCATTGATGACTCAATGTGTTAGCTACTAAGGAAAGAATATCAGTGTGGACACTGGGTGGGTAAGGAAGCAATTTGATACTGCATTTTGCTCATTATAAGAAACAAGTGTCTAATAATTGTGTGTCTAGGAAATAAACAGGAGGTAGCCACTGAGGAAACAAGTTTGGCATGAGTGTCTGGATGTTGCCAAGGAAAATCAAGCCACGGGCCAAGTATCTTTGTTTTCCTTCAGCACCAACATTTCATTAAATTATCCTCAGAAATAACTGTGTTGACTTTCTTGTATTAATGACTTATAAAAGGAAAACTATAAATGAAACTCAGGTGCTAGGAATATATTCAGAGACAGTGCAGAAGGGAAAAGTAAAAAGTCAGGACAGGAAGGGGAAAGAAAAGTGAATGTGAAGTGCTTCCTGGGGTAACATTGCTAAAAATATACTTAAGATCAATTCATATGCAGAAAACAAGGATGTACCGTAGGATGACAGACACACAGTTAATGTAGGCGCTTGTCCTAGGAAGGATTAAAGATCTTGAGGAACTGTGTATGTAAGAGAGAGGCAAGTATGATAGAGGTGAAGGGTGACAGTAATGCCGACAGGGGACGTAGTATTTTATATGCAAATGACGATAATAAGAGATCTGACCAACAACAGGAAATAGAACTGGGGAATTTAAAACATAGACAAATTAACAGGAAGGTATTACTTACACGCGGTTGTATGGTGAGATGTGCGTTTTCAGATTGCTTCCAAAACTGGCGGACGAAGGGACGGCAAAGCCATTGCTCACGAGGGATTTTAAATGAGTAGAAATTGTTAAGGGACTGTGCAATAGGAGAAAAATTAAGGAAAATTTGCTTCCTAAATGTGCTGAAATGTGTTTACAGCCTTACATAAATTATTGAAGTCAACATCCTAGAAGCACATTTACACTTTCGTCCTTGGAAATGAATCTAACTCGTAATGAGGAGGCCTGGAGCAGGGACGCTGTAAGATGATTCCAGGCTGCCTGCACATACAGTCTAATGGGCTTGGTGGGATTAAGATATGGCTTAAAGGTTGGCGTCACTAACCTTTTTATGTCTCCTCTTTCCCTTTGTGCAATAACGGGCCTGACTAAGTGAGCCCTGTGCTTCTTACAGTTCCAGAATTAGACGTGATGCTTGTCAGCAATGGCTGTGTAGGATTCAATCCAATTTTTTTAACGCAGGCCTCAGCATGATAACTCCCCATGCTGATGTCTTTAAACCTTCATTTATGACTCAAAACTCTTATTGTCAAAAGTATGAGGCTTTTCCTCTCTCAGCAACTGAAATTTACTCACTCCTCAGCCTGTGTCTGTACAACTCATATGCCACAAATTGATGGTAGAGTCCTAACAAGGACCTACACAAAAGCTAACCCAGAGTTGTTTCTTAAGTTATCTATTCTATGATTCAGAGCCCTCCACATTGGCTTCTTAATCACACACACGCTTTTGAATACGTGCATGTTCTCTGCTGTTGCAAAACAAGAGTGAGAGATGGAGATGAAATGGGCTAGGCATGAGTTCAATAAAATTCTGCACAGGAAACTCCACTAACTCCAGATTTCCCAGCCCAGTCCTCATCCTCTGTTTCCTAGTACCAGTGAAGGCAGGAGACAGAGTGGGGACACTTAATCCCTAGACAAAAAAGAAGAAGAAGAAGAAGAAGAAGAAGAAGAAGAAGAAGAAGAAAGTGAACATCTAGGAAAGCTTAAGGCTCAGCTGAAGATATCTGACCTTCCAAGAGAAGCCATCCTGACATTTGGACAACATCAAGCTTCCTCCTGATTAAAGCTTATAATCAGGCACCTCTAACTTACCTCCTGACCTATGGGGACACAGTACCCCCAGATCAATGTCTTGCCAAGGGAAACTCGCTGTCACATAAACAATGGGGATCACCTTGAATCAACATTCAAAATAAAACCAAGGTAAATGATCATTAAAGAAAAATAACTGGCTCAAAAAGAAACGTCACTCAGGAGACAGAAGATCAACTAAAACATCCATGTGTCCAACACTGGAATGAGGCAAGAGGAGGCAGAAGAGACTATAAGGAACGCAAAGTCTTATGTTTATAGAGGGGGCACATTAAAGTGTCCTTGAAAGTCAAAAAAGAAAAGTAACAGCACTTGAAAAGATGTCTCAGTGGTTGAGTGCCCATTGCTCTTGCGGAAAGACTTGACTTTGGTTCCAAGCATGCACACCAAGCAGGTACTCTGCTGGTAACTCTAGCTCCGGAGGATTCAACAGCCTCTTCTAGCCTGAGCCTGTAACTGGATTCACCTGCACACACGCATGTGTGCACACACACATACATAAGCACTATTAAAACTTTCAAACATTTTTTTAATGAAGAGACTAGAGAGATGGCTCGGCAGTTAAGATCACTTGCTGCTCTTGCAGAGGACCCAGCTTTCTTTCCCACACTTAGATCAGGCAGCTCACAACACCCTAACTCCAGTTCCAGGGGATCTGATACCCTCTTCTGGCCTTTGAGGGCACCTGAACTCTTATGATGCTGATACAGAAAAACAGGTGCACTAATTCACATAAACCAAGTAAAAGCATTGTGAAAGGAAGAAGAAAGGCTGAGCTTAGTATCAAATTGTGGGATGACTACGGGATGAGAAGGAGAACTGTCTGTGAAGTCTATGGCTGCTTCGTTGATGGCCAGAGTTTGCTAGGTTAGGCACTCATGTGTCCATACCTGTTGGGGGTTGTTCTAATGCTGACCCTCAAGATCTAGTTACACCTATCCTCATTTTGTAAACCTGCCTAAGTCATTATATCTGATTGGTTCATTAAGCAGCCTATACCTGGGCAGAGCAGAATGGAGTAGACATGGATAAGGCTCCCGGGCATCCTAAAGAATCAAGGAAACATACAAACAGGAAGAGAGGAAGGAAGAGGACATCATGATGGGTTAGCTGGAGAAGAAAACATCTAGGACTAGGAGGAAGGACTCCAATAATGGTGTGAAAAGGCCCAGATGAAGATAAAAGGAAGTAGTCATAAGAATATGGATGGAAGATAGAATGGTTAAGGAAGACTTGCACTGAATAGGGACTGGGAGATGGATGGTGAGGATATTGAGACAGTGTAGATAGGAATATCTGCACAGCCCAAGATAAATAAGGCAATTAAAAAATCTAACAGGTGTCTGTGTCTCATTATTTGTGATAGCAGGTTAGATAATACCACAGTGATAATTTTAGGGCTAATAATAATATACATTATGTAGCCCGACAGCCTTTTCTTTATTTACTACAACACATACCCATAACATACACATAATTAAAAAACAGTAAAAATAAATATTTTAAAGAAAATCTACGGATCCTCTATGTATTAGAAGTTAGATATGAGCTAACCCCTTCATTTAATAAAAAGAGCCCTTCTAGAGGAAGTGTTGAGAGACACGCATTCAACACCAGGAGCGGAGAGCATTACCTTGAACCTTTTAAACAAAGGACACTATTCTCTGTAAACATCTTTGAGTTAGCAACGTTGCGGAAGTAAGCTAAGATGACCACCATCTTGAGTTGTTGTTGGGGTATACCCGGATGATTGCTGTGGAGAGCATCTTGGCCTAAAGCCTTTGGCAAATAATATCTATCAAGGCTCTGTAATGAGCCAGGAATGGTGCTAAGAACACAACTCAAGGGGAAATCCAAAGCAATCCCCTCTTCGTTGGACAACCCACCAAAAGTGTCCCAAGTTCTCTGTTCATAGCACTCTATGTGATAGGTACCCATTTTACAGATGAGGAGGCAAAGCAATGTTATGCCTGGTCCCTGATGTGGTAAGGGAAAGCATCGGACTGAAACTCAAGCAGCCAAAGGCAGAGCTGTCAAGTGTAGGAAATGCCACCAAGACATATAGGTGATGTGCACTCCACCAGCAAAGTAATATACCCACTCTGAAGAGGCAAAAAACAGCCATTTGTTCCCTTTGGTTTTCATTTTCAATTGCTCGTTCTTTTTAGCCTCCCCAACAGTACTCTGCATATACTGTGACACGCTCATCAGTTGGAATAAAGTATTCATTTCTATCTCATTAATGCATCTTCATTAATTCTGCTTTAGAGCAGTCTTCTTTTTCTCCTTGGTTAACACTAGATAGGTTTCCTCCTTGTCAGTCTACCAACCTTAGCTTTCCTTGCTTTCAGCTATTTGTTAGATGTTCTCTTAACTTGCCTGTAAAAATTAAGAAAGCTCAATGCTACTTTTTCACATTAAAATTAGCTACTAGAAGGATGTGACTTCCCCAGGACTTGGTCAGCCCAGGCAGATGGGGCAAGTGGAACAGGGTAAATCAAATTGTGAGCTTCTTTTCCTACTCAGCATGCTCTGTTCCCCCACCCAACCCTGATGTTGAGAGGTTATGGCTGTGAGCATTTAAACTTGAATTGCTTGTGATCCGTTCAGTGGGTTTTATAGCAGATTCAACTTATTTTTTTCCACTCTTGATACTCAGGAGATACCTCAAGAAATAAAACCCGTGGCACTTCACATCCATGCAAATGAATAATTAACTTTCTAAGAGTAGGCCACATTATTAAAAATATGTCTAAGAAAAATAAGAGATGTTTGTAACAGGTTTTGAAGAAAAGAGTGTCATCCTAGAAAAATATGCTTGCAAAGGAAACTTAAGAATTTCAAGTTTCAAAAAAGGCATGCTTTATTTAAAGACATTGATTTTAAACCTAGAGTCATGAAAATATATTATCAAATGTCATTGATATGAGGAAGATCGTTTTCTATAAAACCTTGAAGAAAGAGATATATTATCTTTCTCTGTCACTAGAGGAAAAAAAAAACATCTTAGAGTGTTAGTTCTCAATGTGTGGGTCATGCCCGCTTTGGGTCAGACAACCCTTTTACAGGGTCTCCTGTGGCTAGAAAACACAGATATTTACATTATGGTTCATTACAATAACAAAATTACAGTTACGAGGTAGCAGCAAAAACAGTTTTATGGTCAGGGGTCACCACAACATGAGTAACTGCATTAAAGGGTCACAGCATTAGGAAGGCTAAGAACTGCCATCCTACAACATAGCATATATTGCCTGGAAAAAACACCATAGGCCCTTGCTCTACCAACTGTGATCCATAAGGCGATGGGTCAGAGTACGGAACATGTCAGTTCTTATTTTGTCTCCACCAGGAGCTGCTGAGCACCCTTAAATAAATCAACTATCCTTTATGGGCCGCTTCATCTGCGAAATGAGGACACTTAATTACATGATGTGCAAGGCCTATTTCAGCTATTACTCTGTGGGGGTTGTCACAGAAAGATTTTAAAGGTATTGAGTAGCAAAATCTAAACTAACATGACCTATTTTTTTTTTTTTTTGCTCTGCTTTCATTCAAGAGAAAACAGCAGCACATAGACATGGCCATTCAAAAAAGTCTTACCACCTATCCAGAAAGAGATTTAAGCCACAGTGTTGAAACAAAGATTGAAATAGACCAAGACATACAGAGAAGAACAAAATCACAGCAAAGGCTATGTCAATACGAAGTGGTCATTTTTTTTAAGTTACTTGGACACTGGCAACAAATGACACCTTCATTTTGTGGGTGTCTTAGTTAGCGCTTCTATTGCTGAGATGAAGCACTATGCTCAAAAGCAAATTGAGGAGCAAAGGTCTTATTTGACTTACACTTCCACCCTGTAATTCATAATTGAAGGAAATCAGGATAGAACTCAAGCAGGGTAGGAAGCTGGAGGCAGGAAATGATGCAGGGGCCATGGAGGGACACTGCTCACTGGCTCACTCCACATGGCTTGCTCAGCCTGCTTTCTTAGGACCCAGCACCAGCAGCCCAGGGATGTCAGCCCCCTGTGAGTTGGGCCTTCCTGTATAGATCCCTAATTAAGAAAATGCTCTACAGGCCTGCCTACAGCCCGATCTTTTTTATAGTTTTTTTTAATCTTCAAAACACATTATTAATTTTTATTTTTTAAATTTTTTATCATTATAATATTTTATTTTTACTAAGTATAGTTTATTCCCTTGTATCCCACTTGTAGCTCCCTCCCTTTTCCCCTCCTCTTTCCCTCTTCTTCACCCATACCCTTCCTCCAGTCCACTAGTAAGGGAGGTCCTCCTCCCCTTCCATCTGATCCTAGTCTATCAGATCTCATCAGGACTGGCTGCATTGTCTTCCTCTGTGGCCTGATAAGGCTGCACTCCCCTGAGGGGGAGGTGATCAAAGAGTAGGCCAATCAGATTCTATCACAGACAGTCTCTGTTCCTATTAATAGGGAACCCACTTGGACACTGAGCTGCCATAGGTTACATCTGTGCAGGGGTTCTAGGTTATCTCCATGAATGGTCCATGATTGGAGTATCAGTCTCAGAAAACACCCCTGGGCCCAAGTTTTTTGGTTCTGTTGCTCTTCTTGTGAAGCTCCTGTCCCTTCCAGGTCTTTCTATCTCCCTCTTCTTTCATAATATTCCCTGCACTCTGCCCAAAGTGAGGCTTGAGTCTCAGCATCTGCTTTGAATCTCTGCAAGGTAGAGTCTTTCAGAGGACCTCTGTGGTAGGCTCCTGCCTGTTCCCTGTTTTCTCCCTCTTCTGATGTCCATCCTCTTTGCCTTTCTGAATGAAGATTGTGCATATTACCCAGAGTCCTCTTTCTTCCTTAGCTTCTTTAGGTGTACAAATTTTAGTATGTTTAGCCTATATTATATGTCTAATGTCCACCTATAAGTGAGTATATACCGTGTGTCTTTCTGCCTCTGGGATACCTCACTCAGGATGATCTTTTCTAGTTCCCACCAGTTGCCTACAAATTTCATGATTTCCTTGTTTTTAATTGTTGAGTAGTATTCCATTGTGTAGATGTACCATAATCTGTATCCATTCCTCAACTGAGGGGCTTCTGGGTTGTTTCCAGCTTCTGGCTATAGCCTGATCTTAATGGAGGTTTGAAACTAGGATCTCCACTTATTCATGTGGTCAAGTTGCCTCCAAATATTTGTGGTTAGGCCCATAGGCCTCAACTGCTCTAAGCTTTAGCTAAAGAAGCTCGGTTTGTCAGTGGACAGCAGTCAGTGCAAAGACACATAACCAAAGTTCTGAGAAGAAGAGAGTGAGTACTCAGTCCTAAAGGGAACATCTTTCTTAACCCTCCAACCACTGCCAAGGCACAGGGGACAGCTCAGAAGAGGAAGCAGAAAGAATGTAAGGACTGGAGAGTATGCAGAAATGCTAGGAAGTGCTGTCCTATAGGCGCGACGTAGATTTTGCACTCATGAGCTCACAACCACTATGGTTATCTTGGTTATCTGCGCAGAATCTAGACAAGATAGAGCCAGCCAAGATCCATGCATGGATGGGGGAGAGGATCTCCAGCATCCCCCCCCCCTTGCTGAGGATCTATTGCTACTGAGGAACAGAGGAAAACAATATTGTTCTTTGAGGGTATGGCCAGCTTTTCATGCTCCAGTGGGTGGTCCCACAGGCAAACGTATGCCAGCAGCACTAAGTAGACACAGTGAATTATCAACACAAATAAAAATAAGACACAAAGGTACAATGTGAGGTGTTGTGGGAATATGGAGAGGCTTGAAGGTAAGAAATGGAGATGGCGAACAAACGTATAAGACCATACTGAACAAGAGAGATTCTCAATAAATAAATAAAGATAGCCTTCAAATATTTTAAGTTTATGAAAGTGCCTGCCATTGTGCCAAGTAAATTGTAGGAATTTAATAAATGCTATTTGTTTCTCCCAGAAAATTTGTACTGAAAATAAAAGAAACTAACAAGTAGTTCTCATCCAAATGTATTTTATTATAAAATAAAATAAATTAGACATAATCTTACTAGCCATGTATAATCTAAAGAGAAGTATCACCTCATATTTGACACTTTGAAGTAGTGTGCACTAGTTTATTGCCTAAAGAAACAACAGCTAAACACACTTCAAGGCTGAACATCCTAGCGTTAACTATTCTACAAAGAAGCATTGTTTGTTTTGACTGCTTAACCCACTCAACTGAGGCTCACCCCAAAGGAGCTTTTAAAACAGTGACTAAATAATTCCCAGGCTGCATTTTTCTAAATGTGTACAAAACCAAACATCCCAATGGGACGGGTTGTTAAGCCCTTAAGGGTAGATTCAAGGAGCAGAGAACAACAACATCGAAAAGGCCAGCTCTGGCAGCCAGCACAACATGCTCTCAGACACTGAGGCAAGCCAGCAGATGGCAGACAGCAGTGGGTACCAAGTCCTACCTGGAGGGTGGTCACTACAACCCTCGCCCCTGTTCAGCTCTGGCTACAAACACCAAGAACTCTGTCCCACCGAGACATCCTAATAAGAAATGCCTCTCACTGCCTGGCAGCATTTTCCCATATCCCGCCCTCATCCCCCCTGCCCAAGAACCAGCATTGTTCTTGGAAAGCAACCAGAGCTTATTTTCAACAAAGCCTGTTTTCCATCTGGGGTTCTGGATTCCACAAAATGAAAGTAGGATATATAGAGGGAACCATGTCTCCACCTACCTTGACAATTCTTCAGAAACTAAGGAAGATGTGACTACATATCAAGTCCAATTGATTCTGTGGGTATATGACATGCTCCGTTTTTAGACTGGCAAAAGCTTACCTGACTGGCTCACTTCCTCTCCAATCACCCACTAATCAAGTTTCATTTTCTTAAACCAATTAAATGTAACATCTCCCTGCCAAATCACTTTCATTGTGCCTGGGCCTTTGTCTAGTCTGTACAATTGTTCTGGCTCTTCCAGCCACTTAACTGCCTTTCTTTTCCCTTCTAAAAGCATTCTCAGAAATGCTCAAACCTGGGAGTCTGCATCAATTTTTCTACCTGAGAGCAGACCATGGGGACAACCCTCTAGTATAAAGTTAGTTTAAAATGCACACTATGAGCTTCTGCCTAAGAGCCCAGCTCACTCAAAGTTTGATTGTGCTTGTGTGTCCCGGTGATTGATTTATCATGGGCTAACTGGAGCCAAGTATCTCCCCATCCTGAGTGCGAAGATCATGTAAATTAATGTTGTGGGTGTTGCTCTCATCAGCAAGTCTGGGATCGATTATAGAAGTTAGTAGATGTTTACAATTTATTTGCTTCCTGATAACAGATGTTTAGCTCCACTTTTGGATTTCCTAGCTGGTGGGAACATGTATCCAGCCATCTTCTATGATGGCCATGTCCTGGTACAATTTTTCATGCTCAGGCTTTACAGAAGTTTGGTGTCTGTTCTATAGTAGCATCATCGAAGTTCCCAGAGCATGCTGATATCAAAATAGATAAACAACACCTTCAAAACTGTGTCAGTCTCCCACATCTCTATGTACTCAGATTACTTTGAACAAGAACCAAACACAGCCCTATGACAGTTAAGACAATGAAGACCTCTGTGTAGATCTGGACAGGTCTCTGGTTTTCTAATGTAGGAATCCCCGTTACACCCTCATTCTCCCTGTACCCGAATTACAGATGTGGAGAAAGGTAATGCAGCAGCCCTCTGGGAGCCATGAGAAATGGCTAAAAGAAGTGAGCTTTGACAAATCTCTGAACGTCCAGACCACAGTCTGAATCTACTGCATGAAGCAAAGAACATTAACACTTTCAATGGTACACTTTCTATTGTTTTCAGGCGAAGGCGACTGTTCACTTTTGAATCAAGGAAGTGATTAACCTTCCTTGGAAGGCACACAACTCCCCCTGGGGTGTTTGCAGAGTAGAGGTGACATGAAATACTGTGTTGAGACAGCATAAGCAGTGTGACAGTGTCCATCTACATCGAGATCGTCTGATTCCCACAGCAGAGAGTCCTCTGCGCTTATAGCAGTCTTCAATGTCACGGCGTTTCGGTATCTAGTTCTCATCTAATTCCTACCAAAATCTACCAGCTGGGCAAAAGGATATTTTGCAGTTGTTGTTCATCTCCTGGACACACTTTTTTAATTCTAAAAAGACTTTAAGAATAAAAACACGAAGGCTCTATGCTGTTTGATTTTATTCCCTTCCAGAACAAACACTCCCATGATTTCTTGACATTTATATAATAAAATCCAATTTCATGAAGTGTCCACCTTTGGAAAGTACCTTCCTCAGTTATAACTGAGTCAACTCTCACTTCACAATTCTGCAAGCTCCATCCCTCCCTTAGATTTTTGTCTCAGAATCCTCTTCTTGCTCTCCTCTAACAACAGGCCCATGCTCCGCTCTTCAGACTTTGGCATTAAGGATCCTACTCTCTAAGCCAATGGTTCTCAACCTGGGGGTTGCGACCCCTTTCAGGGGTCAAATTACCCTTTCATAGGGGTTGCATATGAGATGTTTACATTGTTATTCAGAACAGTAGCAAAATACTAGTTATGAAGTAGCAGCAACAGTAATTTTATGATGGGGACAGCATTGCATGAGGAACTGTATTAAAGGGTCCCAGCATTAGGAAGGTTGAGGACTGTTGAAAGTAAAGAATTAAATACCCGTCTAGCTCCCAAATGATGAGACAAGAGACCTGTTACACTTATTAATAACCAGCTGGATAGATACAGATCTGCTGTAACCTGTCTATACTATCCTGGCTGCTTCTCAGCCATATGCCCCATGTCACTTGCCACCTAGTCTTGCCCTGGCTACTCCTGCTTCATGTTTGTCTTCATGGCAACTCTTCATTGGCCCTTGCTCCTCATGGCCCAGTGACCATCCCCCTCCTCATTTATTCCTCCCTCTTTCTATCTGTCTGTGTGTGTCTCTCTGTCTCTGTCTATCTCTGGGATATACCCCCAAGACTGAGAATGAAGTCCCATCTACTGTCTGCTCTGCTCAGTCACAGGCTCTTCAGCTTCTTTACTAACCAATCAGAGATACATGAGGAGTAATTTTTACACAACATTAAGATGGGAGATTCCTCCATAGGAAAGATACCAGAATCGGTTAGCATTTAGCTCTCGCTGCCAGTTCAGCAATTAACAATTGAATGTACAGAGATATACCTTAATACAATGTGAATGAAGGTCACCTCTACAGAGGACCACTGATCCAAGCAGCCTTCCCTGACCACTGGTCTTCAGGTTCCTCTGCATTGTATTCCTTATGACCACAGCACCTTCCGAATGGATTGTGTTTTTCTCATTTCCCTGGGGGATTTCTGTGAGGACTAATTCTCTCTCCATCTTGTTAAAGCAGAAGTTCATGTTGACAGAGATTTGTCTGTATTGCAGGGAGGGGGGTCCATCAATCAGAAAAGGAGCTGGCTGCATTATCCCCTTCTTTGACCAGTTGTATCCCAGTATACTGAGAATCTGTCAAACAACCTGACTGTTTTAGGCCATGCATGAAATTGGAAAGCGTGAGCAACGACATTGCTCTTCATATGAGCCAGAGACTAAGAGTAGTTTGATCATCATAGCACTTCTGCGAGATAGATGCTATCATCACAACACCATTTTACAGACGAGAAAATGAGAGTGTCATGGTTGTGGCATGAGTGTGAAATGTCCCCCACTTGGCTCAAGTGTTTGAGCACCTGTTGCCTAGATGGTGGTACTGTTTTGGAAGGTTTTGGAAGCTTGAAGAGGCAGAGCCTTGCGGGAGGAAGTACACACTTCGCTAGGGATGCTCTCATTTCTTGTTCTCTCCCCCTGCTCCCTGTGTGTGGATGGAATGTGACTGCTTCTTCCTAACTGCCAGGCCAACAGAACGCAGCTGCTCTTCATTCCTCAGCCCAGCCCTCACGTCTGGACGATGAGGCTTGACTATCTTTCATCCTTCCTCTATTGCTTTGGCCCCTGGTTCAGCTTTCCTGCTTCTGTGTGCCTCTGAGAATTGCCTGGTATCTTTCTTAACATCTGTTTCCACCCTCTATAGTCCCTGCATGTGCTTATTCTCTCCACTCAGTCCATAGACTCTTTTCCTTTTTGTTCATTGCTTCCTTGGATTCCAAACAGCATTTGCGGCCATGACACTCATTCTTTACACCATACACTGTGTACACGTTTAGTCATTCAGGAAGACTATGAGAATGCCCGTCCATCAGTCACAAGCACCTCCCTGTCTTTGTAGGAAGTCAAGAAAGTCTCCAAAAACCTTCACAGACCATCCCTACCGCTAAGGCTTTATCACAAGGCATGTGGTTTCTCCCCAGATTTGGAAACTTGCTTGTCTGAGACTGCACTGAACAGCGGCGGTTGGAGATGTCCCATGTGCTAAAACTGGGTCATGAAGCCATTAGGGGATTTCAGTGGCTGGCTAGGTGTGCGCCCAGGCACTCGCCATCTCAGCTACTTCCCTATGACATCATTCCTCTACAACATTAAACTCACAAATACTGAACACGTACATACACACAATTGGTGCCCACCTGAGTCCCTACAATTTTTGATGCTTTGCTTTGCCCCTATAATCTAGTGATCTTTCTTAAAGGCACATAGGGTTATTTAACTAATCTCAAAGCTTTCTAAGACACTCTTTCTTAATGCAGTGATTTTAAAATATATCTTTTCTCATTAATTTATCTATTTATTCACTTTATATCCCAATCACAGCCCCCTCCCTCCTCTCCTCCAAGCCCCACCCTCTTCCCCCATTTCCTCTCCCTTTCTCTTAAGAAAAAAAAAAAACAGACCCTCTCTCCAACTTGCCCTAACACATTGACTCTCCTCAGGACTAACCACATCCTCTTCCACTAAACCCAGAAAGGTTAGTCCAGCTAGGGGAAAGTGATCCAAAGGCAGGCAACTGCTCCCATGTTGGAGACAGGCCCCTTTCTAATTGCTAAGAGGCCCAAATAAAGACCATGCTGTCATTCAGCTACCTATGTGTAGAGGGCCTAGGTCCAGTTCATGCATGCTTTGGTTGGTCATTCAGTCTCCGAAGGCCTCCATAGGCCTATGTTAGTTGACTCTGTTGGTTTTCTTATGGGATTCTAGTCCTCTCTGGGTCCTTCTATCTTTTCCCAATTCTTCCACAAGATTCCCTGAGCTCTGCCAAATGTTTGGCTATGGGTCTCAGTTTTGATCCACTGAGGGTGGAGTGCCTCAGAGACACTTATGCTAGGCTGTTGTCTGCAAGTAAAACAGAGTATCATTAATAGCATCAGGCATTGGCTCTTTCCCATGGGGCTGGTCTCAGGTTGGGCCAGTCATTAGACAGCCACTTCCTCAGTCTCTGCTCCATCTTTTTTCCCTTCACATCTTGTAGACAGGGTAAATTTGAGGTCAAAGGCTCTGTGGGTGGTTTGGTGTCCCCCTCCCTCAACATGAAGTTCTGTATGACTAGGAGCTGGCCACTTCAGTCTTCATGTCCCCCGCTGCTAGGAGTCTCAGGTAGAGTCACCTCCATGTCCCCCGGGAATCTGCCCTGTCACAGGTCTCCAGCTTGTCCCAGAGATGTTCTTTCCACTTCCCTCCTCTCTCCCAGCCCTCTCACCTCACACAGCCTTCCCCACGTCTAATCGCCACCCCCACTCTTCTCGCACACCCTCTCCTACCCAGTTTCCTCACTTCATCCACTTTTATTTCCCCTTCTGTGTGGGATTAAAGCATCCTCCCTTAAGCCTCCTTGTTACTTAGCTTCTATGTGTCTGTAAATTATAGTATGGTTATCCTTTACTAAACGGCTAATACCCACTTATAAGTGAGTACATAGCATGTGTGTCTTTCTGGGTCTGGGTTACCTCACTCAGAATGATATTTTCTAGTTCCACTCATTTGCCTGCAAATTTCATGATGCCTTTGTTTTTACTAGCTGAGTAGTATTCCATTGCGTAAATTTACATTTTCTTTATCCATTCTTTGGCTGAGGGATATCTAGGTTGTTTCCAGTTTCTAGCTATTAGAAGTAAAGCTGCTATGAACATAGTTGAGCAAATGTCCCTGTTGTATGGTGGAACATCTTTTGGGTATATGCCCAGGAGTGGTATAGCTGGGTCTTGAGGTAGAGCTATTCCCAATTTCCTTTTTTAAAATGCCATATAAATTTCCAAAGTTGTTGTACAAGCATGCACTTGCAACAGCAATGGAGGAGTGTAACCCCTTGCTCCACATCCTCACCAGCACGTGCTGTCACTTGAGTTTTTGATCTTAGCTGTTCTGACAGGTGTAAGATAGAATCTCAGAGTCGTTTTGATTTGCATCTCCCTGATGACTAAGGATGTTGAATATTTCTTTAAGTGCTCTCTTGGCCATTTGAGATGCCTCTGTTGAGAATTCTTCGTTTAGCTCTGTACCACATTTTTTTTTCATTTTATTGTTTGGTTTATTGGTGTTTAATTTCTTTGAGTTCTTTATTTTGGACATTAGCCCTGTGTCAGATGTAGGGTTGGTGAAGATCTTTCCCCAGTCTGTAGGCTGCCATTTTGTTCTATTGACAGTGCTCTTTGCCTTACAGAAGATTTTTGGTTTCATGAAGTCCCATTTATTAATTGTTGATCTTAGAGCCTGAGCTGTTGGTTCAGGAAGTTGTTCAGGAAGTTGTCTCCTTTGACAATGAGTTAAGGACTATTTTCCATTTTCTCTTCTAATAGATTTATTGTGTCTGGTTTTATGTTGAAGTTTTTGATCCACTTGGACTTAAATTTTGTGCAGGGAGATAAATATGGATCTATTTGCATTTTTCTACATGTAGATATCCAGGTAGACCAGCACCATTTGTTCAAGATGGTTTCTTTTTCCATTCTATGACTTTGGCTTCTTTGCCAAAAATCAAGTGTCTGTAGATATGTGGATTTATTTCTGGGACTTTGATTTGATTCCATTGATCAACCTATCTGTTTTTATGCTAATACCATGTGGTTTTTCTTGCTATTGCTTTGTAGCACAACTTGAAATTAGGATGATGATACCTTCAGAAGTTCTTTTACTGTACAGGATTGTTTTCCCTATTGTGGGTTTTTTATTCTTCCATATGAAAGTGAAAAAATTGGTCTTTCAAGGTCCATAAAGAATTGTGTTGGTATTTTGATGGGAATCTACATTGAATCTGTAGATGGCTTTGGTAAGATGGCCATTTTTACTATGTTAATCCTAGTGATCCATGATTGTGAGATATCTTTCCATCTTCTGGTATCTTCTTCAGTTTCTTTTGTCAGAAACTTGAAGTTCTTGTCATACAGGTCTTTCACTTGCTTGGTTAGAGTTACACCAAGATTTGTTTTATTTGTGGCTATTGTGAAGGGAGTTGTTTCCCTGATTCTCAGACTATTTATCATTTGTATAAAGGAGGTGTAGTGATTTTTTTAGTTAATTTTGTATCCAGCCACTTTACTGAAGGTGTTTATCAGCTGTAGGAGTTCCCTGGTAGAATTTTGGGGATGACTTATGTATACTATCATATCATCTGCAAATAGAGATACTTTGACTTCTTGCATCCAATTTGTATCCCCTTGATTTCCTTAGCTGTCTTATTGCACTAGCTAAGACTTCAAGCGCTATATTGAATAGATGTGGAGAGAGTGGGCAGCCCTGCCTTGTCACTGATTTCAGTGGATTTGCTTTAAATTTCTCCCATATAATTTGATGTTGACAATAGGCTTTCAGTGCATTGCCTTTATTGTTTTGAGGCATGTGCCTTATACCCCTGATCTTTCCAAGACTTTTAACATGAAGGGGTGATGGATTTTGTCAAAGGCTTTTTCAACATATAATGAGATGATTGTGTTACTTTTTTTCTTTCAGTTTGTTTACATGGTGGTTTACATTGGTAGATTTTTGTATACTGGACAACTCCTGAATCCCTGAGATGAAGTCTACTTGATCATGGTGGGATGCGTTTTTGATGTCTTCTTGGATTCAGTTTGTGAATATTTTATTGAATATTTTTAATCAATGTTCATAAGGAACATAGGTCTGAAATTTTTTTCTTGGTTGAATCTTTGTGTGGTTTCGGTATCAGAGTGACTGTAGCTTCACAAAATGAATTTGACAATGTTCCTGCAGTTTTTGTTTCGTGGAATATTTGGTGTGTATTAGCTCTTCTTTGAATGTCTGGTAGAAATCTGTGCTTAAACTATCTTGCCCTGGGCTTTGGGGGAGAGGGTTTGAAAGACTTTTAATGAATGGTGTTCTTTCTTTAGGTGTTATAGGTTTATTTAACTTCTTTACTTGATCTAGGTTTAACTTTGATAAGTGGAATCTATCAAGAAAATTGTCCATCTCATTTGGATTTTCCAGTTCTGCAGAGTATAGGCTTTTGAAGTAAAACTTAAAAATTCTTTGGAGTTCCTAGGTGCCTTTTGTTATGCCCCTCTTTTCGTTCCTGATTTTGTTAATTTATATATTATCTCTCTGCCTTTTAGCTAGTTTGGCAAAGGGTTTGTCTGTCTTGTTGATTTTCTCAAAGAACCAACTTTTAGTTTCGATGATTCTTTCTATTGTTCTCTTTGTTTCTAAGTTATTGATTTCTGCCCTGAGTTTGCTTATTTCCTGCTGTCTGCTCCTCTTTGGTGTGTTTGCTTTATTTTTGTTCTGGAGATTTCAGATGTGCTGTTAAGTTGCTCATATGAGATCTCTCCTATTTCTTTATGAAAGCACGTAGTGCTGTGAACTTTCCTCTTAGCACTGCTTTCATTGTGTTCCAAAGTTTGGATATGTTGTGTTTTCATTTTCACTGAATTTTAGGAGGTCTTTAATTTCTTTTTTTTTTTATTTCTCCCCTGATCCAGTGGTCATTAAGTAGAGAGTTATTCAGTTTCCATGAGTTGTAGGCTTTCACTTGTTTCTTTTGTTGTTGAGTTCCAGCTGATAAGATACAAGGGATTATTTGATTTTTCTTGTATCTATTGAGGCTTGCTTTGTGACCAGCTACATGGTCAATTTTGGAGAAGGTTCTGTTTGGGGCTGAGAAGAAAGTATATTCTTTTGTGTTTGGGCAAAATGTTCTATAGATATGTGTTAAGTCCATTTGATTCATAATGTTGACCAGTTTCATTATTTTTCTGCATAGTTTCTGTCTAATTGTCCTGTCCACTAGTGAGAGTACGGTGTTGAAGTCTCCTACTATTAATGTGTAGGGTGCAATGTGTGATTTAAGCTTTAGTAATGTTCATTTTATCAATGTGGGTACCCTTGCCTTTGGTGCATAGATGATCAGAACTGAGATGTCATCATGATGGATTTTACCTATGATGAGTATGAAGTGCCCTTCCCCATCTTTTTTGATTACTTTTTCTTGAAAGTACTTTTATTAGATATTAGAATAGCAACTTCTGCTTGTTTTGTGGGTCCATTTGCATGGTACATCTCTTTCCAGCCTTTTACTCTGAGGTAATGTCCACCTGTGTTGCTGAGATATGTTTGTTGTATGCAACAGAATGATGGATCCTGATTTTTGTATCCAGTTTTACGCTGTGACTTTTTATTGGGAAATTGAGTCAATTCATGTTGAAAGATATTAATGACCAATGATTATTGCTTCCAGTAATTTTGATATTGGTGGTGGTAGTGTGAGTGTGTGTACTTCGTTTTTTTTTCTTGCTGGTGTGAAATTACTTATTCCTGTGTTTTCTTGGGTTTAGCTACCCTCGTTGTATTAGAGTTTTTCTTCTAGTATCCTCTGTTAGGCTTGGTTTATAGAAAGCTAGTTTCAATTTGGTTTTGTCATGGAATATCTTGGTTTCTATTGTGATTGAAAGTTTTGAGTATAGTAGTCTGGGCTGGCATCTATGGTCACTTAGGTTCTGCGAGATATCTGCCCAGGCCCTCCTGGCTTTTAAAGTCTTTGTTGAGAAGTCATGTGTAATTCTAATAGATGTGCCTTTATATGTTACTTGTCTCTTCTCCCTTGTGACTTAATTTTTTTCTTTTTTCTGTACATTTAGTGTTTTTATTATTATGTGGTAGGAGGATTTCTTTTGTCCAATCTATCTGGTGTTCTGTAGGCTTCTTGGTTTATAGGCATTTCTGTCTTTAGGTTAGAGAATTTCCTTCTCTGAGTTTGTTGAAGATATTTTTCTGGGCCTTGGAGCTGGGACTTTTCTCCATCTATTCTTATTATTCTTAGGTCTTGTACCAAATTTTCTGGATATTTTGTGTTAGAAACTTTTTAGATTTAGCATTTTCTTTGACTGATATATCGATCTCTTCTATTGTAACTTTTACACCTGAGATTCTCTCTTCCATCTTTTGTAGTCTGTTGGTGATGCTTATGTCTGTATATCCTGTTCTCTTTCCAAGGTTTTCCATCTCCAGGACTGCCTCAGATTATGTTTTCTTTGTTACTGCTATTTTCATTTTCAGGTCTTGGACAGTTTTATTCATTTCCTTCACCTGTTTGCCTGTATTTTCCTGTATTTCTTTAAGGAGTGTATTCATTTCTTTCACCTGTTTGATTGTATTTACCTATATTTCTTTGAGGGGTTCATTCGTTTTTCTCTCTAAAGACCTCTATCATCTTCAGAAGATGAGATTTAAGGTTGTTTTCTTGAACTTCAATTGTGTTAGGATCCCCAGGGATTGTTTGGTAGAATAGCTGGTTTCTGATGGTACCTTATTGCCCTGGGTTTTGTTGAGTGTGTTCATATGCTGGCCTTTAGCCATTTGGTTGTCTCTGGTGTTGGCAGGCTTGGAGTCCTCTGGTAGTTCCTGATGGCTGCTGCCTCTGAGGCTGCAGATAAAGCTGGGGCCTTGAAAATGGTGTGCAGAGGGCAAGGGGAATACCCCACCACTGCTGGCAATCCCTGATGGCTGCTTCCAATGGGATTGTTGGAAGAGCTGGGGTCCCTAATGGAGTGATCTTACTGAAGTCAGAAGCCACTCAGTGCCTTCCCTTCCAGGTCCCTTGGTTAAGGTATAGTTTTTGCTATACATGCTCCCACTCGAATTCCAGAAGTGGCTCTTGACATATTTTGGCTTCTCCACTAAGCACCCTCTATGTCTTACCTGTACTCCATTGCCTTTCAGATCTTCAAAGACCCTGTACTATTTCATCATCGAAGAGTCCTTGCCACTTGACTTGGATTTTCTCTGCTCCAGGAAGTCTTCCCTAGGGTTCCTACTCTAGTTTAAATTGCAGAAAGTTCTCCTACAGAGCCATGTTACTCCTTTAATACACTGAATTATATAAATGAGCAGGAGAAAAGTGAGTGGTAAGAAAACAGAGCCATGTAGTATAAGTTTTCTCTTCCAAAAGGGGGTATAAAGGAATGAAGTATTATTAAGAATAAATATGACATTCGAGACAGTAACCTGAAGTTAGAAAAAACAAGGCTACAAATTATGGCATCAGGTCTCTGTAGGGTAGAAGGGAACAGAAGAAGAGTTCAGTCGTCAAAGCTAGTTTTGGACTATTACAATTTCTAATATTTGTTGTGCTTACTTTGCACTGAATACTACTTTAAAGTCTTTATAGATGAAGAGAAGATTACATCGAGGAATTAAAATACTTATAAGTGAAAAATGATGACCTACATCTAGTCTGTCACCCAACAAAGAAATCTGAACTATCTGACAAACTGGCTTTAAGGAAATGTCTGCCTATATAGCTAGTGTGTGTGTGTGTGTGTGTGTGTGTGTGTGTGTGTGTGTGTCTGTGTCTGTGTCTGTGTGTTACTGGGGAGGTGTTTCTCCAGAAATTATCTAGGGGTAAGAAGAGAGTACATATTCCTGCCCTTTTTCTAGCTCTCACTTTTGAGGGAGAAATCAATGCTATTTGTTGTAGCAGTAGCATAGAAAAACAGATCACAGCAACAGAAACACAAGATGATGGGAACACAACGTGCTGGAGTCTCTATGTGTTATACAGCGGCGTCTCACATGTGTCTTAAATCTGACTCTCAGAGTGGGTCTCATAGATGAAGGCTGATCTGAAAACTGTATGCTGCCTGTTCCTGGCCTAAGGACAGATTTGAGAATCTCCATTTAGACTGTCTTAGAGCAAGGCAACGTTAGCATGGGAAAGACTTCCCTTAAACCAGTGAAAATAAGCTCAAGCAGTATAGAGGCAGCACACACAGCAAGAACATCGGAAATTTCAGCGACAGTTCTAAGGACCAGCTCTTCTCTGCAGCTAGCTGGAGAGGTTCCAGTTAAGAATAAAAAGGAGTAAGATGCTGGAAGACACCACAGCTCACCGATTCCATTATGATGGCACATGCCTTATAACATCTGAGCTACAGTCCATGAAAAGAGAAAACAGCACTTTCCCTGAAATGTCTCTGCACACTCTGGGGAATGGTATAAAGGAACTTAGGCGATGCATGCAGCAGCCCTGCTGAGCATCCTTGCCCTGTGCTCTGTGACCTACATTACTGTGGCAGAGACTGTAAAGAAGAGCCCGCCCCCAAACTGCCACGGCCTTAGTTCCAGCCCTACGCTGACAGCCTCTATAATCTCGATAAAGTTGTTGACTCTTTAATCCCTTTGAGCCTTCATGTATTCACTTTAGGGGAAAGAAAAGGGAGAGCACGAATAGAGAAGTTTGCCCTGAATAATACCAAAGATGTCTTCGAGCTTCAGTATTCAGTTGTTATCCGTCTATGGTTCTGAGAAATGGCATTCATGGAAGTCCATATTTAGCTTTCAGCTTTTCAGGAAGCTACCAAAGAAAAACAATCTATAAACTACCAATATCTGGTCTATTAGGTGAGATCCTACTCACAGGGTACATGTTTCTTACAAATGAATTGAAATCCCAATGTAATATTTTTTTTTAGCTTGTGGCAAAGACTGCATGCAAATGGTTTGTCTCTCACAGGACATACTGTGTTCTGGTGTAGCTTGCTCATGAGGAGTATGTGTGTGTGTGTGTTTGTGTGTGTGTGTGTGTTTCTAAAACTGCCCTGAAAATGCTCACCTGAAGAAAACAATTGCCTCCAAATCCCTAAACTCCTTATCACTATTCTATACACCATTTCTCTCTGTTCTTTAAAAACTAAACTCTAAATATAATATTCACTTATTTGTAGCTTACTGGTGATATTTAAATTCTCTGTGCTCTCCTGTGTCTGGTGCTCTGTGGTTTGATGGTTATTCTCTGTACACACTTATATAGGATCTGAAGGAATGCTTGAAGCAAACGTTACCTTCATTATAAAGTTGGGTAATGAAGGACCAATGGTTCAAAGCCTAAATGTTTGGTTCTATTTTGGTAAGAATGTTTCATTATCTTTCCATTATTAGTCAGATGCTTCTGGGTGTTGCTTTTTATTTTTTTTCTTTATTTTTGAGACTTTTGTACAGGTGTGCCATGAAATGTGATTATATCTACCCCCTATTACCCACTCCACTTCTCCCCAAAGTTACACCCTTCCACTTTATGTGTGTGTTTTATATATAACTAATTTTAGTTGGTGCTGTATATGTCCATGGATATAGGAAATCCACTGGAGCATGAGAAGCCTACCAGTGGCCACACTCTCAAAAAAGAATGATTGATTTTTCTCTACTTCCCAACTGTCAACAACCAATAGCACCCCAGTAAGCAGAGGGAGCTGGAGATTGTCTCTCTTGTCAATGCAAGGATTTGGGCTGGCTTTATCTTGCGTGGCCCTTGTTCAGGTATCTATTTTATGGCTCTGATTTTATGACTCTGACAGCCATAGTATGCCTGGGAGACAGTATTTCATAGCACTCCTGTTTATCTCCCTGGCTCACACTGTTTCTGCCCCCTGTTCCTCACTGTCTCTAAGCTGTCGCAGTCCAGATGTCCCATCTACTGGGAGCTTCTAACGCATTACCTGTTTCACCTGACTTTGCCGAACATCTCTCACTGAACTTCAGAGGCGGCAGACTAGGCTGCTTTCTGCAGAAGGAAATGATAAACCCTAAGTGGCACTTCCCTCTGTAATCTCTTGTCTCAGCAGGTGTTCCTGCAACCCCTTTGGTTCGCGTTCAAATGATATGCTCATTTATTCCCTCACATGGTTTTTATGAGAAAATAATGCTGCAGTCATTTTCTAATCCATAGTTTAATATTTGCAGACTAGCAGATATGCAATTTTGCTACCAGCACCTGCTCAACGACAGACTGCTTATTTCTAAACACACTATCAAGCGCAACATTAAATAATAAAAGGCATATTATGCCTCTTCTTTAGCAAAAGCAAATTTCACTTCTTGTTCAGTAATTATCTTAAAAGAGCCAAAATGTAATCATTAAAAATAAGTTAATTATTTTTACCATTTGCTTGCCATGGATTAATGTTCATGTTACTTAAATGAAAGTTCTCCTACTGAGAATTTCTTATAGCTTTCTTTTTAATTACACCTTTTTTTTTATAATTCTCTAGACCTTTTGGGGTGATTGTAATAGTGATTCAATGTATTTAGTTTGAGATTTTGTTTTAGCAAAACAACAAGATACAAATCCTATTTCACTGGAAACACTGAAGCTTTCACCTCCCATTGTCAACTTCCTTACTTTCCTTACAGAAGAAAAGGTGACTCTGAGGGTCTGGGCCCCCGAAAAACACTTAGCTGAAGGGAAGAGCTCAGGAGAGAGTTAATTGAAAAGGAAAATGAAAAGATCAAGAGCCCAAAGCTCTTGTTCATGTTCTTTCTTAAGATTTTTATTTGATATCAAACTTATAGTCATAAAGTACTTTCGAACCTTTTGTAGCTAAAACCCCAAACCTCTCCATTTTACATGAATTTGCGACAATGAGGTTGGGACCCTGCTTTGCACCGTTCAATTTGCCTGTTACATTGCAGAATACACATGAGCATTACTCTTTAGGGAGAAAGTGCTGTATTCTGGCTTGCACTTGATCTTTCCTGAGTATGCTTGCTCTGCCTGATCCAGAGGTTTGTTTTCTATACACTTTGTTTTGTATACAGTATACTTTGATCGGTTTTCTCTCTCCCATCTCTACCTAGATCCTCCCCCTACCCACCCAACATCATTCTATTTATCTATCTATTTTCTTCCCTCCCTTTCAAAAGAATCAAAACAAACAAACAAAAAAACCCAATAAGACAAAAAAAATGCCAAAGCAAAACAAAATTAAAGAAAACTAACAAAAAAAAAAGAGAAAAAGATAAAGAAAATGGACCTATGGAGTTTGCTCTTGGCCATGGGGCTCGCCCCTGGAGTGTGGTTGATATACACAGTGATACTCCATGGGGGTGGGGGGAGGGACCTGATTTTCACCTTTCCAGAAGCTAACAATTGCAAACAGTTTCTTGGTTAGGGATGGGGCCCAAGACCACATTTATGGGACCCTGTCTGGTTGAACTCATGTAGGCACTGTGCATGCTGCCACAGTCTCTGTGAGTTCATGCAGGCATCCGTCCTGTTGCAACTGAAAGACAGAGTTTCTTTGGCATCATCCACGACCTCTGGCTGTTACAATCTTTCTGCTCTTCTTCAGCATAGATTCCCCAAGCCTTGACTGCAGGGGCTTGATAAAGATACCCCATTTAGAAATGAGTGCTCCAAAGTCTCTCACTCTGTACACATTGTCCAGTTGTGGGTCTCTGTGTTGATCCCACCCACTACAATAAGAAACTTCTCTGAAGAGGATTGAACGAGACACTGATCAAATAGGATCTGCTCCAGGTTTTGCATCTACACTTTGGTTAAACTCATGACTCCCTCAGGGGGGACAAATGAGTAACTCACAATCACACTAACAGTGGCAGAAAGATGAGAAAACAAAGGTGGCCTCCCAAGTATTGTGTTTTTTCTGTCCATGCCTTGGTTTGGGTTCATATTCTTCCTTCAGATTTTATCACAATTTAGCATTGAGGAAAACAAATGTCATCTCAATAAACAAAAATGCACAGTAGCCACACTCAGAGAATGGAGTCATTTCAGTGTCTGTGGATAGTGTTTCTCTGTAACTCCCTGCAAAAGAGGGAGGTGGGGTCGTTGTATTTAATTTTAAAGCTGTTTTCCTGTAGGTGTGTGCATGTACCACTTGCCTATCTGGTGTCAGCAGAGGCTGAGGGAGGGTGCTGGCTCTCCTGGACCTGAAGGAATGGGTTGTGTGGGCTGCACTGTGAGTACTGAGAACTGAGTGAGGGTCCCCAGTAGGAGCAGCAAGTGTTCTGAGCTGCTGAGACATCTCTCCAGCCCCAACGGAGGCACTTAATACTGATTAAATATGCATCGGCTCCCTTCTGCTGAGGTTAAGCCATCTGTTACCAGTTCTGCTCAGTTTATATTTCTAGAACAAACCTTCTTTAATGCCTGTATTGTATAGCATTTCAATATCTATATAAATTTGTTATCCTAGTAATATAAAATGTCTTCCCAGGTCATAAGATAGTATTTACTGGTGCCTTGCAAGCTTCCAAGAGAGAGAGAAGCAACCAATAGTCCTACTCAGCTACAATACCAATGGACTACAACAATGACCAGCTGACGTGATAGCTATCCCTAAAGGTGAAAGAGTGCCACACAGAGCTTGGCAGTAACTCACGCCTCCCTAATTTGACTAACACCCACTCAGAACGAAGGAAATCATTCTTGTCACTGGAAACCCAGGCAGCTTCCTAGAGTTAGTGAATCAGGAATCTTGGAGGAGAACCTGTGTCTGCCACTTTGCTAAACCAGCACAATTCCTATCTGCCTTCTAAATACTTACCCTTACATACACAGATAAATGTAGTCCCCACTCCTCATCAAGGAAAACTCTGTTTGCAACAGAGACAATTAAACACACACACACATGCACACACATACAACATCATACTGCAGAGAACAAATAACCAAGGTGCCCAGCCTAACTGATACATCGAAAACACTACTGCATCAAAGGCTCAGGGATAATAGTGGAAGAAGGTGCAAAAAGACTGAAAGAGTCAGATAACAAGAAGGTTATTGTGAAGAGAGCATGTCTGTTAGAGATGTCAGGGAAACCACACCCATCAAGTCTTGTCAACATGGCTGCCTGGACATGGCATGAAATAGGCCAATGCCAATAGACATGCTAACACCACGGTAGGAAATTTCATGCAGTTGCAACCTTAGACAAAGAATGATAGACAACTAAAAGATGCTGCAATTATATCCACACAAGTAATATTCTCACAGACTGGGAAAGTTATACATTTAGAAATATATGTGTGTGTATCTATATCAACAATTAAAGGAAAACAGGCCATGAGTTTGAAAGAGATCAAGGGGGAATACATGGGAGAAAGAATTGGGAAGGGGAAAATTATGTAATTATATTTTAACTCCAAAAAAGAAATTAATTATCAATTTTAATTTACCTATGAAAAAGCTTCCAATTTTATGAATAAGAGAAAGAATTTTTATTAAGTAATTTATTTGTATATTAATCATAGGTTGTATACTTTGTATCCCAGCCGTAGCCCCCTCCCTCATTCCCTCCCACTCTCCCCGTCCCTCCCTCATCTCCTCCCTGCCCCCCTCCAAGTCCACTGATAAGGGAGGACCTCCTCCCCTTCTATCCGACCCTAGCTTATCAGGTCCCTTCAGGGGTGGCTGCAATGTCCTCTTCTGGGATCTAGCAAGGCTGCTCCTCCCTCGGGGGTGGGAGGGAGGCAGTCGACAAGCCAGCCATTGAGTTCATGACCGAAATAGTCCCTGTTCCCCTTACTAGGGTACCCAGTTGGGTACTGAGCTACCGTTGGCCACATCCAAGGAGAAAGAATTTTTTTAAAGGCTGAGAGATGACAATGGGAGAAAGCCTGTCTGATGGCGACAAAGACAGAATGGCAAAACGTGTCTCTTCTTTCCAACAAGCTTAGTATCCATTTCTCTTCATAACTCACACTTCATTAGTAGTGTGAGTCACGGATGCTTAGCTTTACTGCTTTGCACATTTTGCTGTACCTTTGCTATTCCCTTGTGTTGTTTCATGCTTGTTATTTCCTCGGGCTTATTACCACCTGCTTATCCCATCCTTCAATATCAGCTGAAGATGACTTATGATGAATAGAGTGCTTTCACCAGTCATGTAATGTTTAAACTGATCTGAAACCCTGCGTCTCATGTGAGAGCTCCATAGCTTACAAGAAAACATACTGAAACCTCTCTTAACTGGATCTAATCACTGCAGCTGGAATAAGACTTCTCCCAGGTTCCTGCTACAGTTTAATTGCTGTGGGAATAGTGTTAAAGATGTACGAATGTTAAAGTCTGACTGGACCACAAGGGCTCTGCCTTCATCAGTGGTTAGAAGCTGTTGTCATGAACATGTTCTTTACAAAAGGAATAACCTTCTTCCCCTCTTGCTCTTACTTTCATCTGCCTTTCTCAATAAAAATGAGTCAGCAAGACAATGCCATTATCTTGACTTTGGACTCCTCTTAGAGTCTAGAACTCTGTAACTGTGAGAAAATACATTCCTACCTCTCATAAATTATCCAGCCTTGGTTTTTTTATTAAAGCAGCAGACATCAGACTAAGCTACATATAGGGAATATGAAGAAACATCCTTGTGCTTCAATGATGAGAGCAAAAAAGGCCCATCAATACCCTGACTTGATCTCTACACATAGCCATGAGGTTCTCAGAAGCATTGATTAGATTTGTTCAAGGACTAAAATCATTAAGACTGTCTCTGGCATTTCTTGACAAAAGAAAAGGGGGAAAGGCATGGAAAGGACAGAAATTTCCTTGAACCCAAGTTTACATGGTTAAGATGGAGACTGCATGTGTGGGTGCTTGGGAGTGAACAGTCATGGAAAGGGTCCCCAAAAACTAAGCTAAAAGCCTGTGGCAACTCTTTGGTAGACCTCACAAGTCTTCATAATGACACTGGGGTCAGATGCAATCAGGTTTCTAAGAAATGAAGACCCATAGAATATAGGAGAGTGACATCCCAGCGTAGGCAAGGCCCTCTCCCTAAATAGCCTTCTACCTGTTTCCCTATACATCCTTGAGGAAGACAAGATTTTGGTCACTTGCTCCATAAGGCCACCCCAAGCCCCATAATCTAGTACCTAGGTCAAGATGTTCCATCCAGAGCAACTGGGTACAGGGAAGCTTGCCTGAACTGTCCTCATACAGACTAAACTAGGTAAGAGTAAAGAACTTATTCCTAAATAAATTTTAAAGAAAATTAAATAGAGATGGGATGGACAGACAGCCAAAGAGGCCGTAACAAGCATTTGTATTAAACTAGCATATGAGAGTTGCACAGGTAGTCCAGGGCCAGCAAGAATCAGTCAAAGCACATGAGAACCAGAGGCAAAAGTCAGATTCTTGCAAAAGAAAAGATATCCGGAGAAGAGGAAATGTCAGAGATGTGCAAAGAAGGATGAATAGAATTGGATGGAGCAAAATCAAAGGCCCGGTGTCTGGTGAATCTTCCCTTCAGTCCTGTCCTTAGTTCATTCTGACATGCCATCGACTGATCTCACCACAAGATAAATTGTTTGTGCTTTTTAAAGTATACATTTTAAAACTGTAGAATGGTAAGGTAGAGCAGGGCCAATTACATGGAATTGAAACTTCCCCTTTAGAAAATGAGAAGTCTATTTCCATCACTACTGTTAATCATATGAGTGGGAGATATAACTTGCTGGGAACACTTGTGAATCGTTAAAAGTTAAAAATAGAATGTGTTGTACCTCCTCACATTTCTATGACTATGTCCATATGCTACACAGGATGAAGATGCTTGTCTAAAATGGACTCATTGGGCGCGCGTTCAAGTCCTCATCTTCATTCTGAGTCTCACTGAGCAATTCCTGCAGTGTAACGGGCTGATAAAGTCAAGTATAAGCCCGACTCCACTTCCTTATACATAGGGAGCCGCTGGCTTCTCTTTTTAACTACCGATTCTCACGTAGTAAACTGGTTTACTTAACAAATGAAGTACACACATTGCACATTCACATGTGTAACGTGCTATCCTTAGTGCTGTGGAGGGCTTACAAGCTTGTATGATGCTGCCAGTGTCCACCAAGCGCTGAACCAAAATGTTATGTGAGCACGTGTGTGTGGTAACTTTACTCTGCTGTAGAGAAAAATGAAATATGGGGGAAATGGATGGAGTTGGAAATTATTAAAAGAGGTAACTCGGAAAGACAAAGATATGTTCTTACATGTAGGTCTCAGATGTTTTCAATGTATTTATTATTATAACAAATACATTGGGTGAGTCTGGATATAGGTGATAGAACTAGAAAGAACTGGGAGGATGAGGAAGAGACACAAGAAGACACAAATGACATAGAAGTGGCAGGAGGGAGGATGTGGAAGGGATCAGCAGCAGCTCGCGGTGGCAGGGGAAGAAAGGTGGAAAGGAAAATCAACAAAACACTTTTAATACCAGAACAAAACCTATGTATGCTGATTAACAATTTTTTTAACATAAAACACCTGGGTCCCATTCCAAATTTGCTAAGTCAGAAATTTCTCAGTAATGAAGACCCAAGCTGCTCCTGCCTCCAGGGAAATTGGAAGGCTCTGCTGCAGAATATAGAGAGGTGAGCAGAGCTAAGACCCCGTCATCCAGTGACCTCAGAGTGGGAATCGTGAGCTGAGAATGTGAGGACGTGTCAGACAGAGGAGGGAGAGATGATGTGCTGTGAGAAGGAAGGCATTCCGGGATTGTGGTTTATGGATTCCAGCTGGCAGAGACTGCAGGATTTCACAGGCGGCAGCAGGTGTGGGTAAGGACAGTAGGGTGTTTGCTTGGGAAATTCATGCCCAGCCTAAAGCAACTACAGAATACAATTTTGACATGTAGGGGACTCCCTTTTCCATAGCTACCTCAAGAGATGTCTGAGATAGCAGAGAGTACTAAACTCTGGGTGTACTGTGGTTTTCTTTTTCGGTACATACATGTTTCTGAAATATTAACTTTATGACTTGAGCACAGTAATCAACAAATAGCCACATGCTTTAATTTAAAAAAAATATTTAAGACTTATAAATTACTTCTGAGCTCTTTCCATTTAACATTTTCAGATCACAGTGGACTGACTGTGAGGAACTGAACCCAAAGAGAGTGGAACTGTGGGTGAGGCAGGAGACCAAGACAGTGGGAAAACAGGCAGAGGATGCAGTGCAGGGGGGCTTGGTTGCCAGTAGTGGTAGCGACGTGATTAACATGGCTCCTCTGAAACACTGACCTGCCAGAGGTCATTGGAGCAGACTGAATTAATCTCAGGCACTCACCCAGCAACCCCCCCCCAAAAAAACATCTCCTTTTAAAAGAACCAGAGGACAGGAAACAAAGGGCAGACAAACCACCGTGTGCACTCTGCTCGTTTAAAACATAGAAAAGTAATCAACAAACGCTTGGTGGGCCTTTACTGTGTATGAGACACTTCGTAAGGCCTACAGTCCCAGCCTTCATCAGACTATCTATCTAATGTGACAGAGAGATGAATCTGGGGACAATGGCTAGGAGATTGAGAGCAATAATTTCTATATTCTTCTTGTGAATCTACCGCATGAGTCCTTTCCATGTGTTGATTTCTACTAAGAAGTTCGCCTTACTCTTCTTGTTAAATATATTAGTTTTGAGTTATTGAAGCTGAAAAGTTAGAAGTCTTACCAGACAGGACCTTCAAAGTGGCTGGCCCATGTTCGGCATGCCCAGACAGGACTCTACAGTCCTCAAAATAAATTTATCCAGGCTGCTGGCTACCTCGTCTACCTACTTTTACACTATATTTCTACAATTGTGCTTACGTTCCCACAATCCTGGCACTTTTCTGAGCTATACAAGAATAGATTTAAATTCTAGTCTTGAAACAAGCAACCCAAAAATTGATGGACTGAGAACTGAACTGACTCTAATTGTAATGGAAAATAGATGAAATGTCTCAAAAGTCTGTATGTGTGGGTAAAGATATGCATACACATAGAGACAGAGACAGAGAGAGGGAGAGAGGTTGGTTTCAACCTAAATTTAGCATAAGCCTAAGTGGCCAACAGACTTTAACCAACACTACTGCGACCTCAGATATTACAGCATGACATATGATCCCACTTACTGAAGGTAGTATGGCTTCTTAGTAATGGGGACTTTGCCCTGGAGCTGAATTAGGCCACTGAAGCACATTTGGAAAATCATGGTGCAACCCCATCCAATTGTAGACCAAGCCTATAACGCAGCTGAGAAAGACACAGAGGGCCAATCTACCCGATTCAGCCTCACCCACCATCACCTGTGACCAGCTACAATGGTCCTGGCTCCTGAGGCCATCCCAGAAACAGAGAGCCCATAGCATCCCGTATTCTCTTGGAACATCTTCACTAAACCAACTAAGTTCTTGGACCAGCATCAAGTGTTGTGCTGGTCTCAGAGGATATAGTCTAGGGATATGACATAGCTTGATGGAAATGGTGGGCACAGATGTGACATATGAGCCTGGAGCTAGTGCATCCATGGTAACTCTGCTCAGGGCTGGTAAAAGCTCCTCAGGGTCTGACCAGAGACTGGTGACTATAGGTGAGGTCTCTGGGTCTACTCTGGTCTGAGGGAGAGGTTTGCCGGGACAAACTACTAATTCTATATAGTCTCCTGTTCTTTCTGAACATCATATCAGCAATGTGTTTGTGACAAACACAGGTTTAGGTTTAGCTTGCCCTGTAGTTCGGACACAGTGATAACATTCCTGCAGGGGGCTCATGGCAGACTAGGGCCTGGGCAACCATCCTGTGCTGGCAGACTGGAAGTGACGCCCACCTTAATATAATCAAGGATCCCACTTAGTATTATTGGAAAGATAAATACAAACTAACTCACATTAGAAAGACTGAGAAAAATATAACCCTTCAATGCCAAGATGGTGTAACTGCCAAGGAGAATCAAAATCTTTCAGGAAATCATGACTCTATAGGCAAAATAAGGTGCCAAAATTCACTGGAACAAAGCAGTAGGCGACCGCTAAGAGAATTTAACTTGGATGTTTTAAGAAAAAAGGAATTTGAAGGAAAACATAAAATTTCTAATAGTCTACCAACAAAACTTAACAAACAGATGAAAACAAATTTTAAAACCAAGCTTGAGCTAAAAAATACGCTCAACAGAATTCAAGGCATGGGAGGAGGTATTAATACCAGGATAAATCAAGCACACCAAAGAACTAGTGAGCTCAAAAGAAGGTCATAGATTGTGAATAAACAGTGCTCAAAAAAAAAAACCCCAAAATGGTCAATAAGTATTTTAAAAGCATTCATTACCCTTAGTCATCAGGGAAATGCAAATTAAAACTAACTTGAGATATTCCAACCAGGATGGCTATCATTAAGAAATCTGATTTTTAAAAATGTCGGAGAGGATGTAAGGAAAGAAGAATAGAATGAGTATGGGTGTGCGTGAGTGTGTGCATACGTGTGTGTGTGTGTGTGTATGTGTGTGTGTAGCTTGGTGCCTCAGCAGTCCCAACCTGGTGTTGAAACCTAGAAGATATCCTGGGGAGCGGCTGGTCCTTGGTCCACGAGGGAAGCCTGGAAATGCTGCTTCTGGTGTCAGTGAGGGAATCAGCAGCAGTTGCTGCAACAGGGTAAATCAATTCTGCAGCCAGAAGAATGGCTAAGAGGACAGAGATATCTGCCTTTTGCCATACCCCAGTTATCTGGGCTGCTTCGAGAAGCCACACATAGTCCAGCAGATCTAACCTCATCAATTAAGGCAATCAGGACAGTTCCTGGGGTGAGGCTCCCTACTCAGGTGATTGTAATTTGTGGAAAGTTTGAATTAAGGCCAATCATAATAAGCATCATAATATTCCACCCCACCACAGACCCAGAAGCAATGGAACCAGACCATGGACTGGAACTCTGAGCCAAAATGAGTCCTTTCTCCCTTAGTTTGTGTGTGTCAGATATGTTGCCACAGTGATGAAAAGTCTGACTCACGTGGTCATCTCTTACAAAACAAACAAAGCCAGAGTTAACACACTAACTGACTTCAGAACATACTGCAAAACTGTCTCAGTTAAACACACACACGGTAGAATAGTTGGGAAAACAGACAGATAGGCCAGTAGAACAGAATATGGAGCCTATGACTCAACCCCTATATCCACAGCCTAATTTTAACAAAGATGCTAAGATTACATGCTGGGAAAATGAGCATCATTTTAACAACAGTGCTCCAAATAGAGTGTCCACATCTGTCCCTCTCAGTTACAAAATAAGTTCAAACCAAAATGGATTAATGATATAAACGGATTAATGGTACAAATGAAACTACGACAACAAAACACAGGGGAAAGGCTTTAGGGCATCAGCATGGGCAAGAATGTTTTGGGCAAAAGCCAAAACAGCATGGGAAACAAAATCCAGAATAGGCAACTGGAATTGCATCAGCCCAAAAGCTTCTGCACAGCACAGACATAATCAGCTAAGCGCAGAGACAATCTATAGGATGAGAGAAGATTTTTTTATGAAGCACACATCTGAGAGTGAGTTGAAATCCAGAATATGTAAGGAATTCTAAAACCTCAAGAAAGAAAGAAACAAATAGCTCAATTCAAAGATGAACAACCAGACAAAGTAGAAGGTACCCACAATGTCAGCTGTTCATAGAGAATTGCGAGTTCAAGGCTAGCCTATACTCCATACAAAATCATATCAATTAATTGAGTAATTAAAATGGGGCAATAGATCTAAATGGTAATTTCTTTAAAAAAAAAGTACCTGAATGATCAACAGATTCATGAAAAAAATCAACATATAGAAAATATGAACCGAAACCTTACTGAGATCTGGCCATACCCTTCTAAAAGAGTCTGAAGATAGGAAGTGCAGGTGAGGATGGGGGAAAGGAACCCTATGCTACCGTTAGTGGGAATGTAAATTAGCCCAGCACTTACAGATAACAGCATGAAAATCCCTCAGAAAAGCCACATGGAACTACAATGTAGTATGACCCAGCAGTCTCTCTACTGGGTTTATACCCAAAGGAAATAAAAATTGTACGTTAGACAGACATCTATACCTTCATTACTCTAGAGGCACCCCTGCATGCAGAAGCATAGGTTCAAGGACCGCATAATTATTAGAACCCATGAATGTTCAACTCCTGTGTAGGATGACACAGTATTTGTTCATAACTTACACACATACTTTAAAACCTCTCTAAATAGTGTATAATATCTAATATAGTAGAAATGATATTTAAATATTGTCATGGTGTCATTTAGGGGAGGAAATCTACAATGTTTACATAAGAAAATTACAGATATTTTTGAATGAAAACATATTTCCATACAATATGCTTTGATGATGATTTTCCCCACCCCAATTCCTCCCACTTCCTCTCGTCACCCTGCTCACCCAACCCTATGGAACCTGCTTCTCTTTAAAACTAAAGAAAAAGAAAATACTTCTGTCAAATCTAGGCATAGAGGCTGAGTTTATGAAGGGCTGTCTGTAAATGCCCTGTTTTACTAAGCATGGAGGGACACGGGCTTCTCTTTGTGTGACTCGAATGCGGATGGAAAACACCCAGAATGAACTGCTTCTTTCTATTAGTAAACTAATACAGAAAACACTCAGAGTATTTTGACATCATCAGTATGTACAGGAACGCTAATGTTTTCTGCTCAACGCTAAACTGTTTGGTTAAGGCAACTGGATTTTGAAAAGCAAAGCAGCTTTAGTTTTTATAACTGAGGAGGTACCTATGATTATATGAAGAGCCTGGCTCTAACTCGGAAGGGATTGACTGACTCCACCACGCGTCACCCTGCATGCTGGTGCACATTTCCAGGCTCACAAAGGGCTATAGAATGAAAAATCTGAGAACACAAGGGTGCTAGGAGGATTTAATTTAAAATGTATGCAAAGCATTTTACCATTATTATGGTGATTGGTATCTGGAGGGAAATCTTGGGGTTTTTAACAATAAAACCGACCTGTTTGAAACATTTTGAGAAGGCTTTTCCTAAAGAAAACAAGATTCCGTTTCCTCTGGCAGATTCCTCTCTGAGCTGTTTTTTGTTTTATATTTTCTTTTTCCTCCTTCGTATATTGCTCTCCAAAATGAACATTTGGCTGAAAGCTTAGCCAGAATACAGAATGGCTCCCGAGACAAGGGGCACCTTCCCAAAATCTGTGATAAATATCCCACGGCTGGAGAGCCCCACAGGCTTAAATCCTACCCGGTAGCCAGGCTCAGGCCACTGACCTTCTTGGCAGTTTCAGGTGCCACACTGTGCAGAAATCAATTTCTTTGGGGAAAATAGATCACACACTAGAACAGGCTAAAATCCACAAATTTTATCTGCCCAAGTTTTTTGTCCCATGCCCCCCCGCACCCCCCCACACCCTGGCTCCCCAACACAGGACAGTTTTAAACTTTGCATTTAAGAAAGTAGATAGTGCTGTGAATCAAAGACTAATACAGTTTGGGCATGGTGGCCCACACTGTAATCCCAGCCTCTAGGGTGAGGTACAAGGATTGCTAGGTGCTCAAAGCTAGCCTGGTCTACACAATAAGTTCTAGTGGCCAGCCTGAGCTACAAAGTGAGGGGTCTCAAAAATGCAAAACTAAACAAACAAACAAAAACTGTAAGCAGGGGATGATGGCATCCAAAACCCCAGGGCTGAGCAGCACCAAGAGGCTCACAGGCCAGACAGTCCAGATGTAACATGAACTCCAGGTGCAGTGAGAGACTGTGTCAAAAACAGAAAAAGAAGAGTGATAAAGGACATTTCGATGTCAATCTCTGGCCCCACACATGCCTTACACCTGCATACACTACCCAAGAAAAGACAAACAGAAAATGTTTTTCATTTACGTAATACTGATAAAGTGACATAATTTTTCTATTATGTCTGGAATTCTCCCAAATTAGGGAGAGAAAAAAATCAGTCTGATAGAAAAATGGGCAAAGAATTTAAACAGACTGTTCCCAAAAGGGAAAATGCAAGTAGCTCTTAACATGAAAAGACGGGCAAGCTTAGTTGATTTATCAAATTTCATTTGAGCTACTGTCAAAAGAGCTCAGTTATATAGCATACCCGATGAAACATGAAGATGCTATCACCACACACATCAGCCATGGACATGGAGACCGGTACAATCCTATACAGGCTGATGGCCTAGGACATCCTACCTCCTAAAGTACAGCACACTGGGAGATAGAATATTTTGAGCTGAAGGAACTTGAGGAAACAGCAAAAACAGACCTTCCTCCTTCCCTTATGTCCAGAAACAGGTTAGAAAGCCTGGGAAAGATCCCTGACTTTTTTTATATTAATTAATTTGTTTATTCATGTTACATCCCAATCTTAGCCCCCTCCTTCCTTCCCTCCTGGTCCCATCCTCCGTCCCTCTTCCCACATCCCTCCTCCCCTATTCCTCAGAAAAGGAATATCCCCTACACACCCAACCCAGCTCATATCAGGACTTGTCCTGAGGCCTGGTGAGATAGCTCCACCAGGGGAAGTGACAAAAAAAGCAGGCAACAGAGACCATGTGAGAATCAGTCCTGGTTTCCCTTACTAGGGAACCCACATGAACCCTGAACTGCCCATCTGCTACATTTGTGTAGCAGGTCTACATCCAGACTATACATGGTCCTTAGTTGGTGCTTCAGTCTCCACAAGCCCTTCTGGGACCTGGTTAGTGGGCGCTGTTGGTCTTCCTGTGGAGCTCCTGGCACCTCCAGGTCCCTCTATCCTTCTCCCCATTTTTCCACAAGACTGCCTATGCTTCACCCATTGTTTGGCTGTGAGTCTCAGCATCTGTTTCAATCCACTGATGGGTGGAACTTCTCTCTGTTATGCTCTTATCTGTGAGCATAACAGGATATCATTAATAGTGTCAGGGTTTGACTATCTGCCATGAGGTGGGTCTCAGGTTGGGCCAAGCATTGGTTTGACACCCCCTCAATCTCTGCTCTATCCTTGCACATGTTGCAGGTAGGATAAATTTGGGGTCAAAGTTTTTGTGGGTGGGTTGGTTTTCCTATTCCTCTGCTAGGAGTCCTGTCTAGTTTGAGGGTGTCCTCTTCAGTCTCTATGACTCCTGCAACTAAGAGTCTCAGCTAGAGTCATCCCCAGACTTAGCTTCATCTGATTCTTTGAATGTATTTATTTATTTATTCACTGATTTGGTTTCTTACTCATTCATTTATTCTAGAAAGGGCTTGCTGTGCAGTCAGGATGACCTCAACCTTGTGATCCTTTTACCTCTACTTTCCAAATGCTACGGTGACCAGTTGGGTCCTTGTTTCTTTTTTTTTTAAGTTATATTTTTATTTTTAATGATGTATGTGTGTTCTGTGTACAGGTGCCTGCAGAGTCAGATGGGGTGTCAGATCCCCTGCAATTGCTGGAGTTACATGCGGCCTTGAGATAACTGACCTGGGTTCTGGAAACTGTACTTAGATCCTCTGCAAGAGCAATTTGTACCTTTAACTGCTGACCCATCTCTCCAGCTCCAAGTATCTGCATTTCCTTCAGAGGGCTCCTCCAGCTTGTAAAAACTTTCGGTAAATAACTGCATATGGTTTTCTTTCATTAACCTCTCTTCATTTCAGGTTCATTAGCTATGAACCTAAAAGAGTGTGTTGCCGCTTCCTTCCCCATTGCAGTGACAAAATGTCTGCTGGAGATAACTTAGAGAAGACAGAGGTGTGGGGCTCACCGTCTGAGGGTGCAACCCGCCACTGTAGAGAAGGCATGGTAAGAGGGGCATGAGGTGGTTAGTCACACCATGTCAAGAAACAGAACGAGTTGCCTGCTGGTGCCCAGCTTGCTTTCTCATTCTTATTAATTCAAGTGGCAACTGAAGGAACATGCCTTGGGTCAGATGAGCTGCCTTGTGAGAAGAATGAATTCAGAAGAAGGAGCTAGAGACAGAATGAAAAGCCGCCAGGAAGCCATCCCTTGTTTCTTTGTGATAAGATTCGAAGTTGGAGATTTAAGCTGGAACATGCCAAGTATCTGAAATTAGGTTTCTCATTGGGCATCTGTTGTGTGGCAATTTCCTCTGAGGCCAAACATTCCATTTTGCATGGAGGCTTGTTACAACACAGGATGTTCTAAACAGAGGTGAAATATCCCTCCCTGTAGGGCAGGTTGTTAAAACTCAAGAAGTAAACAACTCAAAAGCTATAGGAAGTCCCTAAAACTGAGCAGATGCATAGGGACCTTCCTCTCAAAGCTTCTAGGAGCTGTAAAGATTGTTGAGAAACACTCTCAGACCAGCCAAGCTGCACAGAAGAGGTTCAGACCAACTGAGCTGTCTAGAAAGAACATTCTCTCTACATCCTGCAGGTTGTGCAGTACACTCCAGGGTTCCAAAGCAGCAGAAATAAGGTGGTGTGAGAATAAGGACATGGTGAGGTGTTGAGTGGGAGAACCAAGAAAGAAAAATAAAGAGGATACGAAATAAGGAAGAAAAAAGTCAGTAGCTGGGACCAGGAGGCCTTGCATAAGCTGATGAGTTCCTTGTGCCAGCCATTTTATTATGAAGTAGGGTATCATATATACTGTTTGCATGGAGGAATTGGGGGAGGGGACGCAGCCAAGGTCTGCAGAGAGCTAAGTCACAAGACACTGGCAAAGAAATCATGGGTTACCTCAGACACAGCTGTCTTAGAACTGATAACCATAGCCCAGCAGGGAACAGTTGGGTCCCCAGAAACTGCAACCTTGACTCTTTTGAGGAGGCACTGGTCCCAGACTGGACTTGCCAGTCCTGGACAAGAACAAAGTTCCCTTTGTTCTTCCCTCAGGGCCTCTGAGAACGTCTCAGGCTTGTCTGGCTCCCCACACTCCAAGTTTACAGTTTTTGTTACCCATGCTGGAGGAGGCCTTTGGTGACTCAGCTGTCTTTGAGAAAATCTTTGTTCCTATAAACAATACTTTTCCCGTACTTCTTAAGTAACCCAAATAAAACCCACCAGTTCACCAGGCTGGACTTTGGTGTTATCCTCACTCCTACCTACTTTCAGAAGTAAGAAGATGTCTGTTGATCCCATCCCAGGAATAGCAATTAAAAGAGCATCACATAAACTCTACTGTGTCACTTGCTGACAACATAATCAGAAACAAAAGGTATGGCATTCCCTAAAAGATTTCAAAATGCCGGTGACCAGCGCTAGCAGGGTTCTGAAACCTGAAGACAGAGAGATGGTGTCCGAGAAAGTAAAGACATTGACCACCTGTTGACAGTCAAGCCAGTGCTTGCCCCCAACAGCTCGAGCTGCTCAACTGAGCAGTGTTACTATTGGTTATTTTGTTCAAAGGAATCCTAACATCAGTACTACATAAGCCCCATCATTACAAAATCCCCCAATAGTTTCCCTTCCTCCTTCTCCCAATGGGTCAATCACCCCCCAACCATATTTTGCACTACAAAGCACAGTTCCAGCAAGCCAAAAATAAATGTCTAGCCATCAGAATATTCCAAATATCTCTAGGTCACCTTACAAATTCAGTGTCAGGGTATAGTGGGCAACCGTGGACATCAGTTTTTTTCTCGTGTTTAAAGCCTTTTATGGTTGTTTTTAATATTGTAAGGCAACCATGGTATTTAAAAAAGGCTTTGTAATATGTTGGGGAATTTAGAGTCCAAACTGCTTGGGATGGGAGACCTGACTTCAATACCTGCTAGCTATGTTTCCCTTGACAGGTGATGGTGCTTCTTAGCCTCAGTTTTCTGGAATGTCTTTTTGGAGTCAGGATAACATATCTTGATAAGTTGCTATTAGGATCCAATCAGTAGAGTACACAACACACTTAGAAGGACGTTTTCACATTAGAAGACACAATAAACACCTCTAGGTTTCAGGACCCATGGATGGCTTGACATAAAGAGCTGGCACGGCCAGAATAAAAGAGACTCAGTCCTGAAAGAGATGGACGGTTTTGCTTAAGGTATGCCCTAGTTTCTTGTGTGTTGTTGTGACAAGCACTATGATGAAAGCCGTGTTGGGGGAGGAAAGGGTTTTTTTGACTTACACTTCCATGTCGGAACCCAACACTGAGGGAAGTCAGGACAGGGACTGAAGCACAGACCACATGAAAATACTTCTTACATGCTTGCTGTCCGTGGCTTGCTCAGCTACCTTTCTTTTACAACCCAGAACCAGTTGCCCAGGGCTGGCAACAGCCACAGTGGGTGGGACCTTTCCACATGAATCATCGAAGCCCCACAGAAACACCCCATCTGGTGGAGGTAGTTTCTCGGCTGAATTTCCCTCTTCCCAGGTGACATTAGTTGGTGCCCAGTGGGCAAAAACTAAACGGGCATAATATCCATAGACAACAGTGTTTCCCGATCTCGTGAAAAGATGCAGTTGTATTCATACCTGATTTAAAGAAAAGCCATCCATTTCCCTCAAGCGGCATTGTTTTCTCCATCATGGGTACATTCTCACAGCCCGTGTTTCTAAAATGCAGAGTGGGATCCCTAGCACCAGCATGACCCAGAGCAACACTGAATCTATCATTTACCTCAGAAAACAGGCTCTGGGTCGAACCGTCTCAAAGAGAGCTGAGGACAACTTGCAGTTTGAGTTGGAGTGGGAAGGAGCCTAGGTACTCCAGGAGGAAATTGCACGCCTCTCCATTCTCATGTGCGAGGCAGGCCTAGGGGAAGTGTGCCCTCAGCACTGACAGCGCTCTGCAGTTGTTAGCACTTCAAAATACTACTGCTCAAATTCGAAACTTTCTGACTGACTGTAGGGAAACGTGGAAAATTCTCTCTTTTGGAGCCTTCCAATACCTGCAAGATCCAGCCTCACATATCCGACTCATTCCCATTAGGCGAAAATGCAATGTCTACATTTTTATTCCCGTATAATATGATAGGTGTTACATACGTACATGCAAGTTGCCGTAAGACCCAGGCAAATAATTACATTAAATTTTCTGTCGTGGTGCCAGGAACAAATTGTCAGCTCATGTGGGAGAGCAGACTACACCAAACAAGTCACGGAAGAGAAGCTGCAAGAAAGAAAAGGGCTGAGTGTCCTGTGGAAGTGTACCGTGGTGCCAGAGGCATCGCAAGTCTCTTCTGAGAATGAAGTTTCCAGACAAACACTCACACCCCGCGTGACACTAATGACTCCTAATGGAACATCTTTTAAGTGACTCACGTCCACTTCTGTACTGGAGTCAACAGGCAGTGACTTCATATGAGAGGTGACCAAATGGTTCTTAAGTTATGGGGGAGGAAAATATTATTTAGATTTACTCTACTTATGTTTTCTGACCAATTAACAGGTCATGACCAGGCAGAGCTTACGTTATTAGAAGTGCTGCAAGGAGCCATTGGCCTCATTATTTAAAATGAAGCCATCTGCAGCCCATGCGGGCAGCTGCTGCATTTATCATACTTAGATTTACAAATGACTATAATGATCGCGTGATGCTGTTATTATTCAGCTTTGGGAGATGATCCAAAATTTGTTTTCCTAGAACTCATGTGAGCCCTTCCGTTTTTAAATGCAGAATACATAAAATATTTAGTATGTTTCAATTGATGGGCGGGTGTACATTTCACCAATTATTTAGAAGCAATAAATATACAAAAAGCCAGACACAAAGTTCAGTCCTTTCGATTGCCATTCATCACAGCATAGCGTCATATGAAAGATTAAGATTCAAGCTGAGGAAAACCGACTGGCTATTTTGCTTTCTAATAGCCGGGGGTCGATGATTTCAAGTGGTGTAGATAAAGCCAAACCTCCTTCACAAATCTATTTTCCATCATAATTCTTGAGAGTAAATGTGTTTGTCTCCCTCCTGCCCTTCCTCCCCCGTAGCAGCCAACATCTTTCTTCCTATGGGCTGTGTCTGAGGCAGAGGAGGGTCTCACCATCCTGAGAACTATCAACCCTCTCACACTCAGTATCACCCAAAGGCTAGAGACGAACACTAAAACAAAAGCCCGGTATTGTCCCCACCCCTCACTGCCATCTCTTCAGCAGGAACGTGCTCCATGAAGGAAAATAAACTACGAAGACAGTGGAGCAAGGAGAAGCAAAGTCCACCTGTCCACTATCCGTCTTGGGTCCTGCACTGAATTAAACTACACTGTGAGCTGCCTTTACATGGAGAGTTAAAAAGACAGCTTTAGCACAGTGAATGCCCCGATTCAATGAAAGAAAAAAGAGAGGAAAGAAAAAGTTGTTTGTTTGGGAGGAGTAGGGGGTGCTGAAGGGAGAATTGCGGAATCCCTATTGGAATTAACGAGTTATAAATTCCTTCTAGGATGAGCCTGCCTCTCTCCCTCCCGCCCTCAGTCACCAGCAGCGTGTTCTCTCATAGCCTCCCATCTGCTCAGACAGCTGTTCAAGATAGACTATTGGGGCTTTATGGAGTTCTTCAAAAATTAATCACTCTGCAACAAGAATGTAGTAAATCAAATCAAATTCTCTTATCGATATTTTCTCCTGTGATTGTTTAACTTTTGATCTAGTATATACATGCATACAGAGAATGAGAGAACGGAGAGAAAGAGGCAGAGGAGGGAAAAGAGAGACCCTTTTCTCCCCTACGGGTTTTCCCAAAGTTTATGAATTATGTATGAATCTCTTACCAGTCTAGACACTTGAAACATGAAGATGCCTAAGCTGCAGTTTTCACAAAAGTGTGTGTGGCACTTGTTTTTAACTAGATGGACTTGGGAAAGTACTGCATCATAAGAAAAATCACTTCATTACTTTCTAACTCAGGACAATGAATATGTACATACTCTTTAACCCAATAAGACACCTTTTGGAGAGGTTGTCTGAGTCTCATAGGCTTATTTGTAAGGAATAAATTATAACGCAAGACCCAGGTGAGTCATAAGAACATACCATTTTCTATAAATATGAATATCATTGATGCACAGATGAGAACGAGAGGTACGAATAGACATTGCTAATCCTGTGGTTACTGGGAGACTTACTCTTCAGCTCTCCATGCTTGCATACTGCTCAGTGATTCTTTAAAAAAGCAGTAAATGGGCTTAAAAAGAAGAATCATCTTAAAAAGAAGGCCCTTCACGATGCTGATGGTCCACACAGATTCTTAGGCATGGCCTCTCCCACCCCTAAGCAAAAGGGAGGCCATAGATATATTGTATTATGCCCACTCGTTCCTCCAGGACTTAGGCTGTTTGGCTACCTGATGAGTTTTAGATAGAATGCTTTCCTACCCTCATAGAAATGCCTAAATAGGGCCTCCGAGACAGGTAATGCAAGCTACTATTCTACTGCGGAAGACTTAAAAAACAAAAGAATCACCAGTGCTAGACACCCTTCTGGTGGCCTCACGGTCTCTACCTAACTCCCCTGGGCCCCAGACACCTTGTTGAAAAAGAAAACATCGGACTTTCTAATGATTAACTCCAGCTCTCAGTCTAGATGACTCTCCTCACAGGAGGTGGTCTCATTACTAGGGGAAGCCCTGAAAGTCCACTTCCGTAACTGACTTCTCATTTCCCATCTCTAGGATATTATCCTTCCTTTGCTGAATGCAGGGACCAGGCAGCAGTACTTACGAGCGTCTAAGGGCTGCTTGGGTCCTAGAAGTTATAACTAAGCTCCACTCTTCTAGATGAGAAAAGACCAAAAGAGGACTCCACAATTATCTCGGGCTGATTGTTTCCAAGACTCTCCACCTATCAGTGAACACATTGGGAAGCAGGGCTCACCACTTTCCAGATGGCACGGAGGGCAACTGGGGGATAATTCTAGTGACTAACCCAAGCTCCTTTCAAATGGGGACTTCCAAAGGAGAAGAGCAAAGCCATATTTTTCCTCAATTGTAGCTTCACGGGCCAAGGCCTGTATTTCATACTCAGAGTGTGCAAATGTTTCTTTGGGGGAAAATGGCATTAAGCATATTGGCAAGAAAGGATGATAAAGCTGTAATGTAGATTAGCCACTTTAATAATACAGAAGGCCCACTGCTTATTCTGTGGAGAGTGACTCCAGTAAGAAATTAAACTCACCAAGTGTAGATAAAACAAATGTTGATTATACCCAATCTAAGAGTCTGCAACAAAACAAAAGCAACAAACTTGCTGGAAATTTTTTCTAAACCCATGGCTGTGGAGTGACACAGTCTTACTCTATGTCGTTGTAAGGTAAGCTTGTTTTCCATTGCTACTGGAAAAAAAATAAAATCTTATTTTCAGGATAGTTATCTACACAGATGGACATTTTCTCCTAACAGTTGCAGTTAGGGTTTTCTGTCACCCAAATATTAAGTCTTTAAATTCTACCTTGGACTTTTAAGGTATTCACTGTTTCAAGTAAAAGTTTCCCCAGTTAGTGTTGGAATATTGGGGAAAAAAACAAACAAACTTGATTTAGTTTACAGAGATCTAAGCATTCTGTAAAGGTTTCCTGTCTCTAAAATATTTTAACATAGACTACAACATATTTCATTCTATTCGCTCCCAAAATGCCCTCTTGAAATGCATAATTGTAATACTCAAATGTGGTCCTAGGAAATCATGTAGGTAATTCTGTCTTTTTAAAATGTATAATAAGATTAGAGATTGTAATTCTTAAAAAAAATCATTAAAAGGATTTTCGGAAAACTGTTAAAGGCTGGAGTGCTCAACTAACTGGCAGGGTTGAAGAGAATATTTGCCTGCTAAGTTTTTCAAGGTAACTTATGAAGTGGGAGCCTTTGAAGGAAGAACTTTAAATACCCTCTGAACAGCAGTGGGTATAATGAATGCCTGAAACAGAGCTCAAGAGTGTGGGCCTCAGAAGGCGTGGGGGGTGGGGGCAAAAGAATGCCTTTGTTTGGTCTGGACTTATCAACACCATCTCTCCAAGTTGATAGGGTCTGGATATTGTTCCTAAGATGAGTCTTTCACTGGCAATACACAGATGTAGTAATAACAGACCACATGACTGCATGACAAATGGTTTGCCAAGTAATGTGAGGAAGGGTGCTCAAAGATCTTTATGTAGCTTATCTCTTTGCTTTCCAAAACTATGCTGTAGACAAGAAATTCGCCTTCACCTTTGTTTCATGGGTAAGGGTGTGGAGATATTAACAAGCCAGCTATAGATGGCTGGGCTAGGATAGGGTAGATCAGTAGGCCCACCCAAGTTTCTCGTTTTTTTAACTCCAATGTCTTTTCTTTAGTCCTTTCCAGATAGTTTCTTTTGTTTAAAATTTGTTATTGATCTATGTGTGATGAATGTATGGGCACATGCCACTGCATGTGTGCTGAGGTCAGAAGGCAACACTGTGAACTGGATCTCTCTTTGACCTTTATGGGATTCCAGCTTAAATGGCAAATGCTTTACTCACTGAAAGATCTTGCTAGAGGCCAGATGGTTTCTTAGGAAGACAGCCTCATCTTCCTCAGCAAACAAAGGACTTTACAAGAATTGATGTTTTGGGCTTGAGAAATGATCTGAGAGGAGAATATCCAAGCTTGTAACCCTCCTTTGCCTTCAAGAGATTTATCTAAGAAGTGACTTGGGCTCTCTCTCCAGTGACCTGATTCCAACTAACACGAGAATCATCATTCTGTTTCGCAGAATTGTGTTTTATAATTTTTCATTTTGATAGCTTTTCTCTGTGATCAGATACAAGCCACAGATGTAAGTAGATGATATATTTGCCTGTGTTTTCTTTAATGGTGGACCCATCCAATGAATTTCTCAGCAGCTCATTACCCAAGAGAGACTGGAGAGCTGGCAACTTTCATGACCTCATTTACAGGATGTACTGCAATCCGTCTAACCCATTAGCTATCTAAACCATCTCATTGTAGGGTAAACCCAAAGCATGGGGTATAGGCACATGGCCTGGATTGGATAGCTGCATTCTACCAGTACCTGTGCAGGTCAGGAAACCAACAGACCAAAGCTACAAGGGTGGGAACAGATGGCATCGTTGGCAGAGCCTGTGGCAGAGATTTGTAGAAGGCTGGTAATTGGTTCTGACAGGATTTTCTGGGCAGGTATGGAAGGATTGAAATAGCCATGGCTCTCAGTTCTCTGTGCTTGCTCCAGCAAGAGCCAGCACTGTCAGAATCAAAGCTTGCTCTGCATCAAAAGGTCCTCTGTCTTTTGCTAACTTATTTTCATCACTTGCCATTAGTTTTCAAAGAGTTATTCTTTTCACTCTTCACCCTTCACATTCCTCCTCTGCTCTTGAAGCCTGTTATGCTTTATACCTGAGGACAAAAGCAGCTGGAAATCGGGGGCAGTTCCAAGCTCACACAGCCCTCCTTCTCAGACATAAAACACAAAAGAGGAAGGCCCCATGACTGGACTGTTCAGTGGCTGATTATTCTCTTGATCATAATTCTAACACAAATAGAGGTTTGCTAGCATACACGCAAATATTCACACAAGTACATGCTCCTGTGTGCAGCACCCACCTCTAAAAGGATCCTCGGTGGAGGAAGATAGATTTTCAAGGAAGAGAAAAGAGATTTTTGCTTATTTGTTTAAGTACTTTTGATAGCTTTCATGTGTGGTGAGCAAAGTTTATCAAAAATGTAAAGAGTGGTCCTGGAGTCCCACCACACACACACACACACACACACACACACCATGCATGCTCACACAAACATAAACATGCCCACACGTGCACTAAAAGTCTACCTTGTTGAGTAGTTATCCTCTTGACTGTTCAACCAAGCATTGTTGACCTGCCTCAGTGTCTCCTTGACTCCTTCTAATAACACCTGTGAGAACAGGAAGGGAATAGAACAGACATCTTGCTCTTCACACAAGGGAAGAGGAGAAGAATCTCTGCTGAAGCCAGAGCTTGTGGCGGCTGGACTCTGAGTCTAATCCCAATCCCCTTCCACCAAGCCAGTTGCTTCTAAAGTAAGAGTCGGACTTATCTCATCCCTTTCCCAAATATTTATTGGCCACTACTGTGTCTGCTCCTGGCAGCGACATCTTTATGGCAGCTTCTGCGATGCTGAGTAGAAGACACAGCTAAAATCTTTCTCAATAGACCCCTGGAAATGCAGCCATTCCTCAGCATTCGTGGGATGGTTCCAGGTCCCCACAAGAACAACAAATCCACTGATGCTCAAGATTACGTAAGTGAAAACCAAACCGTAATTCTTAGTGCCTTTTCATGATTTAAAGAATGGTACCGAGTAAAAAACTAAATTTGTGTAAGATGAAAATGTTAAAGTTATATCTCTCTTCCCGGTGTTTGTTGACCTTTGAGAAAAATATGTGAATATTGCTATGGAGACCATCCATAGTAAAGATATCCTTTTTTTAAAGTGTCTGAAAAACTAGAAAATAATAACATCTTACAGAGTGTATTTATTCCTCTCATTGTGTGTGACCAAATACCAATGAGAAGCAACTGAAAGGAGACAGTGCTTATTTTGCTCGAAAATGGAGGAGAAACTTTCATCACAGAAGGGTAGGCCTGGCTCCTGCATGGGGGCAGGAGTGTACAGCTGGAGTTCCTCACCTCAATCCTGGTGGAACAGGAAACACAGTGGACAGGAAGCAGGACCCGCTAGCAAATGTCAACATAGCTCCATCTCTCCCCTCCTTTAGACAGCACCCACCTCCCAAAGGCTCTGCCGCTTTCCAAGTGTGATCCAACATGGGAACCAAGCATTCAAACACTTGAGCCTCCAGAACTCATACAACACAAGGCTTTTAGAAAAATCCACACACATATAACCTTCATTCTATTTGGGAGTCTGACAATAGGCCCCTTAAATCTCATTGTGTCACCTCCATTTTAGGATCAAATTATATCTAGAAATATGTAGGCATAAAGTACAAGTGAAGTTACCCAACCTCTTATTGCCCATACCAGTGTTTCATAAGGTAGCGGATAGGGGTCTTTTAAGGGGAAATTAATTTACAGGAGCAATATAATTTCTCCCCCGTCTTCCTTGGCATGTCTCAAGTTTCATATCAACAGGCGGGCATGCTTTCAGTGTTGCCGAGGACACAGTGAGCCATGCAAAAGGGAACCTGCTGTTCTTTCAAGCCCAGAAGGACTGCCAGGGAAGTCGGGTTTGAAAGACAGATCACATGATGCCCTTTCATTTTCTCCTGTGCATTTCACTTTTGATCTTATGTAGCCCCAGCTTCACTTTTGAGTGGCCTCGGGTTCAGTGAGCTAGGCAGAGCATTAAATTCAAAACAGGCACAGAGTCTGAATAGGCCTTGGGTGACTGACACACAACCTGAGGATGCAATCTATTTCATGGGAGGGGAAAAAAATCCACTTGCTGCATCTCCAGGCTCTTTGAAGGCTTTCCCATGAATAAAATTTGGCTGCTGAGTATCTGCAATCTCTGTGTGACCCACAGCAGAAGCTTATGTCTAGATAAATCTTCTCTTCCTGCTTTGCTTCCTCTCCCTGACCCTTGTCTCCTAGCCTTTATGATCCTTTAACTCCTACCTTCCTGTATTAAATTAGAGTACCAGCAGTGACTATTTATTATTTGTCATGTGCTAGGCACAGTACTAAGGACTTTGCATTTTGCTACCAACTATCAAAGTAAATATGTGTGTCCCAATAGCTAGTATTGCCAAGGTAACCTTACTAGTGTCTCCAGGAAGCAGCAAAAGGTCTGGATCTCAATAGGTGTGCACGCAATCACCACGTTCTGATAGCAACAGTTGGATATAGTGTGTTGTGGGTTTCCTGCAGACTCTAAAACCCAAGCTGTCACTGAGTCTTGCTCTAAGGCTGCCCCCTCCCTCCAGTCGACCCAAAGTAATGTGAAGTGGCCTGCATAAATTCAACTCACTTTAGGGGCAATCCCAGAACACAACTATCTTAGTTTTCACAAACTTAGCAGCTTTCCTGTTGTATCAATAAAGTAGTCCATCAGCATCCACAGCTTCCTTGTCCTCAGATTCACCCACTTACAAATTGAAAATATCTGAAATTACACTCCATCTGCATTACGCTCAGACAAACTCCTGCTTTACCATTAACAACTAAACAAGACAATACAACAGCTGGGTACAGGGTACTTCCATTGTATTTGGTGACACAACACATAATTGACTGAGGGGGTTTCTTCACACTGAGATAAGATGTTGCCACCTACATTCATGGACACTTGCAGCCCACGGCTGCAGGTAGAGTGCGCTGATGTTAAGCATGGGCTGCAGGTAGAGAATGGCTACTATAAAGCATTCTTAAGAGGGTGTAAACCATGTGCAAAGTCTATGCCATTTTATATAAGAGACTGAAGCATCTATGCATTTGTTGTCCTTGTAGGGTCCTGGAACCATCCTATAGATGCTGGAGGATAACTGTATTTTCCAGGGGCCAACCTAGAAAGATTTCTAGCTGTGTCTTTCACTCAGTGTCTCACAGCATTGCAAAGATATCTAATCAAGTCTAGAGCCCTCTGCTAAGGCAAGCTCGCAACCGGTCCCACTCAGGCTATTGACCGAACTCATTTTCCTGGGCTGTAGAAATGAAGTCTTTGTTGTGATGTATAACAGCAGCTATTTCAGGTCCCAAGTTGTGTGGTCCTTCCCGCTCCTCAAGAGAGAATGTCCCCCACCTCTTTCCTTTTGAGTTCCAAATCTCTCTGGCTTCTGCTGCCAGCCAGATAGAGCTCTGCTTTTAAAGGGAACATGTAATTAGGTCAGGCCTACCTGGATAATCCTTTTTAAGGTTGGCTGATTGGTAACCTTAATTGCATCTGAAACATGCCTTTGCCGGGTAATGTAGTGTAATCACAAGAAGGGATGGGAGATTGTGAGGACCATCTGAAAATTCCACCTCCTGCAAAGGTCCAAATTTAATGGATTTTTAGCTTATTTTGGTAATCTGGTCCACTGATCTCTCCCATTACCTGAAAAGCCAATAAATATTGAAGAATGAAATTCAACTAAAATGAAACTTTCACCCATGAAAAAGTCGATTTGATAACACTCTGATTTGATTGGTGTGTGGTGGGCGGGGCCTTTGGGGCTCTGAAATCACAGCCACTGTGTGCAGCATCTGCCAAAATTAAAATCTCTCCTTCCTACCTCCAATTAAGTCCTCTGATGCTCACACACAATGGTCAGCTTCCTAAGAGTCTGAACATGCCTTCGTGAAACGTCTGGGCTAGGAACCCATCAATTGTCATTTCCAGTCTGTCCTCCACCTTCTCTGTCAATCCCAATGCAATCCCACTAAGAAAATCTTCACCACCCCTGTTTCTGTTTGGGCTGTTTTGTGAATGACCATTTTTAAGGTGGACAATTTTAAAATAAAATAGTTATGATATCCCTATTTATCTATGCTTATTATTTCAAGTCATTTTAAAGGATGGAGGTTAAGCTTGGGACTGATACAGTAAAGTACTATATGGTTGGTTGGCTTAAAAACAACAGACATTTGCTTTCTGCATTTCTGAAAGGTAAAAAACCCAAGCTCACATCACTGAAAGACTTAGTGTCTACATGATGCTTCCTCGCTGAGCTTATACTGGGAAGAAAAATGAACCAACTCTCTGAAACCTCTTTGCTCAACACTCCCATTACAGAAGGCTTTGTCCAAAAGACCCCATCTCCTAATACCATAACTTTGAGTGCTAATATTTTAACATGGATATGTGGCCGGAGGCAAACACAGCATACAAAAGGCTATTGTACCCATTTCTTTCATAAGCTCCAACTATAGAACATTGACTTTGACATAGCTCATACAGTGTCCTAACCAACACATTTAAAATAAGAAAGAACTGCATGGTGGTTTGAGAGTGGCTCCCATGCTCATGTGTTTGAACACTTGGACTCCATTTGGTGGAACTGTTAAGGAAGGACTAGGAGGGTGTGTGGCCTTGTTGGAAAGGGGTGTGTCACTGGGGAGGAGTTTTGAGGCCTCAAAAGATTTGTGAAATTTTAAGTGTTCTTTCTAACTCCTGTTTCTGGATCAAGATATAAGCTTTCTAACTACTGTTAGCATACCATGTCTTCCTGCTGACAGACTGTCCACAATGACACTCATGGATTCTAATCCTCTGACACCATAAGCCCCAAGTTAAACGTTTTATTTTATAAGTTGCATGGCCATGCTGTTTTATCATAGCAATAAAAAGTAACTAAGACAAACTGAAAAGTATTTTTAACATTCCAAGTCACAATAATAATGTGTTGAATCTATACTTATTCAGTTCTAGAGCATATTGGTAAGCTATGACTCGAATATTAAAGGCATACAGAAAGCCTGCTTTTAGCTATAGTTTCTACAAGCTACATTCAGATGCAAATGGACAGATGAACTTAGACAATCTTAAGCATTACCTACATAATGATCTGTCTCAAGTGTGAACAGTAACATCTCTGGATGTACAGTACTTGACACTCCACGTTCTTGCATCCTCATCCTCAGTGCCAACAGGAATGACCTGCAGATGTTTTGAGGAAAGAATAAATGTCATGAAGGGGACTAGAAGCTTGAGAAGAGTCGGGTGATCGCTAAGTAGTTTCTTTCCACTGTAGATGCAGCTAAGCCTTGTGTGCTTCCGAATTACACACCAGACCATAGGGAGAGCCTGTGGGTGAGGTCTCTGGGCCACTGCCTGGGCAAAAGGCTTGGACATGGAAAAAATGTTGTTTTGATTATTGTCAAAACTAGAAACTCTATAAACTTAAGATCTCTGATAAACTATAGAAAGACCTTAAGATTTATTCTAAAAAGGATGGTTCGAGGAGGCTGAAGAAAAGAAGCCTAGCCACTAGGAAGCAGATGGAGTGTTCATACATGTTAACTGGAAGGCTGCATTTCCTGTGTGTGCTGGGTAACTAGAGTGATAAGCATATGTAACACAAATCTTGAATCTGCATAATAGCAATGGTCCTTGGAAAGAAGGGTGATATATCTAAATAAGGAAGCCGGGGTAAAGAGGAAGACTGGGTAGTGAGAGGCACTAGGTAAAGGGGCACTAGAAGAGAAAGCCCAAGAATTGAAAAAAGGAGAAAAAGCATGGTTCTTGGTTGGTGCATCAGTCTCTGCAAGCCCCCATAGGCCCAGATTTGTTGGCTCTGTTGGTCTTCTTATGGAGCTCCTGTCTGCTCTGGGTCCTTCCAATTGAAAAATGGAGTACAAAACTAAACAGAGAATTCTCAACAGAGGAATACTGAATGGTGGAAAAAAAAATTTAAGAAAATGCTCAACCTCCTTACTTTTCAGGGAAATGCAAATCAAAACAAGACGGTATGAGATTCCATCTTATACAATCAGAATTGCTAAGATCAAAAACTCAAGTGACAGCACATGCTGGCAAGGATGTAGAGAAAGGGGAACCCTCCTCCATTGCTGGTGGGAGTGCGAACTTGTACCACCACTTTGGAAATCAACCTGGTGTTTCTCAGACAGTTGGGAATAGTGCTACCTCAAGACCCAGCTACACTATTGCCATGACTTCCCCAGCATGATGGGCTATGCCCTAGCACTGTGACCCAAACTCAACCCTTCCTTCTTCAAGTTGCTTTTGCTTTTGCTGAGGTGTTTTGTCATAGCATCAAGACAAGTAACTACAAAAAAAAATGTCTGACATAAAAATGGTAGGAAATTATTATTTGTTCTGTAGGCTTACCAAACAAAGGGCCATCATGTGGCTAAATCAGATGAGTGTTAGTTGGCTCATAGCTCCACCTTTGAAAAGGGAATTGCTAGTCTGTGGTGACGGGCCTGTTATATAAACCACAGTTTCTATTAGCTGCAATACCTGACATGTATTAAATACTCAGAAAGCACTGGATGAAAATATTAGTGGAATAGAGTATGGGAGCTCAAGGTGCTAATTAATCACACGCTATGAAATACTAGACATTAGAAAGGTATTGGCTCACGTGTGTCCTGCATTGGTGCCTTCCATGTGCAGGCACTGCTCTTCAAGAAAGGGATGGATTCTCGTACATGCCTGCTGATGCCCAAACAGTAAAGCAGGGGGCTGGGAATTGTGAAACATGAGAGACGTCAACTTAACCCTTGGAGAAATGACCCGGGTGTTGTCTACATGAAGGGAAGCTTAGATACCATGGCTTGTGGCTCTAACCAAACTGATCCCCATCAAAACTGGCTTCTAACTACGTAGTGCTACTCCAGGGGAGAAGGCTTCACAGGCCTGAACATGCAGGAGATGGGAGGAGAGTGTGAGCGTCCCACGAGCAGTCAGTGTTTCCTGCAGACTATCCAACTCTATCATTCTAAGACACAAATTAATTAGCATATCAGGCCCTTAGCAGTCCTAGGACATCCTGGCTCTCTAATGCTGTGTAGGAACACACAGGCTTGACAAATGAACTCCTGGGGTTTCAGTAGAGACAATTCTAGCCAAATCTTCCAACATGATTGGATTTCTTTTCCCTTCCAACTGTCTGTCAGTGATTACAAAATTGTGTGTTTTGTTTTGTAAGGCTTGTGACAAACTGCTATAAGGGTGATGTTAAAACATAGGGAGAAACCACTTATTTTCAGCACTTAGAGAGCCTGAGAATAGAATCTGGCCACTTCCTCAGATGACATCAGGCTTTCCTGTTTGTACATAATATCATCATTATTCTTCAGCTGACATGTTTGATTTATGGTCCTTAATATCACTGTGGTAATACACTTGATAATTATAATCACTCTATTGATTTTCATAAAGCCACTATATACAGAGCCCAGAATCACTCTCTCTCAATCTCCAGCCAATTGGTTGGCAATGTGAATATTTAGATACAGCTGAGGGCCAACATTTATTCTAGAACTGCATCGTATTTTATTGTTTATTGATTTGTTTGTTTGTTGGGACAGGATCTCACTATGGTAGCCTTTGCAGGCCTGGAACTTTCTGTGTACACCAAGATGGCTTAAAACCCACAGAATTTTGCTTATTTTTGCCTCTGGCAACACGCCTATGTGTACAAAAATGTTCATGCACACAATAAATGTAATAAAAATTTAACTAAATAAGTACACTGGAGAACCTACCCCCTGAGTAACTGTGCTGCTGTTTCATGTTACCTTGCTTTATCTCCAACATTCACATACAGCTCCCATAAACCTAGCAGAAAGCCACATGCATGTATGCATGAATCATATCCAAATAAAGGTGATCATACAAAACAAGGGGTAAAATCACCTACTTTTTTAAAACCACAAACAAGCACTAACTACTGTGTTATAAAAAGGAGGTCAGAACTGGTAAGCGGAGAATGACGATGGAAGAGGTTCTCACATCTAATCTTTCTCTGTTAGGAACCACAGAGCAAGTTGTTTCTTGATGAATTGCTGAAAGCTGCTGGTTTGGATCTCCTCTTACTCATCTGCCTGTGCCTCTATGAGACCCATAGACAGACTTCAACAGTGATCATTCTGTCTATGTTTAATGGGCCCAGTGTATTTGCTGCTCTCTGCCCTGTAATTTGCTTAGCTCATTGCCATCAATATTCAAAACACAGCTTTAAAGGACTGGGCAGAGCAGGTCATTGATCAACACTGCCACAAAAATAGAGCTGGATTCTCATGTCTGGGTGGCGGGAAGCCCTAACCAGGCATTTCCATCTTCAGAGCTTTGCCCAGAGTTTGCTGGCTTGTGTTGCTGAGCAATGCCACAGAAAAAAACTGGAATGGCAGTCACTTCTCACCCAGCTAGTGACCAGATGGGCTGTAGTGGTCAAATCAAAATGTCCCTGAACCTTTTTGCCTTTTCTCTACAAATCAGGAAAACATTCCCTACACACCTCACTAAGTCACTGAGAACTAAGTGATATAGGTAAGCAAACGCACTTAGTAGGTAATGAGTCACTAACTTTTAAGGTATATTTTTATTATTTTTAATTATAGGGAGTCACGTGCATGTAAGTTCCAAAGGGTCAGATCCCTCAGAGCTGGAGTTGCAGGAGGTTGTAAGCTGCCACCTGTGGATTCAGGGAAATGAACTCAAGCCCTCTGGAGAAGCAGTACAGGCTCTAACCAGTGAGCCATCTCCCCAGCCTCAACAAGTCTATGAAGAAGCACACAAACACCTATTTATCAAAATGAAATTACTGCAGGAAAACGTTTAGTACTCTTCATGGTTGTCAAAGAAAAGTATGGGATATGCAGAGGGGTGAAGAAATTTCACAAATGTGTACATGCAGTTTCTGGGCTGGGCTTATAGGAATTACCTGTAATCTGTTTCTGGATCTAGCATGAGACCTTCAAGAGCATAATCAGACAAGCCATCACTAGACGGTGCTCATGACAAGTTGGCACACAAACATAAATGTAGAAGGAACAGGACTGAGATGGGGTTTTCTCCAGATCAATGTGGCGATTTCACCATCCTGTGTGGAACAGACCATGAAATTGCCCATTTCTCACTTCTGCCTGTGATCTGGTGTAAGGGCAGGGATTATTTTGCCTATTCCTGGTTCCACAAAAGTGAAGATCCCTGGGCTATTCAACTGAGTCACTTAACTATGCTCAGTGAAACAGAAGTGATATAATGGCATAAAGCATCTTAAAAGGAGGGCACTCAAATGCAGAGAGGTTCAAATGAGAATCTTCCAAGAGCAGCAAATTCTTAGTCTCCTTTCCAAGGCCTCAGAATCTCTGGATCTGAGAGTCTCTGCTCCTAGGAATTGATTCTACAACCCTGACATTGGAGAAACACCAGCATGTCACTTAGAGACCACTGTGACAGAACTGAGGGAAAACTCAGATCCAAGCCCAGTTTCCCAGTTTCCACAGCTGCTTTGCTGTGGAAGCCCCATTTGTGAAATGATAATGATGAGGCGCTTCTCATAGGATCCTTAAAAAGGACAGGGAGAAAAAATGTGTAGAACAAATGTGAAGGGCAAGAGTTAAGAGTTCCAAGACACTAGTCATGGGAACAAGGGAAGTTTTCACCATAGACTACCTGTGTCTTCAGACTGAATGGCAAGGAATTCACCTGTACCTGTGATCCTCTCCCTATGGCCCACTGGCCACGTAGGCTTCTTGGACCCTTGTATCTGTGTGACAGCATTTGCAAACATACCGTTTCCCGCCCCCACCCCACCCCCACAACCCCTGGCCAGACAATGCCCTTGAGAACTAAGAATCAGACCCCTCTCATCAATGTTTCATCTAAAAACCAAGATTTAAGGGCCAGGGTGGAAAGCATCCAGAGGCCACATGCCTGGCCCACCGCCATGCAGTGCAGGCCTGGGCAGGGTCTATGAGGAGCAAGTATGTGGTGGTGAGATGGGAGAGAAAGAAAAGCAGAAGGGTTTGAGCACTATGAGGAGAGGCAGAACTATGCAAAGCTGCCTGCTGTGAGAGGCCTGCACCGCTGCCTGAGGTTGTGGTGATGTCTGGGCCTGGGCTGTCACCAAGGGCCATGTCTGAGTCCAAGGCCTTACTGCAACAGAGGTCTGCGTTGATGTCCATGGCCCATGTTACCTCCAAAAGCCATGAGGACATCCATGGTTTAGGTTGCCATCTGAAGCCATGTTGATGTCCGAGGGCTGCACTGAGCTGGCCCTGTTCCCTTTGGGCTGCATCACTCACCTGTCCTGTAGAACCAAAGCTGCAGGATCTCCACGACAAAGGGCAACAATGACTTGTAGATGAGGAAAATGCTGGGCTGGGCCAACTCATAGCCTTGGATCTGGGCTTGGGTGATAACTGAGTTGGTCAGCCCACCAGGCCACGTGTACGTCCATGGTTTAGGCTGCCATCTAAAGTTATGTGGATGCCGAGGACTGCACTGAGCTGGCCCTACCCCTCACAGTTCCAGCCCTTCCATAGATGCCCTCCACCTTTGTGATCTCCTCTCAAAAGAAAATAAAAAATTAAATTTAAAAAAAAATCTCACCATGAAAGCTGTAGTGTGTCATAGTGTGTCACACAGTATATCCTTTTGTACAAACAGCTTTACTTGCAAATATTCATTGCAAGGAGTCACTGGTCTGATTTGAGGCCTCTTGTTTCTGCCGCACCATCAATGCTTGATAGGATATACACAAAGGTGGAGGGCAAATATGGAAGGAGTGGGATTGGGGTGCATGATGTGAAATTTACAATGAATTAATAAAAATTATGAAAAATTAGATTTAACCCTATAATAACAGCAATATGTATTTTTCGGGTAATAACAATTATTTTATATGTGGGTGCATCCCCCCAAAAGACATTAGAACTTAGTATTATTGGTGTCTCTTCCCTTCTAAAGAACTGAGACTGCCTGGATATCTCTGTCAGAAGAACAAAGGCAGGGGTGCGGGGGAACAAGGCATAGGGAAATTAAGAACTTGTTCAAGACAGTGTTTTAGCCTATTTGAATCAGGCGTTTGGGTTCCAGATCCTGTGTCCATCAGCGCTATGACATCTCAGCACTCATTCCTGTGATGAACACATCCTGTGGTCCTTCCTTTCCCATGATGCCTTCTTTTTGGAGTCCACGCATGTGTAAATATGGCATAGTCTCCCATCAGCCTGGCCAGTGCCCTTGTTGCCTTGAGCTGGCTTCTAATGCCAAGAAACCTTGGTTGTCTTTGCAAATGTAGAAAGTAGTTGCATACTGTACAGGTGCACACACGAACACGAATGTGCAAATATCAGTTCAGGAAAGAATCCACACACATGCTCACACAAGAAAATCACGAGAGACTTACTCTGAAGCCTGCAACTAGGATGTGACACTCAATGTAGGACATACAGGAGAGTGAATCTCTGGATGAAGGAAGATAGGAACTGGGTGGGGGGAGGGTGTGGACAGCTCTCCAGCAAGAAACTGCAAGCTCTTCTGATAGATCCAAAAGCAGGCTAATCTCAATCCCACAGTAATATTACAGAGGGTAGTTAGGGTCTCCCAGGGGCACCTAAGAGAACTGGCACATTTTGTTTGCTTCTCATCACTTACCAGCATTCCTTGTTTCAGGCAGCAAGGTGGGGATACTATCTCTTGATCTAGAACAATGAAAGCAAACCTAGAGAGTGGGCTAGAGTAGAAGATAGGTCCAGGATCTAATCATCCCAATGACAAGTGAAGGGCCCACTACAAAACCTTTAAGTTACCAAGTAGAAGTGGCAGATTTTCCCTCTCCTCTAAAATATTCTTTGAAGGCAATAAGTAATATGAGAGACAGGAATGCAAACTCTGTCCATAGTATTCAAGGAAGGTGGTGATTCTGGAAGATGCAGAAAGACTCAAGTCCAGAAATAGAAATAATTCTCTGAAGTGAGCTGCACTCCCAAGAGGCAAATTCCACAGTCCCTTGGATAGAATAAAAGGAAGGATACAGGAGAGGGTTACAGGAGCTTACCTCAACCTTACTTGGCACCAAGAAAATTTGAGAATGTGGTTATGGATAAAGAATCCTACAGATAATCCATAAATATATCTAGAAGTCTGTTCATAAAATAAGATTGAGAATACGTGGTCCAAGAGTTCCTATCACTAAAATTACTGTTCAAGTGAAGAAACTACTACAAGACACGCTTCAGCCTGTCAGAACTGATGGCAAGCCTGCAAAGGACAGGCTGGCAGAAAGCTCTAAGCCGATTTCTCAGAGCAAACATAAAACAAAACAGGGACCACGAAGAGCATACATCAAATGCTGAAATATAGATGGTTTTCCTGAGGTGATGAATAAAATTGAAGAGGGGAAGAGCAATAAACGATGAGAGAGATCATGGAACGGTAAGAGCTGATCTTTGATGGATCAGAATGAAAACAGCATATTAAATTAGTAAGTATAATAAACATGAAGGTAAACACAATATAAGATCAACAAAATAGTGGGAGATGCAAAGTGAAAAGAACAGAGATGATGAAGATATTGAAGATTAAAATATAGATCTTTTTGGCAAAAGAATAGGGGAAAAAAGCATGCCAAAGTCATAGCCACAGCCTGTGATGTTAGTGGGAGGAAGTAGAACCTTTACCAGATGGGGCCCAGCAGAAGTGCCTGCCCTTAAAGAGGACTTGAGGGTACTGGAGAGGTACATGCTTTTTACTGGCACTGGCTGCTCCGCCAGAGAATGTGAGTTCAGTTACAAGCACCCAATGGTTCTCAACCTCCTGTAACATCCAGAGGACCTGATACTTCCTGCGAACCTCACACACGTGGCATATAATCACACACATACATAAAAATAAAATCTTAGTAAAGGTGGCATAGGTACCCCAGCCCCATTCTGCCTCCTTGGCTTCCAGATGCCATGAGGTGAGCAGTCGCCTCTGCAGCACCATGTTCTACCTCTCCACAGGCCCGAAGTGATGTGAACAACTGACCTGGAACCTTTCTAAGACATGAGCTAAGATAGAGCTCGACACCTTTTAAAGCAGTTTTATTTCCAACATTTAGTCATAGTGACAGAGCAAAAGCACACACTTATTCATGTAATATACAAAGGCAAACTTTATTCTGGAGTACGGAAATACTCCTCTTTAAGATTGCGAACAAGAGGTTGTGGCTTAGCTGGTAGAGTCCTGACCTAGTATGCGTGAGGCCCTGGGTTCTGGTCCCACCACTGCACGTACTGAACACGGTGGTACTCACCTGAAATCCCAGCACTCTGGCGGTGGTCACAGAAGGATCTGTGTTTGAGGTCATACCTCAATAGTGACTTTAAGGAAAGCCTGAGACACTGGTCTCAAAAAAGAAAAAAAAGAAGGGAAGGAAGGAAAAAGTAGGGAAGGACAAAGTGAGAGAAAGAAGAACATGGATGCCCACTGTTGTCATTTTATTCAATATTTATGAGAGAGAGTAGGAAGATACAAATGATTTATCATTCGTTGTAAATAGCACCTAATTCTTATCATAGGAAACACAGAAGAATGTAACACACAAAGCTCTAAGCCAATATTAAAAAGTCAATTGCTTTTCTATTCACAGGCCCTAGTAGAAATGGTTTCTAATGACATCATGTTCAATAGCAACAAAAGATATACTTGTATACACAAAAATATAAACATGCAGAAAACCTCTAGGAAGGAATTGTAGAATTTTATTTTAAAGCATAAAGGAAAGTATATGATTGCATAGGAAGGCAATATTTATAAATCTTCTTTACCAACTGATAAACTGCAATTTCAGTACAACCCAAACAGCATTTTCCTAAGGAGGGGGAAAAAAAAAACAACTCAAATTTGTATGAAAAAGCAAACCATTAAAAGAAGAACAGGTGGAGGAATTGGTTCTACAAGATATGAAGATTCCCCATGAAATAATACTAATTAGGATAAATTAAGACAGGACAGAATTGGAACAAGTACAGATATGTTGATCACTAGAGAGAACTGAGAGCCCAGAGCAGACGTGAATGAGAAATAGAACTCACTTCGGAAACAGAATGCCAGATCAGCGGGAAAAGGAGAACAGATTTAGTAAATGACACAGTAAAGAAGCAGTTGGGTTGACCAGTTATTCATAGAGTACACACGAGGTTGGATCCCTAACCCATACTGCACAAAAATGTGATGCCAATCAGACTGAAGACGTAAACACAAAAGGTGGAACTACAAAACTTATAGGACATGAAGAAGCTGTCTTTTTTGTCTGGGCAGGGGTGGGATTTCATAAGTAACCACAAAAGGTATGAAGTTCAAGGCTGGGCTGCTAAACAAATTTAAAATTAAGAACCACCCATAGGAAATCAGCACAAGGGCAGTGAAGTCGCGCCTCTGGAGAGGATGCCGGCAGCACCCACAATCCCCAAGAGCGTGGTCGCAACATTTCTTCCATCTTAAAAAATGAAACCCAATCCCAGATAAGACGGCAGACAAAAAAACAAAAACAAAAACCTACCTCCACGGACCCATTAAAAGGGAGGTCACAGCAAGAGCGAGATGAACTCTGTTCGAAACAGAGGAAGGACTTTGGAAACTCCCAGAGGTAACAACAGGATACCTGAAAACCGGAGAGAAAAAGGTAGATGGTACAGTAAAGAGAAGTGAACCAGGCTGAGCGCAGGCAAGTGTGGTGAGCCATGCAGCTTGGCTGTGCAGGAGGAGGAACACGAGGAGAGTGGTCCTGGCAAGGAGAGACTGGCAGTCATAAGCTCGGAGTCAGCCCTGATCAACAACCCTCAAGCCTAACTGCGAGGAGGCAGGTGTTTGTCTTTGTGGTTGGTGTTGGTTCGAAGACCTCCTCCAACAGGAGTTCAGTGGGAAAGAATACTCTGTGTGACTCAGAGGGACTGGTGGGTAAGCACCATTCTGAAGTTTTAGGTCAGCGGTTTAAGACTGAGATGCGCTGCGGAACTAAAATCAGGGAACGCCCGCCAGTGTGGGAGCCTGAATCTAACCTGTCGCAGGGCTAGGATGAGAGACACCCCTGAGGCAGCCACGGAGAGCAAGCGGACAGAACGTGGACAGGTGAAGAAGCGCAGAGAGCAGGAGGCTCGGCTCAGAGAGAGAAGTGCCTGAGGACAGGCAGCCCTGCCTCTCAGTGATGAGAGCAGAGCTCATCAACTGAGAACAAGCCTGCGTTTGACAGCCAGGAACCTGCGGACAGCAGGTGGGCCACTCTCTGGAGCTAGCTGTCTCTCTGCCGCTCACAACTCTAGAGCAGAACACACTGAACGGTCAGCTTCACACCCACAGCTGCGTTCCTACGTCACGTGACCACTACTCAGGCCAGCACTCAGCATTGGTTAGTTGCCCTGTAGCTCTTTGTGCAGGGTTGAGGCCTCCTGAGCTGCCTCCATCCGCTTGTACCGTCCCTGTTTAGGTCACATTTAGGCAGTCGTGTTGGTAAGACCTCGTGGGTGTAGCTTTTCACATTTCTAGGCGCTACAACCTCTCAGCAAGCTTCCTCTTCCTACCTCTCTGAGAATCTTTCTTCCCCCGCTTCCACAATGATCCCTGAGCCTTGGGTACAAGAGTTGTGTTATAGATGTAGCCATTGGGACTGGAGTCCCGTTACTCTGCATTTTGACTGGCTGTGGCTTTCTGTAATGGCCTCTGTTCATGTCAAAGAGACGTTTCCTTGATGAGAGGTGAGGGTTGCACTTACCTGTGGGTGTAAGGACACATGTGAAGAAGGTACTTAGTGGTTATTCTGATTTAGGAGAGTGACAGTTGTTATCCAATAGAAATGACCAGTCTTGAAAAGATATACAGATAGGTAACATTATACAGTCTGGTCAGGTTGTATTTATATGTGTAGAAACACACAGAAATACCTACACACACACATGTATAAATGTAACAAGAATTAAAGAAAAAGAGACGGTAAATTTGAAAGAGAGCAAGAGAGCACACGGAAGGGTTTGCAGGAAAGAAAAAGAAAATGATGCAATTATATTATAGTCTAAGAAATTAAAAAAAAATAGAAATACAGTGCCAGGTCCTCTGCCGAGACAGATCTCAGTGCTGGGGTTGCCTCCAACTAGAACATTAGCCACACCAGGGATATTGGGAGAGGAAGAACTGGTCCTGCTGAGAGACTGCAATGCTAAATTTGGCCAGCAGAGGCCCCTGGTACACAAAGAAGGGAAGCTACTAAAGTGAGGATAGCTCTGGTGGACGTCAGCCGCAGCATAGACCGCAAGCAAGATACACAGGTGCAGGCGAGCACCCTCAACGGTGCAGCTGACCACCTTCATTCAAACAACCAATGTTACAGCCAACCACCTTCATTCATATAACCAGCGGTGAAGCTGACCACCTTGGGACCGGCAAAATGGCTCAGTGCATTAAGGAACTTGCCTCTAAGCCTGACCACCCAAGTTCAATCCCAGGGAACCCAGGCAGCAGAAGGAGAAAAATGATCTTTGCAAATCATCTTCTGACCTCTACACACATGCTGACCACCAAATAAATAAACATAACAAAACATTTAAATATATATGGTTTTATTTCATACGTTCCCCTGGACTGCTGCACGCACGCTCAAGCTAACACCGTAGACACAAGCAGCCTGAGAATAGGAAAGACAGAAACACCTGGTGCACAGATACACCCAGAATCTCAGACCTGGAAAGCTACATAGGAAACAAGGGCCTGCCGAGCACTCAGGACACAGTTTCTGCCCAGGCGGGAAGTATCCTAAGGTGACACCCAACAGAGGCTGAGTCTCCCCAGAGACACTGCAGACTGCCCAACCTCATCCTATGGATTGGGGCAGGATGCACTTCCCAGCAGAATTAACTTCCCAAACAACTAAGGGGTTGGAGGAGCGCTGGCTAAAGCTATTAGCAACTAAGACACACTGGCTCGTGGCAGAATACCTTCTATTTTATATTATTTCATGTGTTTCTTCTTCACCTTCCTTCCATAATTGTTTGTTTTGCTTCAGTTTTTTTATTTCTTGACTAGGTTTCACGAGTGTTGCCTCAGTTCTCACTCTGTTGTGTTCTCTCTCTACTTTCCTTCTTGCTCTTGCTTTCCTTCCTGTGTCTCTCCCTGATCCTATCTACTTCTTTCTTAAGACCTCTATTATTTTTCAATTATGTCTCCAGAGGAGGGGAGGGAGTGGGAATGCACATGGGTGCAGGTACCCATTTAGTTCAGAAAAGGACCAAAGCACCTTGTGAAGGAGAGGGTTTATTTGGCTCGCATATGCTGAATCACAGTCTACTGAGGGAAGCCAAGGCAGGTACTCAAACCGGGCAGGAACATGGAGGACTGCTGTTTACTGGCTTGCTGATTATGTCTCCTCTAGCCTGCTCTCTTACAGAATCCAGACAAGGGTGGCACCACCCGTCAATCACTAATTAAGAAAATGCCCTGCAGGCTTCCCTGCCTACAGCCAAATCTTACAGAGGCAATTTCTTCATTAAGGTTCCTTTCTTTCACATGAGGGACTTTAGCTTGTGTCAAGTTGACATAAAATCAAGCTAGGAAAACCACTGAGCCATCTCTCAAGCCGCCCCTCCATATACTTCATAAAACTTTGTAATAGCTTTCCCAATCTTTAAGCTCTGGTTACCATAGCAGTATCTCAATTCTCTGCCCTTCTATTTCTCTCCCCTCCCCCATTAGTTTTCCATCATTCTTAACTGATTGCTAGGCTTCTCTTGTTTTCTCCCCATTCTTCCTCATCATAATCTACCTCACTCTGAAAGGCTTTGGAGAGTCATCTAATTAGAGAATCTAGGAAATGAAGAAGAGGGACACAAAGAAAAGGTGGGATTGGGTGGGCGAGGCTCTCACACAGAGAAGCCACAGCATCCCTGACGCTCAGCACGTTTATCAAACACAGCTGAAAAGGGAAGCAGGGTTATTGATGAACAAGAAGGCAGGATATTACACACACCTAAACAAAGAGGCAGGGTTTTTATACACAGCTAACCGAGGAGGCAGGATTCATAGCTAAGCTTCATAGAAACAGTCTCTGTACTGGATGTGGGGTAGCTTTGGTGAACATTTTCTTCACATACTATTAAGATCTGGACATATAAGCCGGGGAGTGACAGGCTGGCTAGATCCCAGGGGAGGACTTTGCAGCCAGCCCTGAGGAGACATGATAAGTTGGGGTTGGATGGAAGGGAAGGAGGTCCTCCCCTGTTGGTGGACTTGGAGGGGGCGGGGAAGAAGGAGATGAGGGAGGGAGTGGGAGGGTGGGAGGGAATGGGGGAGGGGGCTACGCCTGGGATTCAAAGTACCCAACCTGTGA